>ML778911.1:1174148-1191517 GCA_009831015.1 Picea engelmannii | reverse complement strand
AGTTGAGTTTTAGTTAACTTAACTAAAAGAGGTAGTTTAACTACTTCAACTAATTCTGATTGCTTAAAGGTAAAAAGAGAAGGAGGAACAAGGGGGGAATAGAAGGAGAAAACATACTAAGGTCTGCTCTTGAGTTTTATTGAGATAGTTCAGTTTTCATTCATTCTTTAATTCATTGAAATCCTAATTATAGTTTATGACAGTAGGGTCCTATTGTAGACAACAAGATTCAAGGATGAATTACATCATTCAGACACTTGTTTTTCAGAGGTGTTGATCTATCTTTGATAGTCTGTGTAGACTTGTCTATTTGTGAATTAAATTTCATTTCTGATAAAGGATATTGTGCAGAGTCGAGTGGGAAGAAATCCGTGGCAAGTTGATCCATCTTTTACAGTTCAGTTTTTTACTTCCTGTCAGAGGTCCTTTTGTATGGTTTTCATTGGGGACATCTAAGTTTGACTTTGGTCCAAACTTCCTCAAGGAATTTTGTAAAGAGAATGATTGTTTTGATTACTTGGAATGAAATAAGCGATTGCTTTCTGTCTCATCTGTGTTAATTATTGACTTGGTATTTTTTCTTCTGTCTCTACATTTACTTTTGCATATGTTATATTCAGAAAATTATGTAAATATTGAATTTTTCAACAATCTTTTATTTATAAAAAAAAAATAGCCTAAGCCCTTGTAACCAATACAGGTGGATTAGGAAACAATTTTTGAGGCTATAAACATAGGGTGATATTCCCTTCTATCTTGCTTTAGCCAAGAAAGATCTAAAAATGCTTGAGTAAGAACATTTCATATATTTTCCTCAACAGGTACCACCCTTGAAATGAGTGGAATTTCCTGGTAGGTTTCCCCAGGTTCTATTCTAAAGTTAAAAAAAGTTTTTTAAAACAATAAAATCGATCCAATATAATAAGTTAATTTTATTAAAAAGTATTTTTTTTTAATTTAATCCAAAATTCCTATAAATTTTGGATTTTATTTGAAACTTAAAACATGTGTTTTAAAAATTTGATTATGTTACAACCTCAGGTTCCATCTCAAGATTGTGTTTCCTTGTGAGACAATAAATATCTTGCAGACCAAATTTCTTTGTTATTGGTCAATGGAATCATTATTCCCTAAAATAAATTTCAAGAAAGGCTAATGAAATAATTTTGTTATTAAAACTTACTCAAGAATTGTCTAAAATAATCAATCTAAATTTAATTAAAATATCATATTTCTAACTTATTTTATCTTAGCTCAAGGATATTTAGATTTATTTCATATAAAACCTAATCAGATTAATATACATAAATTACTGAAAAATAATTAATAACAGAGTAATGATAAAGATATGTAGTATCAACCTTCACAGACATCACATATATCGCTTCACTTTCAACAAACATCCATAGCCTCTTAGAAGTTATCTGCAAACCCCAATTTGAATTTCCTTTCGCCACTTCATTTAAATAGTTTTTTTGAGATTAGGGCAATCATTTTATGAATATCCTTTCATCATCTCTTTTGGACAAGATGGGGGAATCAAAATTTTGAATTTCCTTTCACCATCTGTCTTTTAATTTTTACTTTATTATTTTGAAGTGGGGCCAATCAATGTGTTGGAAAACACAAGGGATGATATTTGTTTTATATTTGAAAATAGAGTAGGAATGTATACATGTTTTAGGATAATCTAAGATTAATTTTCCTTTAGTTCAAACTATACCTTCTCCTATAGGTAGAATCTGCATTTACAAAAATGTCTTATGTTTAAAGGTTAACCTTGAGAAATCTTATCAGCTATAATATAATATCAAATTTAAATTTACAAGGATTATCCTAAACATACCTTTTCAATTCAAAATAAAGAAATAAATAAAATCTTCACCAAACTTGTCAAAAAAACATGCTTATTTTTCTTCTATTGACTAGGTTTATTATTTCTATAAAGATTCTTATAATTAAATAAGAAAGAGAGACTTAGTATTTATTTATTTAAAATAATCTAGGCTACTTAGTAACATAATTGCTACAAATTTTATTTATATACAAGCTTTCTACTTTATCTAGGTGAACTTAACTTGGTCATGTATAAACAAACTTCCAATGATACCATGTAAGCATTTCATTAATTAAATTATAAACTCTCTTACTGGAAATGACTAAGAAAAACAAGAATAATGATTGTAGGAAAAGAGTGATGGGAAACTTACCATACAATTTATATGTATAGTCAAAGAATGATGAAAAACTCTCATTACATGATGACTCTAAGAATATTGATAACACATCTTCATACTGATAAGATATGAGTACCTGATTATTTGTATGACCATTGTATTTGTTCAAAAGACTGCACTCCTTTATCAAGATCTTTGTTCTACTAATAAGATAAGATTGTTCCACTGGTGCATATCCAAGTAATATTTGTTTATGATCATTAAGCTATAAGTCCTTAAATATCATAGGTAGCAACATATCTATTTGTGGCTCATCATAAAATTGAACCTCACACTCATAGTGAAATAATGATGAGTTGATTTTATTTGAAAAATAGTTTAAATAGTCTTTAATAGGATCTTAAAAATTATGAGAGTCTTCCTCCTTTTGTTCCCAAAAATTGAATTGTTATTGCACAATATCCACTTTCTTGATAAAATAAGGTTCTTCCATGTGTTCATCAAATGAGGAAGAGGAAAGAGACAATATGTTGACTTCATTTTCATTAAATTAAAAGTCAACATAATCAATTTGCTAATCATCAGTGTGATCCTTAAACATTTCAAATTTTGATAATGAAAAAATTATTTCTTTAAATCTCGTTATCTCCTCATCAAAATCCTCATATTCATCATACACCAACTCAACATCAAAAAATGTTGAAGATGATGCTTTAGAGAGATTCTCTTCTTCACTATTAAACTATGCTTCTGAATCATATCTATCATATATAAGATGATGGATATTTAAGCTCTCTAAAAACAAATATAGAGAAATTTTCTAAAATATACTCATAGCAGCTCTCTTGTTCAGATTCATAATTAATAAATTCACTTTTCTCACTATGAAAATCATTCAAGAAATTAATGAAAAAATAAGTTTCACAATCATTTACCCGTTGCTAATATGGAATATGCATATCTAATTCTTCCTATTCATCTTCTTCTTTCTGCTCTTCTGTATTCATATCCTCCTCTATTTGATCAGGCAACATCCCACAAGCCCATAAATTGTTTTCAATTTCTTCAACGTATATAATTTTTTTTTCCAAAAAAATTTCTTTCTTTGAGATAAAATGATAAATCAGAATGATGTGCTAAGGCATAGTATACCTTGGAAACAAATTCAGAGAATTTCAATAGTTAAATTGCGATATAAATTTCAAAACTTTTGTTGAATTTTGTAATATTTTCACCATTATTTCTTCTTATAGTATAAAAATCAGAGAGGTATTGATGATCTGATTTTCCCTCAGCCCATTTATACAAGAAAACATCATACAAGTTAGTCCAAGAAGTAATAGATTCAACTGGTAAGTCTCTAAACTATCTTTTCACTTCTCCTACTAAAGACTGAGCGAACATCTGTTGGATAGTTGGTTGTCAATGATGTTGTTTGACAATTGGTTGTCATTGATTTCAACAAGTAGTGGTTGTCATTGATGTCAACAAGCAGTGGTTGTCATTGATGTCAACATATGTGATGGGTGTATTTGAAAAATTATCCATAGTGGTCCCCTTATGGTGTAGCTCTAAGCATGGTCATCATGGGAAGATGCTTTGAAGAAGTCTACAAGAAACTCATAGGTGTGGTCATGAAGCCAGAATTTGTTTGAGGAATAAATACATGAAGTGAACTGTAAATTCAAGTAACACACTCATAGATGGATATTCCTCATCATTCTGGTAGGTGTAACATCACGTAGTTTCTCACGGTTGAGGAGTTATGAGGTAATGAAGTTGGAAGCCCCAAAGATGGGTTAAGAAGCCCCTAATTGGATGCAAGTCATCAATGAAATGGTAAAGTGGTTGTAAAAATAAAGTTCAAGAATACCTAAAGTTAAGAAAAGAGGTTACTTAGAAAAAGTATATATACACCTCAAGAAGTCCTTCATAAGTACATTCACTCACAGATTCTATTGAATATATTCTATGTGAGTAAGTGATTATTATCTAAGGTAACCAAGGGGATCTGAGGAAAATTTTAGAGGGAAAGTGAAGTAAAGAAGGGAGAAATTTCAAGGGAGGATGAAGTCTTGTGATGATGTGTTCTATGGTATGTTATTTAAATGTCATCTTACCAATTGTGCTATATATTTTTTTATAGAATTGTTCAGATAGAAAATATTGGAGGAGGTTGAGAAGACATGTCAAGGTACCTGTGGTAAAAATTTTATCTTCTAGGTATTTGTATTTTTGGAGATACACTCTATGGAAGATAGGGTTTTGGACTAGTCCTGAAACTAGTCTGAAACAAGTGTTTCATGTAAAAACATCATAAATTCTTCATAGAGGATCAAAATTATGCCAGACAAATTTTAGTGGAAATATAACTATCTTTAATATCTTGTGTGCTATTTTTAGAATTATATATCAAATATTGAGCATGTGGCATGCTGTGCAAGTTCGCTCTCTAGAATATGCTAAAATTCAAAAAGATTTTCGGTTTTCACTATAACTTTTTTTCTGAAAAGTTTCAAACCCTAACATTTTTAGGCGATGGAAGAAATATCTCAGAGTATCCGTGGAAAAAAAATCATACCTTTATTCATTACAGGTACAGAGTTATGCTTGTTGAAAGTTTGGGTTTGTGACTAATCCAAAACTAGTCCCGCGAGACTGAGGTAAAGTTTGACGAAGTTGCTATTCTCTTGTTTTTGAAGTTGAGGAAGAGCTACAAGTCTATGATTTTGTGTATTAGGTCTGATACATGATCATAGGTATGATTTACATGTTTTATTGATGGTTATGTTTATTGTAAATGATTGAGGCATGTCTTGATGATGATGGTACATGATATGGTACAACTTTGTGATGATATGATACATTGTTAGAGGTATATCTTGGCTATATTTGTATATGGTTTGGTATATTTCATGGTGATGTTATCACATGCTTGAGGCATATTGTTGAGACATTGACACATCTTGGATACATGGTACATGGTTGATGTACATGGTATTGTACCGGTTGATGTACATGGTATGGTACAGGTTGATGTATATGGTATGGTACATGGTTGATGTACGCGGTTGATGATTAATGTGCATGGTTGATGTACATGGTATGGTACATGTTAATGTACATGGTTGATGTACATGATATGGTACATGGTTGATTACATGGTATAGTGATGGTTTTGGTATCCATGTGAGTGGATCTGGTTATAGCTGGTTGATGATGGTATATATGCGATAGTGACATGGATTGGTTGGTTGATGTGATAGTGATAGTGAAATTTTGGTTGATGTGATAGTGATATGTTGGTTGATGTGACAATGACATGTTGATTAGTGTATCAGTGAAAGGATGGTTGATGCGACAATGAAAGGTTGATTTATCAATGACAATGGACGTTATAGGTTGATCAGTGATAGTAACAATGATTCTACACTTATATTTCAGGGCGACAGGACGGGGAAAGGAAAGGGGGTTGTAGCCTCCTTCTGGTTGGTGCCAAAGAACTCATGGGGTTGGTTCTTCCTTTAGTTTGGTGCCTATAAATCAGGGGGTTGGTGCCTCCTTTGGTTTGGTGTTGGAGAACTCGAGGATTTGTAGCTTCCTTCGGGTTGGTTCCTGTAAATTAGGGGGTTGGTAAATCCTTCCAGTTGGTGTTGGAGAATTTGGAAGTTGGTTCTTCCTATGAATTTATGCTTGATATATATGAGAAAGCATTTCGATGTTTTCTCCCATTTGGGTTTCCACGTAAATTATGGTGTACCGTGCATGTGGTTATTGGATGTGTTGATACTGATTATGGTTATATGCTCATGATATATTGGATGCAATCATAAATTATTTACTACTGATAAAGTTGAAGTTTATATATTGTGATTGAAAGTGATAAAAAATTCTCATAATGATTCACCCCCCCAAGTATTCCAACAATTGGTATCAGAGTAGGTCCTTCAAGAAAACAGTCTAACCACTGGAAGGTAGATCATGGAGAGCACCAATATGTACAATAATGGAATACCACATTCTGATGGACAAAACTATGCATTATGGAGCATAAGGATGAAAACATATGTAAAAGTACATGGATTTGATGTTTGAAAATTAGTAGTAGATGGATAGAAATATCCCACCACTCTCCCAACAGATAATGATGGAAAGAAACTCATTCAAAACAATTTGAGGGATAAAAATTCTATCCTGAATGTTCTAGTTGATTTGGTATATGTCAAGGTTATGCATTATGATTCTGCAAAGTAGATTTGGGACAAACTTGAGAATGTTTATGAAGGATATGCCAAAGTCAAGGAAACCAAGATTCAAACTTAGAGAGATCAATTTGAATAGTTGAAAATGAAGGAATATGAAGACATTGTAGCCTACGTTTTACAAGTTGATGAAAGAATGAATGAAATTAAATGATTGGGAGAAGAATTTGTTGAATCTATAGTAATGATTCATACAAGGACAAAGAAATAACCAACTTCGCAAGGAAGTTGAAAAGAGGAACTGACAAGTACAAATGTATGATTCTTTTAAAATGCTTTAATTGTGGTAAAATTGGTCATTTTGCGAATATGTGTCCTTATGCTAAGAAATAAGATAGTGATGAAGAAGAATATCCCAAGAAAGAAAAGACATATCAAAAGGGAAACAAGAAAGGAGATAAAAGGAAAGTATTCAAGAAAAATCTCCACTCAAGAGAAGACAATTCTTCATCTGATGAAAATGATGAAAGCAATAGTGAGTTAGAGAGATAAATTTTTATGGTTACAGAAATAAGAAAATAACTCCTGAAAGCGAAGAAGAAGGTGAAGTGGATCTTGAGGTAGAAATAATTAGTGCTTTAACCGAGCTGAAGAAAGAAAGGAAGAAAAACAAATCATTGAAAGAAGAAATCATATCCTTGAAAACCCAACTTGAAGAAGGAAAGAGAACGAAGTAATGCATATCCAGATGATAAAGAAAGAAAAAGAGTGTGAGAAGATTGAAAAAGAAATCATGACATTCAGAGTTGAAATCAACAATCTCAAGAAGAACTTAACAAGTTTTCAAGTGTTAGAAAACATTCTCAATAGTGAAAGGCCATACAATGACAAATCCAAACTAGGATACAAGAATGTTGATTTTGAGGAAGGTTCAAACTCCATGACGAAATAAATAGAACAAAAGAGTTATGCATAAGTTATCAAAGGAAGGAATCATGGTCAATAAGAATCAGAAAGGAATGAACACAAAATACCTTCTACATTTAGGCAACAAATAAGCTTCAATGATTGTGAAGGAAACAACCAAAGAGAAGATCGTGATTAGCAAAGGCAAGAATTCAAAAGGACTACACCAGAAAGAATATCATTCACTCACATGAATGTAAGTTTCTTTTATGGTCATTTTGTTACTTGTACTAACTTTGGACATAAATATGTAGATTGCAGGGATTATGGAAGAAATGTTCAAGCAATAAATGCTTATGTGGCTCCACATAATATTTCATGTTACAAATGCCACAATTATGGACACATAACGTGAAATTTTAGAAGCATGATAGAGCCTCCCATGAAGGAAAAAAATGATGTTAGATACATGAAGGTTTAGAGAAAAAATAAAAAACAATAAGAGAAGGTAAATGAAAATCAGGTCCCAAAGATCATACTCACAACATTTACAATAGCACAAGATCATAATGAATTCATATGCTAAGAGGAAGGTGTCAAAATTTAGGTAGAGGATGAAGAGGAATATATTAGAATCCAGGAAAATGATGAAAGGAATGTCAAAATTCAGGAAGAGGATGAAAATGAATATGTCTCCATAGACAAAGAGGAAGATTTACTCTGCATCAGAGCAGATAATTTTCTGAGCCATCCATCTTGGAGACTCCCAGTAAATATGAATATTGAAGAGAGGGAATCTAAGAAACAACTCTATAGATCAGAGAAATATCTTTCGAGCAATGAGAATTGTTTGCAGATCTTGGAAAGGAAATTTAAGAATAATTTTACAGCATAAGTGCAGAATATGTTGTGATCAGTTGCAACAAATGGGTTATCATTGTATGCAGTTGAGTAGAAAAGTCATGGGGATTTTATGACACGTGGATATAGATGGATTCATGAGAGATTTGATAGGTCTAAACAGATACATGATAGTGGATGAAAGAACAATAACAATTGGAATTAGTGGAATCAGTGGAATCAATGGACAAGTGGAATCGAGAATGCAAGCAGTAAAATGCACAAAAAAATCTATATCGTTAGAAGAAGGTATGGTCATTGATGTGAACTTGAAAAGTTATGAAGACTTGAAGTCAAGTAACTTTGAATGATTTTTATATATGTCAGTGAATTACAAGAAGAAGCACTAATGGACAAAGAACACGATAAGAGAGGAAAGAAAGCTTATGCAGTAAATCCCACATTTATCTACACAATGTTAGCACTCTGTAAATTCATTTGGCTGAGAAAAAAAATGATAGAGGTAACATACATACCGAATTTAAGACTGGAAACTAGCCTTTCCAATCTAGAGAGGGCTCTCTCTGAGACCTAGTCTCTGATAGATAATGACTTTGGATTGTCGACTAGATTTATGTGTTTGGGAAATGTTTCTGGTTTCACTGGTAAGGAAATATAGAACCTTGGGCTATGGAGTCAACCTCTTGAAAGAGAGAGAAATAAATGATTGGTAAATTAAAATTTGAGAGGATAAAGGCTAAATAGGCAATGGTCTTTCAATTTAAAATTCATTGTGTATGGCAGAAGAGAAAGGTACATAAAGAAAATCAGAGCACCATTAAAGATGAATTATAACTTACTTAGAAGAAAACACAGAGTTTAAATGGCTAAGTCTAAAGCACCGCACGATGAATTTTAAACTCGTCAGACATTCCAATTTAAACAAAGAAAATATATATGAATTTACAAGAAACATGAATTACATACATGGATAGGATCACAATACATCAAACCATCACCATTAGAATCTTTTCGTCAAAGCCTCGAGACTTCTTCATTGTTATTTCTATTCAGATTCAAGGATTACATTCAAGAGTCCTTTGTCCACAGTACTTTGCCAAACTGACTTACATTGAAAATATACAATATATAGAAGAAACTATGCCCTCTCAGGCTGCTATGCATCAACTACTTCTCCTAGAATTTTGGATTCTGTTACTTCCTCCCAGATGACCCTTCGAATAGAGTTTACTAAAAATGGAAACCAGAATGCACACAATCATATCATAATCGAAACCTTCGTCTCAATCATTCCAGTCATGAGTAAGATTCGGTCATTAGGTTATGATAGATCAGATTTTTCTTTTATGGGGTGCTAGAGTGATTGAGCGCACTGTAGGAAACTTTGACAGTTTGCGTAATGGGCTTTGGTTGCTGCTGCACAATAATTGGTTGTAGCATGTACGTGACGAGTTGGTGTAACAGATGTCTATTTTCATTCACATGTGCAACTCCAGGTGGCAACGACGGTTGGGAGGCCACTCATCTCTTCCAAAGTTGGCATGCATTCCGCTTCCACTTGTCCTCCTCAATAGGAAATTTTGCAACATCTGCGTGACGAATATTCACGGTGCGGGTGCGCCTTCAGACTCCTTGTTACCGGAAGAAAATAGGACATGTGGGGAGAAATATTCCATGCCAAGATCAAAAAGGGAAAAATGGGGCTATCTCACTCATGCCTCTGGCCTCACCTACAATCTTACAACTTTGAGTGTTTTTCTAAGAGACCGGTTTCGTCTGTTCAGATTCTTCACGTGTCTCCACAAGACTACATTTCCTTTAAGCTTTTCTTGAGTGATGGAAAGAGCCACGTGGGCCTTATCGATGGTCGGTCTACATTCCTTGAAGTTCTCTATGATTATCTCCTCTAACACCCTTTGTTCTTCCCACATCTGAATGATTACGTCTTTCGCCTCTATGAGTTGTCTTTTGAGCCAATTTTCATTCCTTGCTCGGCTCTGCGACATTGGCGTTTCATTAGTCCTTTCTTCCAACTATCTTCTTAATTATCTATTTTCCTGATACAATTCAACAATAGCGAGCTGTGCTTGCTTCAACTGCTGCGACGACCCCTGAGCCTCTGTTTTTTTATCACCTGACCTTCTCTGTCTTTCACCGCTTCCCCTACTTGACCCTTCAACAATTTCTAGTTGAATGATGTGCATGAGTAACCTCTCAGCAATAGACTTGGTGTGCGGTTTGCTGGGAGCTTGGGTCTTCTCGGGCTTCTTGATCAACCTTGGTTTGCCTCTTTTACGGGGTGTTGGTTGGTGGGATGACAAATCTTCTATTTCCTTTCCTTTTCCCGTGGCCTCTTCCATTCTTGCCCCTGTGTTGTGGAATGTTGTTTCCCTCGCAGATAGAGGAAATTCTTCTTTGGGGTCCTTGGGGATGTCGGCTAAAATCAGAAATGAATCCTAGTCTTTTACCGATTGTCTCAACTCTTCGACTATCAACAACTTGATCAATGACACATGGAATAATTTTTTACTCACCTCAGCCTGAACATTGTCTACCATCTTTTATAGGATTCGATGCAAGAAGAAAGGTAGGTTCAAAGGTTTTTTCCCGGTGAAGTGCATCAACAGCATGATGTGATACGGGTATACTCTATCAAACCTTCCTTCAAAGGTGAAATACCTTCTAATTACCTTTAAGAGCTTTTGGAAAGTCTCATGGAGGTATTGACTTGGAACGCATGCTCCGATTTTCCCATTTAGGCAGTTGGGCTTGATAAAGTCTTCATAGAATGAAATGTCTAAAGGCATGCCTTTAAATCACTTTGCACCGTGCAGAGGGATCTCCGTCGCAGCTGGCAGAGTTTCCTCTGTCACTCGGAAGGTGATTCCCGCAATGGTTGCATGGATCCCATTAAACCTGAGGGATAACTATTCATCTAGCTTCACATTGTATCCTTTGATCTTTTCACAAAAGCGCATACATCTGACCTTCTCAAAAGATGCCTTGATCTCTGAATCTTCATTGGTTGATTCCAGGTCTCGAGGCTCAAACCTTATGGCCTTGCCACTTCACGCCTTCTTTCTTATGCTTTTGGATGTTGTCATGATTTTAACATGTATTTTTTTCGCGCGTGCAGTAATGAACGATAAAACTCTCTCTGCACGATAAATGAGAATGATGTACTTCACAGAGACCTGTCAGAAAGGCAGTGACAAAAACTTCACGTGACAAGAAAAATCAACCACAGGAGTCCATTGGGCGGCCTCAAGGTGCGATGGAGAATTTTGGCGCAGTAGGAGATCAGGGCAGTGACAAACAACGACGGGAGGCTCATCGCAGTAGGGAAGTGCGACAAAAAATTCTAGCACGGTGGAAAGGTGTTGGGAGACTTTTTGCGAGATAGAGAATATAAGCGTGGAAAGAAATTCAGCGTGATAGGAAGAAAACCCAAAGAAGAAAGGCTGACCACAAAAATAAATATCGTCCAATACGCTAGCTTGCAACGAACTCCAATAGGCTTTAAAAAATGACTGAAAATGATGAAGGAGACACGACAACTTGAATGAACAGACTCATAATACGAACGATGACAATCAACCTTGCCACAACAAAGGGATCCAAGATTTGCAAAAAAAACCACAAACAATGCACAAATCGAGAAAGTAAAGAAGAGGCATGCAAGGTGATCAATATTTATGCTTGATTAGGTGTGGAATGGAATCATGACAGAGGATGATAAATCCATGGCAACGATAAGTTTGGAAGAGGGTTGAAGATTTACGCAGAAAACTCGTGCGATGGGTACACTTTGAAGTGTGTTAAGTACAGATGATAAGAGAGAAAAAGTGTACATGATACGAGCGTCGTGATTTTTTACCTTTATAACTTTATAATTAGGTGATGATGTTCGTTATATCCATTGACGTGACCTGTGTCCAAACAAATTGCCTCGATTTGAGGCACATAAATTCCCCTTTTCTGATAGGACTCAATCTTTCAAGAAAGTGACCTTTACAAGTCACACATAACTAATCATTACACCCTTTCTAGACTCCAAGGGCCAGACCCACTAGTTGTTGATTTTGACCCATTCGTTATTCGCTTCCTGACTTCAAACGTTTTGACACATGACTTACGAATCATCTAGGACCGACTCTAACTGTAAAAATTACATTTCTAACACACAACATATTTAAAAAAAGTCAAGGAGGATAAATTGTCATAGAAAGAGATTAGAAGCATGAAGACAGGGGGAGCACACAAAGTCAGTGAAAGATTGTTCAAAGAAGTTATATTGACATGGGGAGTTAACCTTTTACCCATGATGTAAAAGGGGGAGAAAGAGAAAGATTGGAAGAGAAATATTAGAAGCATGAAGACAAGGGGAACAACCCCAAGGGGAGATACCCTTTTCCTTTGATGTCAAAGGGAGAGAGAAACACGTGGAGAGAAACATCAGAGGAGCATTGGTCACAGGTGGAGTATGAGAGTTGGAGTATAATTTTTGCCATCAATACCATAGGAGGATATTGTTGGATAGTTGGTTTTCATTGATGTTGTTGGACAATTGTTTGTCATTGATGTCAACAATCAGTGGTTGTCATTGATGTCAACAAATGTGATGAGTGTATTTGGAGAAGTATCCAAAGTGGTCCCCTTATGGGATATCTCTAATCATGGCCCTCACAGGAATATTCTTTAAATAAGTATACAAGAAACCCATAGGTGTGGTCATGAATCTTGAAGTTGTTTGAGGAATAAGGACAGGAAGGACATTGTAAATGCATGTAACACACTCATAGATGGATAGTCCTCATCATGCCATTTCCAACATTAGGTGGAACTTCACGTAGTTCCTCAAGATTGAGGAGTTATGAGGTCATGAAGTTGGAAGCCCCAAATATGGGTTAAGAAGCCCCTAATTGGTTGTAAGTCAATGAAAGGGTAAAGTGGTTGTAATAAGAAAGTTCAAGAAGCCCCAAAGTTAAGGAAAGAGGTTACTTAGAAAATATATATATATACACCTCAAGAGTGTTGACGATTAAAATCAAAACGAGTTTTTTTGCCCGCAAAGTATTGCTAAAACCTATTATTATAAGTTAACAATATAAATAATACTAGTAGGTGGGACCCCCTTGTAGATTAAAAGATTAGGTATAGATCTTATTTCATGGTTATGATGTTGTTCGACACTACTTACATCATTGATGAAATATGATTTTTATTGGATATGAATAAGGCTTGTTATGTGTGGGTTCTAATTGCGACAATTGGATGATGGATAGGGCATGTTATGTGTTTTTTCTTCTTCTTTAGGCTCAAATTTTATGTTACAATGACCTATGTTATCCATTGTTATCATTGCTATCTGTTCTTGGATACATGATTGGGACACTTGCACAAGAGACATGTTAGTAATAATATATAAGAGCAGTGGGAAAGAAATAAAAGCAATGTAACAAAATGCAAAAGGAAGGAACTAGACTATGCTAATATACTACTCTACATGCATTGAAATTGAAATGATTCTTGATAATCCTAGCTAACCATTTAATAGCTATGTGATTTATTGAGTTATACAAAGACATGGTTAATATGCATTATCGTATAGTTGGAAATGGTAAGATATGATGTGGGTGGCGCGTTTGACAAGTGATAGATGATAATTCCAATGCATGGTTTAATTGAATGTGTTAATGAGAAGCTGGATGGCATGTACTAAGGAATTGAATGAGTGGGGATGGAGGTGACGTGCATTTACTACATGTCACTAATACTCCTTCCACCGACCGCCACCCTAGTTTGGCTATTGTTCAACTACGCTTTGCTGTGGTTAGTCTCCGACTTTCAAGTAGAGGAAGAACCGCTCCGCCAAGCTCTCATTTTTAAGGTGATATTGGTTACAGGTATGTATTTTCACCATCCATGAATTTTCTATGGTTATGAAATAGAAATTGGCTCACGATGTATGGGTCTATGATTTCCTTAATTCTAACAACTGTGTAAATTTGTGATATTTTTCTGGGATGAATCGTTGGTGGTTTCATTGCAATAATACTTGAACTCACAATGTTATTGGTCATTTTGAGTGTTAGAAACCATAAAGGCTGATGAGAAATACTGAGAGGGGGGGGTGAATCAGTGTTTTTGAACAATCAATCGATTTCCTCTTTTCTTTCACTGAAAACCTTAGGCTACTTTGTAGAGACCAGCTGTTGTATATTCTTACAAAACAAGAGTGCATCCATAGATCTTATTATGAATTTATTCATTCATCAGATGTCTTATTAAGCAATAGATCAGTGCAGTAATAACAAAATAAATCAACACACATGAATAAGACACATGAACACCAGGATTTAAGGTGGAAACCCAAATCGGGAGAAAACCACCGCTGCCATTGTCTCTGTCTTCAATAATTATTAAGAAAACGTTTTACAACTTTGTACTAGTGCAGACTCATACTAGTACGCAAGCTTCTACCTGCAGAAGGCTGCAACCTTCTCTCGTTTACCAGCCTTTCCTGGAAGGGAGCTTCAACCCCCTAAAGCTAGCACCAGTTTCTACTGGTAGGATGCTTCTACTGAGGGTTTAACCCTCAGACTCATTGCTGACCACGTTTCATTAATTTTCACACTGGATCAGGCAGTTTCATCTAGTGGCTATGACAACAACAGAAGTTATCTCTAGAGTAAACACAGATCCACAGTCTGCCAGGCAGCTACAAAACTTCCTAAACACACATTAAACAAATCAATAAACCTGGATATGATGCCGCAACTCTCTTGGTTGTTAAACCTACGGCCGAGAACTCTCTGTCAGTGTAGATCTGCCGCCCGACTGCCATAATGAGGTTCCTCCATCCTCAAACCTTCCATGCGGCCAGCACAAAAGACCTCAGCCACCTGTAGATATCCTCTCTGTCAGAAAATGACCTCCACATCCTCCAAAAGGAAGACCCTTGCAACCTATCACCGTCCTTTCTTGGCCTTTTCTCTTCACACTGTAGAAAGGGCATCGACCCATTCTTAAACCCATGGGTTCAGGAACAGTTCAACGCTCATCGGGTCCCATATTTATTGCTCGGGGGAAATCAGACCCCTTTTTAAAATTTGAATTAACCCTACGCGCCCTTTTTAAATCGGGTTTCTTTGCCTCTTGAATTCGCGATTTCTGGATACCCGAATTCCTCCGTACTCTTGACACACGTCCCATCGAATGGACCTTTGACTTTCCACCTGCCCTCTGGGGTGGCCCACACGCTATCAGCTATATCGGGAAATTGCGTATCGCGATTTTCGTGATGTCTGATGCATTGCGTATCGTTAAAGCACCTTTTCTCCACGCGCTGGCCCTCTTGAGCTTAGCTCCTGGTCAACGTGACCATCACATCGTGACCACAACCTTACCCCATCAGAGATACGGGGTTTGTGATGCCTCCATGCATACAACCACGGGATTCCCGATCATCCAAATACCGATGCTCCGTTACGCTGACAGCTGTCCTCCACTATGCCTCCGTCCTCCTGCTTTACTGTGCTGACAACTGGCCCCCACTCATCGGGGTTTCACAGATCGCGATTCTGACTTTCACAAAACTCTTGTCAATGGGATCCCCGATTTCCCGATGAACAAAATGCCGACGGCGCCTTGATCTTCGACACCTGTCTCTCAGATGGACGGTCCCGATCGCTCCGGGATTTCGAGACTTTCGATGTCAAGTGACTTTGTCATTTCAAAGTCCCGATCGCCGATGCCTCTGCTGACATCACACGTGGTTTGAAATGTGTTAGATCCTACCATGTGTCACTCTGATTCGTGACTTACATGTGTCTGAAGTGTTGAATCTGCCTAACACCTGTCATTCCCTGGTTGTGCCACGTGTCCCTAGCTGACGTGGTCTGCTGTCGTGAGTTGGATCAACAGTGTAGATCACATGTTGATCTAACGGTTTAGGTTCAGTTGGGATTTATTTCATCGCGATTTCGCAATTCATGTTGCAATCCTTACCATATCCCGATTCACGAAACTCCGACACAACTTGGATTCTACGGTTTAGATTCATTCTGGATTCAACGACTGCAATTAAATCGTGAAATCGAATTTCGCGATTTCAGAGTTATTGATGTCAAGAGATTTTGGCAATACAAAGTCCCGATCCCCGATACTCCAATATGGGCTGTGATCATCGGTCTAGATCTCTTCTTATCCAACGACTTTGATTACATCGCAAAATCGCATATCGCGATTTCGGGATTTTCGTTGTCATTGTTCACGGGACTCATGAAACTCCGATTCCCGAATCTCCGATGAAAATAATCAACGGTCCAGATCTCATGCTTTCTTTAACGACTGCGATCAAGTCGCGAAAACGCATATCGCGATTTCGGAGTTTTCATTGTCGAATGAATTGGACATTTGAAAGTCCTGATCCCCGATTCTCTGATGGCTTATCTCCCTCGCAGCTTCTGCAGATCTGACGGCTGTCAGTGGCGCTTTGCAGCAATCATATGCGCCCATCCAAAAACTCGACCATACACTGATTTTATAACAGAAAGCTCTTCTTCCTCCTTTGCCTCATCCTTTGCCATCAATGACAATATTTCCAACAATCTCCCCCTTTGTCATTGATGGCAATACTCTTCTTCTGTCTTCAATACTCTGCCTCTTGTCTTGTTCCTCCCCCTTTGACATCAATGGCAAAGAATGGATAATACCATGCTCCCCTTGATACCATGCTATCTGCTTGATACGCCTGTGCATATGATCATGCTCCCCCTTAGAGATGCTCATCAACACCTTACAACCAATTGAGGCTTCTGTACTTAATTAGACCTAATCCGCTGCATGGCAGAGACTACTCCCAGTTTTTGTCGGAGATATTCGAATGCTTCCATGGGTAGAGGTTTAGTAAAGATATCAGCAACTTGTTCGTTGGAGGGAACATACTCCAATTTCACCTTTTTCTCAAGCACCTGTTCTCGTAAGAAGTGATATTTGATGGGAATGTGCTTGGTCTTGGAATGCATAACAGGATTCTTTGAGATACTAATGGCGCTTGTATTATTACACATAATAGGGATAGGAGATGAACATTTGATTTGAAAGTCTTGAAGGGTTTGCATCATCCAAAGAAGTTGAGTGCAACAAGATGCTGCAGCCATGTATTCTGCTTCTGCTGTAGATAAGGCAATGGAACTTTGTTTCTTGCTGAACCAAGATA
>ML778911.1:1154268-1169737 GCA_009831015.1 Picea engelmannii | reverse complement strand
GGGGGGGGTGAATCAATGTTTTTGAACAATAAATCGATTTCCTCTTTTCTTTCACTGAAAACCTTAGGCTACTTTGTAGAGACTAGCTGTTGTATATTCTTACAAAACAGGAGTGCATCCAGAGATCTTATTATGAATTTCTTCATTCATCAGATGTCTTATTAAGTAATATATCAGTGCAGTAATAACAAAATAAATCAACACACATGAATAAGACACATGAACACCAGGATTTAAGGTGGAAACTCAAATCAGGAGAAAACCACCGCTGCCGTTGTCTCTGTCTTCAATAATTATTAAGAAAACGTTTTACAACTTTGTACTAGTGAAGACTCATACTAGTACGCAGGCTTCTACCTGTAGAAGGCTGCAGCCTTCTCTCGTTTACCAGCCTTTCCTGGAAGGGAGCTTCAACCCCCTGAAGATAGCACCAGTTTCTACTGGTAGGATGCTTCTACTGAGGGTTTAACCCTCAGACTCACTGCTGACCACGTTTCATTAATTTTCACACTGGATCAGGCAGTTTCATCTAGTGTCTATGACAACAACATAAATTATCTCTAGAGTAAACACAGATCTACAGTCTGCTAGGCAGCTGCAAAATCTTCCTAAACACACATTAAACAAATCAATAAACCCGGATATGATGCCGCAGCTCTCGTGGTTGTTAAACCCACGGCTGAGAACTCTCTGTCAGTGTAGATCTACCACCCGACTGCCATAATGAGGTTCCTCCATCCTCAAACCTTCCATGCGACCAACACAAAAGACCTCAGCCACCTGTAGATATCCCCTCTGTCAGAAAATGGCCTCCACATCCTCCAAAAGGAAGACCCCTGCAACCTATCACCGTCCTTTCTTGGCGTTTTCTCTTCACACTGTAGAAAGGGCATCGACCCCTTCTTAAACCCATGGGTTCAGGAACAGTTCAACGCTCATCGGGTCCCATATTTATTGCTCGGGGGAAATCAGACCCCTTTTTAAAATTTGAATTAACCCTACACGCCCTTTTTAAATCGGGTTTCTTTGCCTCTTGAATTCGCGATTTCCGGATACTTGACTTCCTCCGTACTCTTGACACGCGTCCCACCGAATGGACCTTTGACCTGCCACCTGCCCTCCAGGGTGGCCCACATGCTATCAGCTATATCGAGAAATTGCGTATTGCGATGTCTGATGCACTTGTTTACAGGACTCGCGAAACTTCGAATCTCGATTCTCCGATGAAGCACCTTTTCTCCACGTGCTGGCCCTCCTGATCTTAGCTCTCGGTCAATGTGACCGTCACATCGTGACCACAACCTTACCCCATCGGAGCTATGGGGTTTGTGATGCCTCCATGCATACAACCATGGGATTCCCGATCGTCCAAATATCGATGCTCCGTTACGTTGACAACTGTCCTCCACTATGCCTCCGTCCTCCTGCTCTGTTGTGCTGACAGCTGGCCCCCACTCATCGGGGTTTCGCGGATCGCGATTCTGACTTTCAAAAAACTCTTGTCAATGTGATCCCCGATTTCCCGATGAACAATATGCCGACGACGCCTTGATCTTCGACACCTGTCTCTCAGATGGACGGTCCCGATCGCTCCGGGATTTCGAGACTTTCGATGTCAAGTGACTTTGTCATTTCAAAGTCTCGATCACCAATGCCTCTGCTGACGTCACACGTGGTTTGACACGTGTTAGATCCTGCAACGTGTCACTCTGATTCGTGACTTACATGTGTCTGAAGTGTTGAATCTGCCTGACACCTGTCATTCCTTGGTTGTGCCACGTGTCCCTAGCTGACGTGGTCTGCTGTCGCGAGTTGGATCAACAATCTAGATCACATGTTGATCTGACGGTTCAGGTTCAGTCGGGATTTATTTCATCGCGATTTCACAATTCATGTTGCAATCCTTACCATATCCCGATTCACGAAACTCCAACACAACCTGGATTCTGCTGTTCAGATTCATTCTGGATTCAACGACTGCGATTAAATCGCGAAATCGCATTTCGTGATTTCGGAGTTCTTGATGTCAAGAGATTTTTGAAATACAAAGTCCCGATCCCCGATACTCCGATACGGGCTGTGATCAATGGTCCAGATCACTTATTATCCAATGGCTGTGATTACATCGCAAAATCACATATCGCGATTTCGGGATTTTCGTTGTCATTGTTCACGGGACTCGTGAAACTCCGATTCCCGAATCTCCGATGAAAAGAATCAACGGTCCAGATCTCATGCTTTCTTTAACGGCTGCGATCAAGTCGCGAAATCGCATATCGCGATTTCAGAGTTTTCATTGTCGAATGAATTGGACATTTGAAAGTCCCGATCCTAGATTCTCCGATGGCTTATCTCCCTCGCAGCTTCTGCAGATTTGACGGCTGTCAGCAGCGCTCTGCAGCAATCATACGCGCCCATCCAAAAGCTCGACCATACAATGATTTTCTAACAGAAATCTCTTCTTCCTCCTTTGCCTCATCCTTTGCCATCAATGACAATATTTCCAACAAAGGCTCTCTATCATCCTTGCTAGTTTTAGTTGGAGGGTTTCATTTGGTATAGAATGGTTGGATGTCTCCACACATTCATATCACCATACCCAATCGTTTTTTGTTTTGGGGTTACTAGGTTTTAAAATGCCTTGTGTCCCTACGCATTGTTTCACTTGGGTATGGTTTGTTCATGCTACTAATGGTTGCACAGTGGGTTATATTTCTTTTCCTGGATCTGTTATATCTCAGCGTTTTTAGTTGGTCAATTGGGAAAAACACGAGGGTTATACCCTGTGCATTCTAAGTGTTGTTACAGGACCAAAAAGAAACCTTGCTCCTATGTTCATCATCTCTCCTATCACGAGAATTGTCACCCTATCTGCGAAGTTATTTGTGGTACACCCTGTGTGTGCACCATTGGTCTTGGAGGTTCTCACCCGGTGTGTGCATGATCATTTTATATATGAAAATATTTTTTCTTGGTATTATGAAGATCTTCATGGTTTTGATCCTGGTCTTACACAACATTCTATTCACATCAAGAAAGGCATGAAACCAGATAGGCAAAAACAAATACCTATTAACTCTTCTTTTAAAGTAACTTTTCAAAGGGAATTGGAAAATTTCTTAAAGGCTGGGATTATTTTTCTAGTCTACTTTGAATGGGTTTCCAATTGGGTACCTATTTTGAAGACCACTGATCATATTAGAACCTGCATTAGTTTCCGCACTTTCATTCAAGCTATTATGATAATTCCTTTTCCTCTCCTCAATATGGAAATGATTCTGCAACAGTTTGTAAGGTCACAGATGAGGCCCTTACTTGACAAAATTTTGGGTTATAGTAAAATCAAGGGAAATGGGGAAGATATTCACAAAATCACTCTTATCAAGAATTGGGGTACCATGACTTATAAATGCCTATTTTCTGGCTTACCTGATGCAAGTATTGCTTTTAAAAGACCTATACACACAACTCTTGATGAATTGATCAATACCCATATCTACCTTGATTATCTAATCATATATGTTAAGGGGATGATGATCACTTCAGATTTCCAAGTGTTATTTCTGGGTCCTTTCAAAATTTCTTTTGTCCCGGACACTAACTCTTACATTCCAAAGGATTTACAGGAGAAATTGTTTTCCTGCAACACTAACGACTCTCATTTGAAACATTATGAGGGACCGACATGAACAGTTCTAATGATGTATGGATTTTCTGTATACTAGTAGCCTAGCTCTGCTTTCAATTTTGCGTTTCTCTTTTTTTCTTTACAGTAGTTTGACTTCTACCTTCTGTGTTAAAACATTTCTTGCGGCTTTTTCATTTCTGTCTTTTTATTGCCGTTGTTTTAATCTTGCAATTTTTCTTCTGCCATGTTTTGTTTTGTACCATCTCTTAGTTAATTTGGTCAAAATAAGGTGTTGGATCAGTTCTTCCACAATCACACTCCTGGAATATTTTGTTGATCAATAACAGTCAATCTTACACAACAGTTACGATGTTTCCCCTGAGAACACACTTGGATTTGTTATCTGCTTTCACTGCTGTTTTATAAAGAGATTGGTTATCTCTCGCTTCTACTTTCCATTTCTTCATCCATTTGAGAAATAAAGAGAAAGTCCATAAATTTCTCTCCTTGAAGTAAAGAGTAAAATCTGGTTGAATGATCATGCATACAGGGATAAACCCCCTCATACTTAACACTTTTCATGAGTTATTCCCAAATTCCTAATCATTTTTCCATTAAATCCGCTCACTTCCCCCTCTTACATGATCACTTTGGTTATATCTTCTTGACCTGTTGTTCTTGGTTTGCGAGACCATGAGTATTGAGTTCTAAATCCGTTGAAAACAAATTTCCCTGTGGAGTCGCCAGTTTGTTGATGATTAAAATCGCAATGAATTTTTTTGCCCGCAAAGTATTGCTAAAACCTATTATTATAAGTTAACAATATAAATAATACTAGTAGGTGGGACCCCTTGTAGATTCAAAGATCAGGTCTAGCTCTTATTTCATGGTTATGATGTTGTTAGACACTGCTTACATCATTGATGAAATATGAGTTTTATTGGAAATGAATAAGGCTTTTTATTTGTGGGTTCTAATTGCGACAATTGGATGATGGATATGGCATGTTATGTGTTTTTTCTTCTGCTCTAGGCTCAATTTTTATGTTACAACAACCTATGTTATTCATTGTTATCATTTCTATCTATTATTGGATCCATGACTAGGACACCTGCATAAGAGACATGTTAGTAATAATATATAAGAGCATTGGGAAAGAAATAAAAGCAATGTAACAAAATGCAAAAAGAAGGAACTAGACTATGCTAATATACTACTCTACATGCATTGGAATTGAAATGATCGTTGATAATCCTAGATAACCATTTAATAGCTATGCGATTTATTGAGTTATACAAATACATGGTTAATATGCATTATCATATAGTTGGAAATGGTAATATATGATGTGGTTGGCGTGTTTGACAAGTGATAGATGCTAATTCCAATGCATGGTTTAATTGAATGTGTTAATGAGAAGCTGGCTGGCGTGTACTAAGGAATTGAATGAGTGGGGATGGAGGTGACGTGCAGTAAAAGGAATTGAATGAGTGGGGATGGAGGTGACGTGCATTTAATGCACATCACTCATACTCCTTCCATCGACCGCCACCCTAGTTTGGATATTGTTCAACTGTGCTTTGCAGTGGTTAGGCTCTGACTTTCAAGTAGAGGAAGAACCCCTCGACCAAGCTCGCGTTTTTAAGGTGCTCTTGGTTACATGTATGTCTTTTTTCCATCCATGAATTTTCTCTGGTTATGAAATAGAATTTGGCTCAGGATGTATGGGTCTGTTCTTTCCTTAAGTCTGGAAACTGTGTAAATTTGTGATATTTTTCTGGGATGAATCGTTGGTGATTTCATTGCAAGAATACTTGAAGTCACAATGTTATTGGTCATTCTGAGTGTTAGCAGCCATAAAGGCTCTATGTCATCCTTACTGGTTTTAGTTGGAGAGTTTCATTTGGTCTAGAATGGCTGGCTGTCTCCATGCATTTGTATCACCATACCCAGTCGTTTGTTGTTCTGGGGTTACTGGGTTTTAAAATGCCTTGTGTCCCTGCGCATTGTTTCACTTGGGTATGGTTTGTTCATGCTACTAATGGTTGCGCATTGGGTTATATTTATTTTCCTATCTCTGTTATATCTCAGTGTTGCTATTTGGTCGATTGGGAAAACCACGAGGGTTATACCCTACGTGTTCTAAGTGTTGTTATAGGACCAAAACAAAACCTTGCTCCTTTGTTAATCATCTCTCCTATCACGGGAATTGTCACCCTTTCTGCGAAGTTATTTGTGGTACACCCTGTGTGTGCACCATTGGTCTTGGAGGTTCTCACCTGGTGTTGGGGGTCGAATTTAGTCTCCCTATGTTCTTCCATAGAGAAAACCATTGTTTTCTCAAGCCTAGGTTTTGATAGAGGGAGTCGTTATGGCTTGCCGGGTATACTGTTGATTGTTATGAGTTGTTGGTGTATTGTCAACAATGTTCGGTTTCTGGCTCATCTCTGTTCATTATGTTGACAATGGTGTTCGTTTTTGGGTTTAGTCACTGCACTGGTTATTATGACAATCAAAATGATAAAATCAACATTTTATATTGGTTGATTGGAGAATTTGATTGAATGCATAGTCATTGTCTCTTACATTGTAATTGTTGAATTTTTAATCCAACATTAGTTGATTAATGCACAACGATGCTTCGTGCGTGATGCGTGGGTATGTGTGGCATCCCTATAACATGTTAAGTTGAGTTAATGATTGCTGTGACTATTTGTTTTAAATTTTCGAATGAAGTACTACAATCGTGGAAATTATGGCACGACCATCCACTGTCTATGTTATAGATATGATTTGATTGCGCCATCAAAGAGGGCCATGGGTTTTTAAATATGGCTCTGTTGCAATTTGATCGATTGTGTTATGATATCGGGCATGCTGTTGCTGCCTCATTGTATTGGATCGATAGCCCAACATTGTGGATGTTTAGATTCAGAATGATTGAACCTGTACAGTCACTAAAAAGCTCTTGCATTTTGTTAAGTGGTCTGTGTATCCCTCAATGTTTTATGAATTGAAATGGTGATTGTTGTTTGTGTGGTTAAATGGAAAGTCAGGATCTTTGCAATTGAATTATGAATCGTTGTGTTTGATTGTCCACTATGTATGAATATCATATATCTTAGCAGAGATAAGCACGAGTGCTATGGAAGTATGGTCTCGTTACAATTTAATTGTAGATGGAATTGAGGGATAAAATCAGGCATGATTTTTGTGTCTGTGTTGATGGAAGGTGGTTTATTTTTTATGCTGAAAAGAGTGGAATTAAGTGACTGTCTATTCATTTGGGAATTGCTTTAAAATATTAAATGGATAAATGAGAAGAACATAACTCCTCTACAGGTTGTTGTGGAATGCACACTGTCTTGTTTTAATGACATTGTGTTACAAATTGACTACGAACAATGAGCAAGTTAATGCACAAGAATTGTTTAAATTTTTCACAATAGTTGTTCTTTTGGCACAGTGATCAGTTTGGTTGGTGTTGGATCTTTTACGTTGACATGGAATGATTTTATGGATTACTTAATTAATTTTATGAATAATACCCGCTCTCTTTCCCTACCATTATTTCACTTTTCGCTAATTACAACCCCCTCGCATTCCCACATCCATTTTTCACTCCTTGTTCTTAAAATTTAATTACAGTTAAGAGAATTCTATTTTGAAACAGTTTGAAATCGTAGTTTCTTGGTTGGAACACAGTAATATATTCTTGGATTTACATTACAGTTGATTGTTGTTGTCTTTGAGCAATAACCATACTTATTTTCCCTCTTATTTTATCATTTTTCGCTCAATACAAACACCTCGCATATCCCAGGACCTTTTGTTCACCCCCTGTTCATCTACAACAGTTAAACAATTTGTATGGATTGGATTGCATGAGTCTGATATGTTGCTAATACAAAGTCTATTTCATATTTTGAAAGAGTAGTCATGTATGGTTTTTAAGGGAACTATTTGCTAATAAATTATGCATACAATAATGAGCTATTCAAATAAAAGGTTGAATACCAAGGCCTACTATGCCCCTGTCAAAGGGAAAGCCACTACTGCCCCTTTCTCCCGCATGCAACGAAGGGAGGATTGCACTCATGTGATCAACGAGATTAGGCCTAAAGGCTCCACACAGCCTAAGGAAAATTCAAAGAGTTTAAAAGGTGATAGCAGTAATGAAGTAAGGATTGCCTCACAGACTGGAAAATATGGATTTTAAGTTTTATTTATTTTAACTATTGGTGAGAACAGTTGACTTGAGATATTTGGATAATAGTTTTTTTGGGATATATTGGTAATATATTTTGAAAATGATTTTAAATATCAATGTGATAATTGTCAAATATGAATGTAATGATGGGAGTCACAAGGAGGGATGTTTTTCTTAATTAACTAGTAATGTTATGATTGTTAAGAGCTAAAGGGAGTCATAAGGGGTCCCACCTACTAGTTATTATTTATTTATAACCCTTATTATGATTATTACTTTTCCCCCTAGCTAAAAAGTTGGTTGAGTCTTTAGTTAACTTAACTAATGAGGTAGTTCAACTACTTCAACCAATTCTAATTTGCTTAAAGGCAAAAGGAAAGGGAGGAACAAGAAGATGATAGAAGGAGAAGCATACTAAGGTTTGCTCCTTGAGTTTATGCTGAGATAGTTCAATTTTCATTCATTCCTTAATTTATCACAAGCCTAATTCTGTTTTATGATAGCAGTCTTATTGTAGACAACAAGATTTAGGGCTGAATTACATCATTCAGACACTTGTTTTTCAGAGGTGTTGATCTATCTTTGATAGTCTGTGTAGAATTGTCTGTTTGTGAATTAGTTTTCATGACTCACAAAGGCTATTGTGCAGAGTCGAGTGGGAAGCAATCTGTGGCAAGATGATCCTACTTTTAGAGTTCAGTTTTTTATTTTCTATCAGAGGTCCTTTTGTATGTTCCATCCGGGATGTCTAAGTTTGACTTTGGTCCGAAATTTCTGCATGAAATTTTGTAAAAAGAATGACTTTTTGGTGAATTGGAATGAAATAAAGGATTTATTTATGTCTCATATGTCTTGATTATCATCTTGGTGTCTTTACTTTTGTCTCTACATTTATTTCAGCAACTGTTATATTCAAAAAATCATATTAAAATGAATTTTCCATCAAGCTTATAATTGTGAAAAGACTAGCCTAAGCACTTGTAATCAATATTTGTGAGTTAGGATTTTATTTTTGATGGTTATAAACATAGGGTGATATTCCCGTCTATTTTTCTTTAGCCAAGAAGAATCTAAAAATGCTTGAGTAAGATCATTTCATATCTTTTCCTCAACAAAGAGGTCACTCATAAGTACATTCACACACACATTATATTGAATATATTTTATGTAAGTGATTCTTATGTGAGGTAATCGAGGAGATTTGAGGTGAATTTTAGAGGGAAGATGAAGTAAAGAAGGGATAAATTCCAAGGGAGGATGAAGTCTTGTGATGATGTGTTCTAAGGTATGTTATTTAAAGGCCACCTTACCTTTTTATCTATAGAGTTTTTTATAGAATGATTCAGATAGAAAAATTTGGAGGAGGTTGAGAAGACATATCAAGTTACCATTGGTAACAATTTCAGCTTCTGGGTCATTGTATTGTTTGAGATACACTCCATGGAATATAAGGTTTTGACTAGTCCTGAAATTAGTATTAAACATGTGTTCCGGGTAAAAAAATCATAACTTATTCATAGAGGATCAAAATTATGTGAAACCAATTTCAGTGGAAATATTATAGTATGTAATATATTGTGTACAAGTTTCAGAAGCATATATCAAATATTGAGCACGTGACATGTTGTACAAGTTCTCTCTCCAGAATAGGCTAACATTCAAGAAGATTTTCTATTTTCTCTATAACTTCTGTTCTAAGAAGTTTCAGACCCTGAAATTTTGAGGAGATGGAAGAAATATATCAGAGTATCCATGGTTAAAATTTCAAACCTTTTTTCATTACATGTATAGAGTTATGATTGTTTAAAGTTAGGGTTTGTGACTAATCCAAAACTAGTCACATGAGACAGAGGTAAAGTTTGATGAAGATGCTATTCTCTTGTTGCTGAAGTTGAGGACGAGATACAGGTATGTAATTTTGTGTATAAAGTTTTCTATAGGATTAGAGGTATGATTAAATGTGTCATTGAAGGTTATGTTTATAGTACATGCTTGAGGCATGTCTTGATGATGATGGTACATGATATGATACACCTTTGTGATGATATGATACATTGTTAGAAGTATATCTTGGATATATTTGTATTTGGTTGGGTATATGTCACGGTGATGTTATCATATGCTTGAGGCATATTGTTGAGACATTGACACATCTTGGATACATGGTACATGGTTGAGGTACATGGTATGGTACATGTTGATGTACATAGTATGGTACATGTTGATGTACATAGTATGGTACATGTTGATGTACATTGTATGGTACATGTTGATGTATATGGTATGATACAGGTTGTGGTACATGGTTGATGTACACGGTTGATGATTAATGTGCATGGTTGATGTACATGGTATGGTATAGGTTAATGTACATGGTTGATGTACATGATATGGTACAGGTTTTGGTACATGGTTGATGTACATGATATGGTATAGGTTTTGGTACATGGTTGATGTACACGGTATAGTGATGGTTTTGGTATCCATGTGAGTGGATCTGGTTATAGTTGGTTGATGATGGTATATCTGCGATAGTAACAGTGTTGGGTTGGTTTATGTGAAAATGATGGTGATAGGTTGGTTGATGTGACGATGATAGGTTGGTTGATGTATCAATGACAACAGAAGTTATAGGTTGATTAGTGGTAGTAACAATGAGTCTACACTTATATTTCAGGGCGGCAAGACGAGGCAAGGAAAGGGGGTTGTAGCCTCCTTTTGGTTGGTGTCGGATAAATTAGGGAGTTGGTGCTTCCTTTAGGTTGGTACCTATAAATAAGGGGATTGGTTCCTCCTTTTGATTGGTTTCAGAGATTCAGGGAGTTGTAGTTCCTTCAGGTTGGTGCCTGTAAATCAGGGGGTTGGTTCCTCCCTCCAGTTGGTGCTGGAGAATTTGGAATTTGGTGCTTCCTATGAATGTATTCTTGATATATATAAGAAATAATTATGTGGTCTTCTCCCATTTGGGTCTCCACATAAATTCTGGTGTACTGTGCATGTGGTTATTTGATGTGATGATACTTCTTATGGTTATATGCTCATGATATATTGAATGAAATCATAAATGATATATTGGTGATAAAGTTGAATTTTATATATTGTGATTGAAAGTGGTAAAAAGTGCTCATATTGATTGACACCCCCTCTCAATATTACAACAACATCCTCATACTGAATGTCTAAGAAATAAGTGAAACGTTCAAAGGATGCCATGTGCTTCTCTGTTGTAACATCATCTTCTCCATTAAATATAGGAAGATATTTAAAAAATTTGGGAGGTAAATCATGAAGAACTACTGGCAGTGTGAGAGGTTTATACCTGTTCAAAAGCCGATGATGAATCTTTGCATGTTTTTTTTTTTTTTTGTAAGTGAGTGTGAATTCCTGTATTACTGAAAGAAGTTATGATACAAAAAGGAAAAGGGGAATCCATGGATCTGCCAAAGAGGAAACCGGATTAGGGTTCCCAGAGTTACATTATCTAAGATAGCAGGGGGGGGAAGGCTGGGCCGCCACCTTGGAAAACCGACCCAGTCCTCCATAAAACAGTTTGAAAAAACTAAACCAAAACATATACATACAAGACATAACCATAAAAAAGGGGTATCTCCTACACTAAACACAACTTGACCAGGCGTTGAACCTGTGATAGTCCAAGATGATGGGATGTCGTTCATCTCCATCCTTTCTTCCCTCGTTCTCCTTCTTTTGGTCCACCATGCGTGTCTTTCTGATACAAGTTGGTGTTCTGTTCTGGTCTGCTAGAGTGATGTCCATGTGGTGGACATAGTGTAGGTAAAGGTGGAATTGGCCTGCCATTCGTTCCATTTTTTCCTTCTGTCTCCTTTGGTCCTCAGCTAGTCTTTTTTCACTGGCCTCCAGGTTGCTGAGGTGATTCAAAATTTTTGTGAGCACCTTCTTGTGGTACCTGATAGCCTCCCTGTTGGTCTCTTTCTGGTTAGTGCTCATCTTGCCTATCAAAATTTTTGTTCGTCAGGCCTCCTCCACCATTTTTTCCTAGAGGGTTGTTTTGGATTGTGTGGCCCCTGGTTCCCTTATCCTGTCAGCTTTCTATATTAGTTCCTTCCAGGCTTTGCCCTTGCGTGTAGTGTTAATTTCTCTCTCCCACCTGTTGATGATCTCTTTTCCCTTTGGATCAACTTGCATGAGAAAGGTACCCTTGACTTCTTTGGCCGCTTGCTCTATCCTTGTAATCCTTTGGGTTCTTGTCGGAGGTTCTTTCCCCTATGGGCCTCTCTTACTATGGATTTTCTTCATTCATACCATCTTGGCTTGTTTATGGTGGTTTTTTCCTTGGGTTCTTCTCCTATTCCTATTCGCCCCTTCCCTGTATGTAAGATGGCCTCTGTAATTGCTTCTCTTCGGGCTGTGGCCCTTCTTGGTGTTTATCCTCTTATGGGACTTCCCTGGCTGTAGGTTCATCTTGGCAATCATCGACTGCTCATAAAGGTGTACCTTCTGGTCCTTTTTCACTATTTCGGTATGTGTGCTCTTGGGAGCCCTTCCGTAATCCCTGCGCCAATCCTTTTCTTTGCTTGTTGTATGAAGATCATTTCCATTCCCTATATTTGTACTTGGGTGGGGGGTACCCATACTTGACCATGGAAAACCCTTTTGTCCTTTGTCCTTTGTCGCCTGCTGATTATCTTTTCTTCTTTCCCACGAGCAACCCCTGTACTTCTTCCTATTGATAGGACCGTGGTGTCGTACCTCCTCTTGTTGTGTGACCTGGATCTACATTGTAACCCATGTTTGAGTGGTGGGTGATCAAATTCTTCCTGGATCCATCGTGCCCTTCAGTTATTTTTCTGCCTCCATCCTCGATGTGGTCGTCCATACTTCAGCTGTCGTCACAGTCTTTTTTCACCAATTGGATGCAGTCTGTTCGGAACTGACCATTCAGGATGTTACTCCAGATAGTGTCCAGTTTTGGTTCTTCCTTGTCGACCCCCTCATTAGCGATTCTTTCCACTAGTCCATTTGCTGACCTACGTACCCAATGCAACTCCACTGTGATCCCCATATGCAAGTGCTCCTAAATTTTTTGCAGGGAATGTGTCAAGCTTTAGTGCCTCTGAATTTTTCCCACTCTAGTATCGTTTTGGAGTCTCCTTACTGTGTTGATAACCAACATGGAATATCCTTCCACTATGGCATTTGTCATCCTTTCCTGGCTTAGAATCTCGAGGCTGGTCTCCAGGGATCTGAATTCCACGATGTTGTTGGTTGAGTTTCCCAGACTCCCAACATACAACCAGATGATATTTCCTTCACTATTCCTGATTACTCCTCCCAGTCCTGTCCGTCCTGGGTTACCTTTTGACGCCCCATCAAAATTCATCTTGAGTGAGACTACTGGTGGTGGTTTCCAGTTGCGCTCACCTACTTGGAGTTGTGGTGGCCATCTTAGCTGATTGGGGTTGTTTCCGTCTTTTAGGTGGAAGGATTCTAGGATTCAGGAGTCCTAGTCTATGAGTTGCGCTCTTCTTGTTTGGCAGTTGCGGATCTGTACCGTTTCCCTTGTCATGGAGATTATTGTTTCCTTGATCTTCCCTTTCGACCATCTTTCGTTCCTGAAGATGCGCTGATTCCTTTCCTTCCATATTGCCCAGATGATCATTCCTAGGATGAGAGTCCAACAGAGATTCACCTCTTTTTTTTCACTGTAGTTCTCTTTCCAAGTGTTGATAGTTGTAGAAATGTTACCTCGGATCCTATTGGACTGTCGGAAGATGCCTGTCGTCGAGTCCTAGATTTTTGCTGTGTAGGTGCATTTATCGAGGATATGGTTTGTTGTTTATTCCTTGTCTTGACAGAGGTGACATCTGGATGGACCTATGAATCCCCTTTTCCTTAGTTTTTTCCAAGTTATAATTCGATTGTGGAGTATTAACCATTGGAAGATTTTTATTTTTGGCCAATGGTGGTTGTTCTAGAGCTTATCCCATTGTTGTGTTGGGTCTTCTTGGTCCTGGTCCATGATATAGTGTTGGACTTCTTTTAGGTTGAATTCCTGTCGTCTTTTTATCCCCATATCAGCTGGTCATTTCCTTCCGTGACTGTTATTTTTCATCTCCCCAATTCCTCCACCACCTCTTTTATTGGTGTTATGGTTTGGTCTCTATTATGTCGAGTGAGAGTGTCCCAGATTCTCCATTTGTTTTGATCTGTTTCTTGTTTCTAGTAATGGTAGACTCTAGTTTTACCTTGCACAATCATCTCCTATTGGAGTTCCTCCCTATCCAGTTTCTCCATCCTAGGTTCCTATTTCCAGGAGTCCTCCCAGAATCTGGCTGTTCTGCCATTCCTAACTTCCCAAAATCTGTGTGTCTGAATCTAGGCTTTGTTGTGCCAGGCTAGGTTCCAGATGGTTGAACCTTCCCTGGGGCATGTGAAGCAGATTCTATCCTGGTTGCATATGTCTAGGGAATACTTTGCCTTCCATAGGTTTACCCATGGTGTAGTAGTTTCTTTGACCCAACACCACCAAATTTTCTCCCTGTAGGCATTATTGGTCGCCTGCGGGTCTTGTAGTCCCAAGCCTCCTTTTCTTTTTGGTTTACAGAACTTTTCCCAGGCAACCAGGGCCCATTTTTTCTTTGTTTCCGCTCCTCGCCATAGCAAGTACCTTTGGATAGTTCTTATTTTTTCTATAATCCCCTTGGGGGTTGGGAAAACATACATCATGAAGGTTGGAATTGCTTGCAAAATAGACTTGGTCATAATAAGTCTTCGGGCTAGGTTGAGGGATCTGTACGTCAAATTTTTTACCCGCTCCTGTAACTTGTTGATTATTCCTTCCCAAGTGCCCAAGTACTTGGTTGGGAGTTTTTTTCATTCAAAACCCAAAATGTTGGCCAGATTTCGTTGGATTACGGGGTTGGTATTGAAGAAGAAGATCATATATTTGGAATGGTTGGTATCTACACCAGAGGCTTCCCGAAAATATTCTAGGATTCATTTGTAGGATTTTGCTTCCTTGACTGTGGGTATGCCATGAAGTAAAGTGTCATCCACGAACTGTTGGTGTGTGGAAGTGGGACAATTTTTGAAAGGTTTGATACCTGTTAATTCACCTATTGCAGTTGCGCTTTTTATGCTTCGACTAAGACCTTCCATCATCAGAATGAACAGGAAGGGGGACAATGGGTCTCCTTGTCGGATGCCTCTCGTGGGCTAGAAAGGTTTGGCAGTGGCTCCATTTATTAGTAGCGATTATCTTGTAGTGGATACTTGGATGACAATCCAGTTGATCTAGTGCTGGGTGAATCCAAGGGCTTCCAAAGTCTTCAACATATAGTGCCAGCTAATTTTTTCATAAGATTTTGCTAGGTCCAGTTGTATTATCATTCCCCCTCTCTTCTGGAGCTTCAGGGTGTGGATAAGCTCATGGGCATGGATGATATTGTCCATTATTTGTCTTCCTTCCACGAAGCCTGCCTGTTCTTGGGAGACTAGTGTGGGTAGTGTTATCACTCCAGGAAACTACTTAGGGTTGTAAGCTAAGTATGCCTGGTAACTTAAGAAATCACTAATAATCAAGTGTTTGGAACAATGGGATAACTGAGAAGGCTTAGCAAAAAGACAACATGTCATGCCTCTAAACAAAC
>ML778911.1:1123810-1148647 GCA_009831015.1 Picea engelmannii | reverse complement strand
AGATCTTGATTTGGAGCTCGGGAAGGGGTCGAAAAGTTGCCTTCAAGTTTAAGTGTCATTTTTCCATTTGCAATTAAAAACTCTAAACGAACCTTTGTGACAAGTTAGCAAAATAATGGTGCTATTTTGGGAGTTAACAGGTAGGAGGGGCTTCAATTTATTTGCTATAACATTGGAGATTATCTTATATACCACATTGCACAATTCTATAGGTCTGTAATGATCAGGGGTTTTGGCTTCATTTTCTTTGGGGATTAGTGTGATAATTGTAGCATTTAGCGATTTTAGAATGGAGGCTGAACTTGTAGAGTCTTCCACTACCCTATAAACGTCGTGTTTGAAAATTTCCCAGTAGGCTTTGAAGAACTCCACTGTGAAGCCATCTGGACCTGGGGCTTTCCCATTGGGCATTTCCTGGAGTACTTGGTCAATTTCCTCCTCAACAATGGGCTTGTTTAGGTTGTTATTTTGTTCCTCGGTGACCAGGCGGGGGATATGTTGGGTTATCCAGTGTATGGCCTCCATTTTGTCTTGGTTGGGTTCCTGGGCTATCTCATGGAAGTGGTTTACTAGAGTAGTTTCAATCTCCTTATGTGACTCTCACTCTATTCCATCCTGGTCCTTGATCTTCAGTATTTTTTTATGGGCTCTTCTGGCCATAGTTGTTCTATGAAAAAACTTGGTGTTCTTCTCTCCTTCCCTTAGCCATCTGATATAGGACTTTTATCACCAAAGTGTTTCTTCCTTATAACATCGAGCTTCCAATTCCTGGGTCATCTGGATCTCTTCCTTTTTCTGATCCTCCGTATAGCCCTCCGATATGCAGGTTTCCTAAATTTTTTTCATTTTGTCTTCTATGTTGTTTTCCTCTTGGTTTATATTCCCAAAAGTGTCCTTGTTCCACTCCTTGAGCTTATATTTGATATAATTTAGTTTCTTATAGAGTTTGAACATCCTTTTCCCTTGCTCTGGTTGCTCCTCCCGCCACCACTATTTGATTCTTTCCTTGAAAGTCGGGTGTTTGATCCAAAATTTCTCAAATCTGAAGGGTCTAATCTTTGGTGTGGTTTGGAATCCTACTTCCATTTGCACTGGCCAGTGATCAGATCCCCCCCATGGAAGGATGTTGTAATCCAATGTTAGCCCCTACATAATAATTGACTCCGATACTAGGAATCTGTCGAGTCTTGTTGCTACCTGATACTGGTTCATCTGTTTATTGTTCCAGGTGAACTGGCCATTATTAGTTTTGAGGTCTACCATCTCTGTTGTGTCTATGAACTTTGACAATTCTTTTGCATCCCTATCGAATCTTCTTGTACCTCCGTTTTTCTCCGCAAGTGACATGATGATGTTGAAGTCCCCTGCCAAGATCCATTAGAGGTTGTTGGATCAGGTTTTAAGGTCTTCTAGGTCTCGTATCATTTCTCTCTTTTCCTCTGACACCTGAGGCCCATACACATTAGTGCATAGAATCACTTCTGTGTTTCCAATGATTTGCATGCGAACCGTAAGGGTGTGCCTAGTCGCTTCGACTGCTATTAGGCTTAGTACTTGTGGGTTCCATAAGGTGAGAATACCCCTTGCCATTTGGTGGCCTCTGATAGCCACCATCTTGTATTTGTGCCAATGTTGTTTACTGATTTCCTCCATTATGTCTGCAGTGCATTTTGTCTCTTGAATGAAACAAAGATCCGATTGTTCCTGCTTTAGTCTATTTCTAAGGATTATTTTCTTTCTTGGGATGTTTAGGCCTCTTATATTCCAAGTTATAACCTTCATTTAAACATGTGGGGGGGAGTTGGGGAAGAGTTTCTTGATCTTACCTGAGTTTATTAGTAGCACTCCAAGCTCCTGTCGGGCTATGCTGTTGAATTTCCATCATTTTTTCCTCCTCATCTTCTTGGGTGAGAGATGTGGTTATGCCTCACTGGCTTTGACTCCTAGGTGTCCTATCTCACCGTGTGTGTGCTTTAGTCCTCTAGCTTTGGCTTCCTCCCTTAGGAGAAACAAGTATTGAATGCGGTCAATTTTATCTATTGGTACTTTGTCTACTCCATGTCTTTTCCATTGCTCCAGTATGTTTGAGAGATCTATCCCTTCCCTTTCCACAAGGTCTCTGAGATCAAGATATTTTGTGCCTACTTCGCTTGGGGTCATTTCTGCATCTCCCTTTACTTCTTGCATGGAGGTGTTGTCGTCCCTGGTTTCTCCATCCATCGGGGTTGCGCTACTCCCCTTTTCGTTCTTGTTACTTGGCTGATTGGTGGGCTCATTTTTTTCTTGTTCTCCGACTTCTTGAGCTTTGGTCAAATATTTTTTGTCTTCTGCCCCTTTATTGTTTTTTCCCCATCCTTTCGTTTTATTCCGGGTCTCCGGGTTATTTCCTACTGGGGTTTTAATCTTATTTGTGTTTGCTCTGCTTCTAGAGTTTAGTTTTATAAGCCCATCCTCATGCTGCTGTGGCTTGGGGTTTTCCACTTCCTGTTTTTTATTGAGAGGGAATTCTATGATCAGGTTTCCATGCTCATGGAATCTTCTGCATCTGAAGGGGATCTGTTCATAATTTATGTTTTGGATCCATTCCTCATCCCTGAATTCCATACTTATGGCTTCTGGGAGTGCTCCCGACACATCCATATCTATGTAGATTCTTACGTAAGATGTATATCTCCATTTTAGGGTGGCTTCTAAGGTCTTCACATATTTCCCTAGTTTGTTTCCTATTTCTTTGAAAGTCGAGGGAAACTAGTAGTCTAATGGTAAGGAATAAAATCTCAGCCAGACCGACACCTTTTTGAAAGTCTCTTTTTCTGGGGAGAAAATTTCCTTCCATGGCCGCATGTACAGTCTTGCTGAGGCATGGAAGTATGGTCCTCCCTCAAAGACTCTATCCCTGTCCTCCAGGTTCATGAATATTGCTGTGAAGAAGCCTTTCGAGCCCAGGTGGAGATCCACTTCTCCGCTCGGCTTCCAATGATATTTAATCCAGTTGCGCAATGTTCTTTTTGTGGGCCACAAACCCATGAAATTGCAGATTAGTGGATGCGTCTTCATCTGGTCCCTATAAAGTTGCATTTGCGGATCCTCCAATATCACCTTGGGTATCATTATTGTTTTGGGTTTGCATGGGTTGCGCCCTTTTGTCCCGTTGTGATGCATTGTGTCTTTCACCTCACTCTGAGTTTCTCTATCTTCTTCTCCCATGCACTCTCTTTTTCCCTAGTTCCTTTCCTGACCTTTTCCTGGGTCTGATCTCGAGGTGCCTATCATTGGTGTCTTGAAAACTATGCCTCTTGGCCCTTTCCCCTGTCCACCACTACCTCTTTATATGAGGGGGTTCCCTTACCCCCCCTTTGGTGCTCATGATGTCCTCTACTATGGCTGCAACTGCCAAACCCTAGCTTGCAGTTGCTCCAAACCCAAACAGTCCAGAATTCGTTTTGATAAAAAAATATCAGTTTCTCACACAAATGAATCATTGCATGTTGATCAAAGAGTATATGAGATATTAAATGAATTGGAACATTAATTTCATTCCCAACTGATGTACAAGAATGACTATTCTAAACAATAATTGGAATTTGTTCTTTTTGATCAAGAAAGCTCTCAAAAGACTCTAATACAAAAGGCTTATCATTACTTTCAGAGGAAAACAATGAATCATAACTTTTTTCTTGAGGAGTGTCAAATGAAATCATGTTTTATTTTTCAAAGGAAAGAGATAAAGTTTTGAAGTTATGATCTTCTGAATGTACAAAACAATAGACAAATGTTTCCAAATGTATCAACAAATGACCAAACATTAGATCTAAAATATCTTGAAATAATATTTCCATTTGGTACCTGATCATTTTGAAACAATTATTCATTTTTTTCAATGGGGTTCGCTTACCAGTAGAGTATTTAAGTCTGATTGAAATCACAATGGAGTCGACAGGTGAATAATAACACATACTGTGTCTGGTTCTTGTTCACCTTCGAGAACTAGATATGATCTTGATGAAACCCATGGAAAATATTGAACCTTCACCCCTGGCAATTACACCAAAAAGAATGTTGTAACTTGAGATGGTTTCTAGCTATTTAGAAACCATGCCAAGACATTGTTAAACCAATATTCAGGTCACAAGCTGGACCTTGGACCAGAGGGGGATCCCTTATTAGATCTAGAACAATTGTATTCTTACTATCACTAAGTAACAATTCTAATAATTTAAGTTTAGATTGCCAGATTTGGGTAACCAACAACACTAAACAAGGTGGACAGGGTTAAGGATAAAAATAATAGAAAACTGTAAATACAAAGATTGTAATCCTCACAGATCAAATGATTAATCCATTGGTCATGGAGGCTCACTCAATAGAGCACAATTGCTGATAAATATAGATGGAGGAAAAGAGAGGAACAATAAATCTCAGGTCTAGTAGAGAGTAATGAAGTCTCTGCATATATGAAATGAAGAAGAATAATTTTTGTGGGAATTTAAATATTATATCAAACAAAGAAAGATCAATTGCATGAGATGAGCATAGTCATTGAATTCAACAAATAAAATCTTAATTAAATAATCTGCAAATGAAAAAAATTACATGACAATGGATGTAGTACCAAGTTATCATCTTAAGAACCTGCAAAATTGCTGCAAATTACAGTAATAGAACAGAGAATAGAAATGAAAATAAGAGAAGATTAATATTGATAATATAAAATTAAATATGGCTCTATACAAAATGAGATATGAATCTATGAAATAATCTTTTGTCTTTTAGAAGATTACAATAGCCCTATGGGATTCATACAAAGACATAGACCTGTTGCTAAAATCTCCTATCCTACTCCCCCCTTTACATAGAATCTTTTTCTCCCTTTTATAACTAAATGATAATTTTTTTGATTTCCTGATTTTCATGCATGTCGATCCTTTCCTAAAAAATTGGAACCATCTCCATGATCTGTCTCTTTAACATTTTTATTGACAAAGATTTCTTATTCAATATTATCCTTTCCCAAGAAATCTCAGTCAAGATCATGTTATCAATCAGAAACCATATTTGAATTAGAACATATGTGAATGCTCCTCTCCTTCACATACATTTTGAAATTTTGTTATGACCAGGTCCAAACTGATTTTTAATAGAATAAAAATCGTTTCTCATAATTAATAATCACTTTTGTAGTATTTTGATTGGATATGAAGATTCCTGATGTGTCACGGATGGAAGTACACACATTTCCATATTGTCATGATTAATGATCTTCAATTATTGTGAATCCCAATCTTCTATGGGTGGTAAGATTTTGTACACCAAAACTTGATGTTAACTGGAGTTTTCCTCGTGTGATTAGATTTGACCTTTCACAGAACATGTCCTTAGTCATCTTAGATTACACATTGAAAATTATAACTTTGGCGGCATTATGAAATTATTTTCCGATTGCAGTCGTCATCGAGACACATGTTCATTAGGTGTTGATTGCAGGTTTTTTTTTAGTGTTGTTAGAATAACCACATATCCTCGGGGCTGCAATCAATCGATGGGTGCCACTTCAAAAGTATTTTAACCACATAAGTGTTTTGTGGCCCCCCTCCCTTATGTTATCCATTGAGCATGTGAAGGGGGCCACAATTAATTATAAACCATTGGATCAAAAAGAGACGGTGTGATCTGCATAAAACATGCATCTTAATAGTTTATCGTATAATAAAAGGTTTTTAAAACAATAAAATCGATCTACTATAATAAGTTAATTTTATTAAAAAGTAAATTTATTTAATTTAATCCAAAATTCCTATAAATTTTGGTTTTATTTGAATCTTAAAACATTTGTTATAAAAATTTGATTATGTTACAACACCTTGGTCCACCACTTGGTTCCAAAGTGCTTAGTTCCAGGTACATGTATATCCTAGTTCACTTCCCAAACCAAGACTCTTCTACCTCAGGTCACGGTGAGAGACTTGATTCGAGTTGCCTTGATTCATATATGACCTGCTTCCATTGTACGACTTCATCCATCTTTGTCCAAGGAATCACACGACCCTGGATCACCCCACTTTTGGAATATACGAAGCATGTCATACTGTGTGCTCTATTTCTATAAAAATATCCATTGTGAAACTATTCTGATACCATCTATCACACCCCCAAGAGTCATGCCCAAGTCCAACCTTGGCATCTCATGGACATGCGCCACCATGATGTTTCTCCCTTGGTATCTTGAATAAACCAAAGATACTTCACCTAGACTACACCTCTTCACCTAGAGCATACCCATACTCTGTTCTAGGCTACGAATGAGTCACATCCTTACTATATGTGATTCAGTTGTATGCTTAGACATTCGTTAACTTAGTTTAACACTTAGTCAATTTGGAATACAATAAAAATCACGTGAAACAAAAGAGAAAAATATATAGTGTGGGCAACACCAATGGTTCCTAATACCCAACTTCATTTATTTATATTATGAAACTGAAATAAATATTTACAAAAATGACATTATTGTCCTAGTTACAAAGATGGGTAGAGTCTCACGACTTTTCCTTACACATAAAAATTTTCCAAAATTTTGATTTCATGACACCAAGACTCCCCTTTATTGTTCTTCCTTACCTTAGCCTGAGGTGCACCCCACTAGTGCACCCATCCTTAGAGCTTCATCTCCCTCCTTCACTTGGTTTTTCATTTTCTTCGTTTGGTTGTGCACCCTTTCCTTTATATGGACTCCAAGAGTCACTTGTGTGAAACATCATGTCTCTTCGATGTGTTTCACCCTTCATGAATCATCACACTCAATCAACCATCGTTCCCCTTCATGGGATCAGGGCACCCATATAATCCCACACGACCATCAACCATTTATTTATTGGACCAGTGTGCCCCTTGTCTCGTGCTCTTCCTTGTTCTTATCATCACAACTCTTTTTGGGTGTGTCTATGGAGTCATTAAACCTATCCGGTGCACCCATGCTACTAAGGGAAGACATGTCCACTCCTTAGGCATGCTCCCAAGTTGCCTCGGGCTTTCCAAATTGCAACCCAAGTATTCATTGTTCATCGTAAGAGAAGAAGGGTGTGTACCTCCTTGGGTGCGCACGTCACAACCGTGCACCATGGTGCTCCTTCCCACACCCAAACATCTTCATTTTCCCAATTGATTGTTTCTTCCTTGTGCTCTTCATTTGTTTTGTCGCCGAATCTACCCAAGGAGTGTGCCCACTTGGTGGGTGTTCTGGGAGGCCTTACACAAACCATAATGTAATATTAAAATACTGTCGTACAACATTAATAACAATATCACTACACATTCATGTGTAATAATTGTAACAATTATGCTAAAAAATCACAATGACATATGTATTGTTGTATTTTTAGAGAAATATTGGAACTCCAAACAACAATCCCTCTACTCCCAATACCAATAATTTATTTTTCACTAAAGTTTGGATTGCATACAAAACCATAACTACAAATGTAACTACAACAAGATATATAGATAATTAAATAAAATAAGTTATCCATCATGAATATCTAATTAAAGTGTTGCTAGAGATAATGAATACATAAAACAAAAGAATAATAATACATATGTACATCCTTTAATTTAAAAATATATTCATAATTAATTAAAATATGTAAATCAATGTAAATACCATTTTCTTCCATAATATAATAACAAAATTAATAATAATAGAAATCAAAAATTTGAAATGATTGATTGAAAATAAAAAAATTACATAAGAAAAAGAATGATCCCAATTTCAAAATTACATATTTTAATATCATAGAATGACGTTTGATGTCTATTACATATTTCATTCAACCATGAAAATATCTTCATGGAGAATAATTCTAACATCAAATTTTGGATATATTTTCATGAGACATTACAAGAGTCCAAGAATCAGATTATTCCCATCCTTAGAGAATAGATCGCGAGGCTTCTACATAATGCAATTTTCAAATGACTTCCCTTCAATTTCATCATCTTTTAGAACAACCATTGTTATGTTTTACATATAAAATTCATCCCAAAACTCATATGATATTGTTTGCAAGTTTTTGACATATTTACATTTACCATATTTAGTAAATTTATCAACAAACCACATAAATCTAATTTTTCTCTCAAGTTTTTTTCTTTGAACCAATATATTTTCTAAATAATTCCCTTCCATCACTTCCACTTTTGGTTGGCCAAATTCCAATTTAGAATTTTCAAGAACATAATTCCAAGAAATCTAATACATGTGATCACAAATGATATAATTTTGACTTGTTTTTAAATTCATTTCCTTGGTCAACGTTTTCAAATCCTTCATTTCCCTTTTGGGAGGCTTTTTGGATAATTTTTTTATTCCAATTCTATTATCAAGAACACATTCTTATGTGAATTTTCACAAAGAATGGGTTTGTGTAAATTCGACCAACCCTTCCCTAGGCTCCCTCTTGACAAGAATACTAATCTTGAGGAATGATCAATCGATCCTTCCCTAGGATCCCCTATGATGAGAACATTATTCTTGAGGAAGGATCGAATGACCCTTCCCCATGCTTCCCCTCGATGAGAATAATATGCTTTATGAAGGGTCAATCAAATCTTTCCCATGCTCCCCCTAGACAAGAATACTATTCTTCAAGAAGGATCAATCGATCCTACCTTGGGTCTCCCGTCAACATGAATACTATGCTTGAGGAACATTTAGTTGACCCTTCCTTGGGATCCCTTTTGAAAATACCACTAAACTTGAGTAAGGGTTGATTGACTATTCTTCTGGGTCCTTTGAGATGATAATATTATGCTTGAGGAAGGGTCAACTGAATCTTCACCATGATCCACCTTGACTAGAATACTATGCTTAAGGAAGTTTCTATTGATATTTCCCTAGGATCTCCATCGATTTTAATACCACACTAAAGGAAGGGTCAATCGACCCTTTCCTATGATCCCCCTTGATGAGAATACTAGTATTGAGGAAAGGTTGACCATCCATTCCCTGGGATCCCCTGTGATGAGAATAAATGCTTGATATAGGGTCAATCAAACCATCTTGGGTTCTCCCTCAATGAAAACATTAGGGTCTATAATAGGTCGACCAAGCCTTCCTTTTAGTCTCCCTCGATGAGAATACAATGCTTGAGGAAATGTTGGTCGACTCTTCTATGAGATCCTCTTCGATAATAATTAAATTCTTGAGGAAGGATCAAGTGACCCTTTCCTCAACCCTCCCTTAAGGAGAATGAAATACTTAAGGAAGGGTCAACCAACCCTTTCTCGGAATACTTAGAAAATAATATAATGCTTGAGGAAGGATTGATTGATCCTTCCCCAACTTCTGACTCAACAAGAATATAATGTGTGAGTAAAGGCTAATCAACCCTCCCTCGATATCCCCCACAATGAGAATAAAATGATAAGGAAAGGGTCTATTGACTCTTCCTTAGGCTCCCTATTGTTGAGAATACTATGCTTTAGGAAGGGTTAGTTAACCTTTCCTTGATCTCCCCACGATGAGAACAAAATCTATGTGACAATAAATATTCTTTGGTATAGGTTTCTGTAAATGTTATGAACCGTGATTATTTTTCATTATTGTTTCATGGTGACATCACTTTGACGTCAATCAAACTCATAATTATATACATAAAATCATATTACTACTCTATAAAGAATCTGCATATTGTTTAAGTGTATAATTAATTACAAAAACTACATATTTCTTTTGATACATATATCATACATCAACATAGGAAAATTATAAAAAATGACATAATTGTCCATACAAACAAAAACCTAATTAAACTCTTTGGGATCAATAGCACTAATATCAATATTAAGTCTCATTAGAGGATAGACTATCATAAGAGTATTTATATGTAGATGGTGATGAAGCGTTCTTAAAGGATACCGCCATCTTTGATTTCTTTCCATTTCCTTGTTAGGAAATCTTGATCTAGTCATTTGGTATCAATGATACATAATTTTTAGTACATAATGACATATCCAATGAATTGTTTGAACTCATGTTCACATTATTGTGACAACTGATATATATTTTCTTACAAGTCCTACCACCAATGACCTTGAGGGGAGTTCCTATTGGTACAACATATATTATTCTACTATGGAAGGATCATAAAGTTTGGGGTACATGTAGGATGGAGTTGAACATGAGTGTGCTTCTTTTGTATGGGTTAGAAGATTAATGATTGATCCAAATAATAAATATGTTTATGAGGGAAAGTGTCATTACAAAATGATAATTAAGAGTTAAACTAAGTATCATTACAATTACTTGTGGTATCATATGTTTAAGGAAAATGTGGTACATGTGTGTATTCTTGGTACATATCCCATGGACATATGCATTATGACAACCAAACCTCCCATTCAAGTTAATGTGATATTTTCGTGTGTATCACTCTTTATAATGACATGCACTAGACCATCTCTCAACTTAAACATGACAAAAGGCAAGACATTCCTTTTTTTTTTCTGCCCTTTTACAATGTAGAGCCAAAGGAATTCCCAACCATTGAGACGGTCTTCAATAAACATTTGAAATATATTTTTATAAATCTCTAAAGAAACATGCAAGGCTTCTAAAATATTAAAATAAACTACAAGCCCATTCATAGCATGAAAGTGTCCCAAAAAAATCTTACAAGCTTGTATAGTCATCTATGATAGGCCTTGAATAACTCTTAGCTTGAATGAATTTTATTAATGTGAGACAAATATAAATACATTGAGATATGACCTTTGGTTTCATATTCCAAGAGTTCTGATGACTATTCCTATTAACATACGACTCTTCATATTTTTCGTAAATGAATAAAAATAATATTTACATTACACCAAAATCCCTAGAATTAGGTATCTAACATTCCCATGCCCCGCTTAATTTTATTCCAAGCCTATTTCTAAACTTGTCAAACTTTTCTCTTCCAAGAACTTTGGTGAAGATGTCTTCAATTTTATCACTTGTGGAACATTGTATCAAGTGAATGGTATTGTCCTCTACATGATTCTGATTCAAATGGTACTTCATGTTGATGTGCTTTGTTCGATCATGGGATCTAGGATTCTTGGCCGACTTGATTGCAGAAGTGTTGTAAATCAAAATTGGAGTACCATTCACCTATTTATTATGTGAATCTTCTAGTATCTTCCCGAGCCACACAATCTCCTTTATTTCTTCTGCAATAGCCACATACTTTTCCTCAATAGTGGAATCTTCTAGAAATGATTGTTTGCATGATCTCCAAGTGATAGCTTTGCATGATCTCCAAGTGATAGCTATTGTCCAAGACTAATGGAATATCATAAAGTAGACATTCCATTCTCACTATCCCCATACAAGTCTAAATATATATATCCAACTAGTTTGAATTCCTCCACCTTAGAGTATTTGAGCCCAAAGTCTTAAGTTTCCTTCAAGTACCTTAGAACTCTCTTTGTAGAAAACCAATGTCCTTCACAAGTTTCTTGGATGAACATAGAAAGGTTCCCAACTGTAAATGAAATATCCGGTCTATTAGTGGTAAGGTAGATGAGACTCCCCACAAGCTATCTATATTTAGTTGCATCCTCAAATTCATTCCTTTCTTTTAATGTTAGCTTCAAATTTTTCTCCATTGGAGTAGAGAGAGGATTACAATCAACCATGCCAAATTTATTCAACAACTCTCCAATTTACTTATTTTGGGAGATGAATGTATACCTTGGATACTAAGTTACTTCAATACCCGAGTAGTAGTTAATATGTCCCATGTATGCCATCTCAAAACCCTTCATTAGTTCTTTCTTTATGCATGCAATATATGCTTCATTGTTCCCTATTATGAAAATATCATCTACATACACCATAAGATATACAATAGTTCTACCAACTTTATTGACAAACAAAGTTACATAATCAGTATTAAAGTTCTTGAAATTGATCTTCAAAAGATGATCAATTAGCTTTTTGTACCATGCACAAGGTACTTTCTTTAGGCCATATAAAGACCCGATGAGATTGCATACCTTATGTTCTTGACACTTCACAACAAACCTTATGGTTGAGACATGTAGACATTATATTTCAAATATCCATTCAATAAAGTTGTCTTCACATCCATGTGATGAATCTTTCACCTATTATGTGCTGCCAAAGCCAACAAAGTACAAATGGTAGCTCATTTTTATGCGGGGGAAAAATTCTCCTCATAATCTATGCCTTCTTTCTATGCATATCCTTTCTCCACAAGCCTCATGTTATTCTTGTCAAGTGAGCCATCTGATTTGTATTTATTATTATAGACCCACTTGTAGCCAATTAGTTTTATTCCTAATGGAGGATCCACCAACTTCCATGTCCCATTCTTGATGAGAGCATCATACTCCTTTTGCATAACTTCTTTCCACTCATCATGAGAAAAAACTTCTTCAAAGGAAGTTGTTTCAAAGTTTGTAGATAAATTGAATACACAATCATATGAAACTTCCATATAATTGACATCACCTAAATCTAAATCGTCTACATCACCTCCATTATCTTGTCTTGTTGAACTTCTATTTCTTATCTTTCCAACCTCATTAGGATGAACACTTTCAAGTGTCTTCATGCCCCACTTTGGAAATTTATATGATTGTCCAAATTTCTCAATTTATTGAGATGATACTCCATTCCCATTAAGATTTAACCTTTCAATCCTTTCAATCACATGGTCCAATTGAATCTCTTGTTTTGATGAAGTGGGTGGATTTTCTACATGAGGGGGAGATGGAACTTTGAAAGGAGTGTGTGTCTAAGTTATGGATGTAAATTAGAAAATGTATTTTAATATCAATCCAAAGTTCGTATAACTTTGAAGCACACCAATATATATGAAATTTATATCTAAACTAGTTTTAGATTATTCTATCAAATAAATCAAACTTGCATGATATTTAAACACACTTGCATTGAAAATAAACACGCTTAACAAGACTTAGTTGTTGTAGGGGAGAAAACACTAAGATCCCTTACAAGAATCCCTTTGTAATGTTCCACAATACCTTATCAACAATCAAGTATTTCCCAAAAAAGCATATAAGTCTATTTAAATCTTTAGAATGAGCTACAACAATGATTAAGAAAACAAACATAAAGACATATCAATGTTACAGCTATGAAACATTAGAAGTTGAGTGCACAAGCTTGGAAATGGGGGCCCTCCTTATATTTTCTTGCAGACTTGAAGTAAAACCAACTAAAAGAACTTTAATACCAGAATTAAATTATTCACATCATCAACAGAAATCTTGAATCAACTTTTCTTATTTATAAGTCAAGTTTGTAAAAAAAAACACCATAAAATATATAAAAACCAGCTAAGATACATAAAATAAGCTAATGAGGTCGAGCTCCAACTCCTAGATCCACAAAATATGAAGAAATCCCAAAAATTCCAATACTGCCCTGATTTCTAGCTAAAAACAAGGAATTTTCTGTTCAACCAGTTAAGTTTGACCAGCTTTGACCGCATACATTTGGAGTTGTTCTGGAAGAGATGATAGGAATTGGTCCATCCTTGGACATCAAGGATCTCGAATCGGGTCGTGTTTCTCACCCAACTGTCCTGTACATATGCTAACAAACGAGTTATTATGAGAATTTCAAATCTGGTAAACATTTAATTCTAATACTCCATTTTTGCTAAAATTCTTAAAATTAAAAGAGATTGTAATAATACCTTATTTTTGACTTGGTAGGTTAAAATGAAGTGAAATCTGGAGAATATGAGGTATGAAAATGATTCAAAAGTAAAAAATATGATAAAAGAGATGGCCAAATTTTGGTCAAAACTGTCACTCAACAAGGAGATTCCAAAGATTGATTCAAGATAGGGACTCCCCCTTCAAGATGTGGAATCTCATGATCAAACTTGTGATATGTATTTACATGGGTAAATATATTAAGATGATCAATATGCCACTCAACAACTTTGTCATTTTTAGTGGATTAAAAAAAAATCACATCTTTGTAAAGAATGAACCTTTTATTTACTTCATAATAAAGACAATATGCCTTTGTGGTATTTGAGTACCTAAAGAAGATGCACTTTTGATTCCTTTCACCTAGTTTGTTTCTTTGATCCTTAGTAATTAAGGCATAACAAGTGGAACCAAAAACCTTGAGATGACTCACCGAAGGAATGTGGTCATACCACATTTCATAAGCAGTCATGTTCGCAAGAGAATGAGATAAAATTTTATTTCTCAAATACATTGCACATATAATTGCATCACCCCAAAACATCAACTTCACATTCTTTAAAAATAGCAAGGAACATACCATACTCAAGAGTGTCTTGTTCATTCTTTCTGCTACACCATTCCAATGAGTATTATATGGAATAATGGTTTGATTCTTAATACCATGTTGAATAAGACAAATTTCAAAATCATTAGAAGTATATTTCTCTCCATTATCGGTACAAAGAGTGCCAATACGAGATTGTGCTTCATTTTCAGTTCAAACATGGAAATTTTTAAATGTTTCAAATGCTCAAGATTTATATTTCGACAAATAAACCCAACATATCTTGGTGTAATAATCAATAAAAGTCATGATATATTTATTACCAAAAGTAGACACAACATGCATGGGGACACACAAATCAGAGTGTATCAACTCTATATTTCTACATGCTCTCCAAGAGAAATCATGAAAAGATGCTTAATATGTTAACCAATATTACATGCATCACATTGCTTCAAATTCCTTGGAATGGTAGGAAAACAAAAAACACCAATTTTCTTCAACATACGAAGAATATCATAATTTACGTGCCCAAATTTAGCATGCCACAAGAGAATCAATGACAATGTACCTTAATCATGCTTAGATAGGTGTTAGGGTCCTATAATTATAGGAAATCTGATTATTCAGTTTCAATCTGTTGTTGCTCTTATGGCGAAAGCTCCTGGTTTGACTGGTTTCCTCAGATGAATTTGCTCCTCCATCTATTTTACCCAATCCTTCATTTATCAACTTTTTGTGCCATTCATCCCATTACACCATTCACTTCATCGTTCTCTAGCCATTCTTCCCTGAATAAAACAAAGTTAGATAACCTAGGATAAATAATTAAATAAAATATTAATTAGTTTAATAACTAATTAAATTAATAATTTAAATAATTAGTAATTAGGTTAGTGTGTTTAGGTTAGAAATTAGGTTAGTGTAATAATAAATTAAAATTAAAAAGATATTAATAATTAATAATTATTAAAAAATTAAACAAACGTTAGTTTAATACAAAACATTAATAAAAGATTTAAATATTTAAAAAGATATTAATAATTAATAATTGTTAAAAAATTGAAATAAAAACAATAAAAACAAAACAAATATAAAATAAAAATAAAATAAATGACATAAAACAAAATACAATAAAACACAAAAACAATTAAATAAAAACTAAAAAATTATATCCCAAGTCTAAAACCCCACTCCCCTTTTTCATATTCTGGACCCCCCCCTTAAGTCATTCAACCAAGGGGTCCTAAAAGTAAAACCATCCCTACCACATGTCATTACCACATGATTTCGGACCCCTACCCCTAATACCACTTACCACCCTACTCCCCCTCCGAAATCCACTCTAACCCCTCTAAAAACCACTCCCGAAACCGTTTTTGACCAGTCATTTTCTGAGGTGTATTTCGGGCAAACCAGGGCTCAATTTGAAAAACCGAAAGAGGTTTGTCTTTGAAATAGGATGAAATTCAATAGCCTCTCTCATATTTTTCACAGGTGTCATGGTTTGGGAGAATCGAGAGAATCTTTGAGCCCTATTTTTCCAGATTCCGGATTTTTCTGTTTGACACATCTTTTTCAAACCCAGATCCTGGACAGTTGGAGATGAATTTCAAAACACCGAGAGACATTGTTTCTAAGAAAAATCTGATATACAAAAACCTCCCCATTATTTTACACAACCATATTATATTGGGAGAATAAAAGACTTCCTTGGACCCTATTTTTTTAGAATTTCGGGAGGCGAATAATTCAAATTGACCAAGCAAAGTGGCAGACAAAAAAATAGCAGTTACAGATTTGTAAGAGCACATCCTGGACATAAAACCAACAATGGGCAGTTGGCAAGAATCTATCTTTCAAAGAAGAGGTGGTAGATCAATTTATGATTTCCAGGAGCAGAATCACCAGGTCAAAAGCATTTTCCAGATGATTAGTGAGCATGTAGCAATCAAAATCCATATATCAAGGTGGTAGTTTCAGAGTGACTAAATGATCAAATTAAATAAATATTCACAATTCGAGATATCAGGAAACAATTTCCATATTTGTTTATTTTTTAGTATGAAGATATGTTTTGACTCCTAAATGTGAGAGACAACTGTGATCTTAATTTTCCTATTTATTGAGTAGTTTGAAATAGAAATGGGGTTCGACCTTTGTGAAAAGCTGCCCGGGCCCTGCAAATTTTTTGGGAAAGGGAAACCCTTGCAAATGTATGAATTTCATGTTTATTTCTTTGTGGGATTAATACAACAAACCTATTTATGGCCCGTGATTCATCGCGGTGCTTATGTTCAACATGCCTTTTCTCTGTTTTATTTGCTTATCTTACAACAATTTTCTAAGAGCAGTGTGACTAGAATTCATCTTTGTTTGGTGCTCCTTTCACCATAGAATATGCTTGTTGTGTAGTTCTGATTCTCTATTCTAGAATTCATTCATTTCTAGATGCTATGCTTCAACTATTGGATTTATGTCTTTATTCTTCTACAATTGCATGTAGGGATTCACCCATGGTTAGGTTCCTCTTATGTAGTGGTTTTTGTTTATGTGTTCATGGTTTTCCTTCCAAGATTCATCTTTGGTTAGATTCCCTATTTGGTTGCCTTCCTTTTGTCCTTCTTCTTCTAAATCTTTCATAAGAGATTCATCCTTTGTTAGGTGCCTCTTATTACAGTGGGATTTACTCTCTTTCATACCACCTCTACATCGTTTTAACCTGATGAATAGGGTGCCTATTTTTCCTTAGTGTTTCAGGGAGTTTTTCAGCCTATGTTAAACTATAAACCATTGAAGTTCATGTCCCGACTCCATTTCCCAATGGCCTCTTTTCTCTATTCATCCAAACCATTTAAAAAAAACCAAACCCTGTACTTTCAGAACTAGCCTAACATTCTAATCCAAAAAGAGATAAATCATACAGAGAGATCCCTCTCTGAGTCTAGGAGGGCTAGATCCTATACTCCAAAGTGGTTTTGTGGTTACTTCTGTCAACTTCTTCCTCAGCCTGAGAAATTAGAGAGTGTTAACATAGTGGCGACCATATTGGGGAACCTTCCTTAGAAAAACATATCAAGTTCCAAATCTGATTACTGATGGTGGATAGTGATCAGACACAAGAAGGATGAATCATCCACCTTTTGACTCCAATCAACTCCAAATAAGTTTCAATTCAAAGACTCCACTGGAGGAAGAACCTGAAAATGATCAGACAATAGAAAATATCGAGTATTCAAGTTGGAATTTTATCTAAGACATAATATGCTTTATTTTTAATTATTTCTTCCCTTTTCCTGATCCTGGTAAAGGCCATACTACTGAAACTTATGTCAACCAGGTTCAACCTCATGAGCCTCAAAATATTAAGCCTAGTTTTACAGTTCCTGTACATACTCCTACACCTGTTAAAATCCCAAATAGATACAAGCCTCTTGTCTTACCTTCTATACTCCATGATTTCCCTACAAATTATTACAAATATCTTCCCAGGTTTGATGGAGAATGTGGGAATGTCACTACTAAAAAACACATTTAGGGTTTTGAAAATTATCTTGACCTTTTTGAGGTGGAAGAAGATGATGTTTGTATTAGGATTTTTGCTTTATCTTTACAAGGTAGAGCTAAGGAATGGTTCAAAAATTTGTCAGCTACAAGCATTTGTGAGTTCAATCAGTTTGTGAAACTTTTCCTTAATAAATGGGATATTAAGAGAAATATTTTTCTCATTTTAGAAGAATATGATCATTTGAAAGGACAATCAGGAGAAACAGTGCAACACTTTCAGCTAGATTCAATCAAGTTTACAATTCAATGCCTGCTAATATAAAACCTCTTCCTGGTTTAGCTCTCTTACACTACTTAGATTCCTTTGATCCAGAGATGGCATTTCAATTGAGAGAAAGGAACACTACTACACTCAAGGAGATGCAGGACAGTGCAATTAGTGTGGAGGCTAATTTTCTGATCAAAAGGTCAAATATCAAGGAAGAAAAAAGGAAGAAAATAACTAAGGAGCAACTAAAATCTTTATAAGCAAAACTACAAATTTTGACCAACACAATGAAAGAAATGATGCAAAAAGCTATGATGAGAAATGAAATTGTTGTCCAAAAGCATCATGTTCCATTGGTTACAGAGAAAGAAAGGGTCATTGTTCCCAAGCATTTTGCAGCTCACCCTTGGTATCATAGATCAAAAAATGATTATTTTATGTATTCAATTCACAACATGGTTAATGATGAGATTCAAAATCAGCCTGTAGAGGAGCAATCAACTGATATGATGTGTATGATTGATGAATTTTCTTTCTTGAATGATCTACTCGATTATGATCAATATGATGATGATTATATGGTTGAAATCAATGCTGATTGTTCAAAGCAACCAATAACATTTTTTTGGGAGAAGGAAGCTCAGTTACAACTCAAATATGACAATCAACATGTGGATATTAATTATGACATCAATGAGGAAAGTGCAGAAAATATCAGGGTAAGTGGAAAGTCTTTGCCCTTATGTTTTTCTTCATTTCAATTTCTGAGAGAAAATTGTAACCAAGTTGTCAGTAGTAGGGATGGATAATGTTCTAATGAATCAGTTGAGAATGTCATTGATGACATGGAAGCTGTTCTAGATCCAAGATTGCATCCCCTGAGTTACATTGATTTTCAAACCACAGATGAATTGATGCGGTATAATTTTGTACCATTAATCTTTAATTCATTTCAGTTTTTGAGGAAAAATGTTGCTAATATCTCTAAATCAAGGATTGGTAAACCTATAGAAAATCATGTAGTCACATTGGAATCATTGCAACCAATGGAACGTAACAGTCATTTTAGTTTCTACAAGACCCAATAGTTGATGCATTGGATGATCTGTGTAGTCAGTCATGTTCCATTTGCTAGCCATGGGCTTAAAAGAATTTATGATATAGACGTGATTAGGTAATCAGTTTCCTGGTTTGGTTTAGCTGGAGTCTCATTTCAAAATCCATTTGAAAATATGCAGTTAAATAAGAAGTTATATGATGATGTAGATAACATATGTGAAGTTCCCAATCATGACCTTGATTTGGCTGAATTTGAATATCAAGGAATAGGTCATTTCCATCATGACCCTATAGCTACACATATGGAGGATCTCTTCTTTTCAGAATGTCAATTGATAACTGGAGCCTATTTGATTTTCCACAGTTCCAAAGCTTTATGTTATGAAGATAAGGTTGGAAATCGGTTCCTTATTTATGCCTTTGCAAGCTCTAGTTTTGATTCCTATTAAAAACAGTAAATGAGCTGAGCTATTGGATCAACTGATAGATTGGCTTCATTGGCATTTTTCCATTACCTAACTAAACAAAATTTTAGCACGTTAGAATAGGATTATATGTACATAAATAAGCTTACTAGGTAAGCATCTTTTTAGTAGTCATGTTTGTAGTGTGCAAATAAGCTCAGGGTTGTGAGCATCTTTCAAATATTTTCTCAGTTTAGATTCAATATACAAATCAGTTTTCGGCTTAAAGATCAGCCACAAAAGATGTTGGATAGAAAAGGTTGCAGTTTGGGATCAACCCAATGGATAAAGCACTAGTCTGCGTGTTCATATTTCTGTGGTTCTTGTCACCTCTTGAAAGAGCTTCCATCCCCAGGTGGAGCATATGTTAGGGTCCTATAATTATAGGAAATCTGATTATTCAGTTTCAATCTATTGTTTCTCTTATGACGAAAGCTCTTGGTTTGACTGGTTTCCTCAGATGACTTTTCTCATCCATCTATTTTACCCAATCCTTCATTCATCATCTTGTTGTGCCATTCATCCCATTACACCATTCACTTCATCGTTCTCCCGCCATTCTTCCCTAAATAAAACAAAATTAGATAACCTAGGATAAATAATTAAATAAAATCTTAATTAGTTTAATAACTAATTAAATTAATAATTTAAATAATTAGTAATTAGGTTAGTGTGTTTAGGTTATAAATTAGGCTAGTGTAATAATAAATTTTAACTAAAAAAATATTATAATTAATAATTATTAAAAAATTAAACAGACGTTGGTTTAATACAAAACATTAATAAAAGATTTAAATATTTTAAATTATATTAATAATTATTAAAAAATTTAAATAAAAACAATTAAAAAAAACAAATATAAAATAAATCACATAAAAAAAATACAATAAAACACCAAAAAAAAATAAAAAAACTAAAAAATTATATCCTAAGTCTAAAACCCCACTCCCCTTTTTCATATTTCGGACACCCCCCTTACGTCATTCAACCAAAGGGGGGTAAAAAAAGTAAAAAAACCCTGACACATATGTTTAAGACATGATTCCTCTCCCCCCCCGAATACCACTTACCACCCTACCCCCCCTCCGAAATCCACTCTCCCCCTCCAAAAACCACTCTCGAAACCGGTTTTGGCTAGCCATCTTCCGAGGTGGATTTCGAGAAAAACAAGGCTCATTTTGAAAAACGTAGAAAGGTTTTTCTCTGAAACGGGCTGAAATTAAATAACCTCTCTCATATTTTTCACAGGTTCCATGGTTTGGGATAATTGAGAGCATCTTTGAGCCATATTTTTCGGGATTCCAAATTTTTCTGTTTGACACATATTTTCCAAACCCAGATCCTGGACAACTGGAGATGAATTTCAAAAAAACGAGAGAGGGTTTTTCTAAGAAAAAGATGATATACAAAAAAATCCCATATATTTTACACAAACATCTCATATTGGGAGAATCAAAGACTTCCTTGGACCCTATTTTTTCAGAATTTCGGGAAGCGAATAATTCAAATTGACCGAGAAAAGTGGCAGACAAAAAACTAGCAGTTACAGATTTGTAGGAGAACATCCTGGACATAAAAGTAGCAATGGAAAGTTGGAAAGAATCTATCTTTAAAATAAGAGGTGGCAGATCAATCTATGATTTCCAAGAGAAGAATCACCAGGTCAAAGCATTTTCTAGATTATTAGTGAACATGTAGCAATCAAACTCCAGATATCAAGGTGGAAGTTTCAGAGTGACCAAATGATTGAATTAAAGTAATCTTCACAATTCAAGATATCATGAAACAATTTCAAGATTTTTTTATTTTTTAGTATGAAGATAAGTGTTGACTCCTAAATATGAGCGACAACTGTGATCTTAATTTTCCTATTTATTGAGCAGTTTGAAATAGAACAAGGGTTCGACCTGTGTGAAAAGCTGCCTGGCCCCTGCAAAAGTTTTGGGGAAGGGAAACCCCAACAAATGTATGAATGCCATGTTTATTTCTTTGTGAGATTAATACAACAAGCCTGTTTATGGCCAGAGATTCATCACAAGGCTTATGCTCAACATGTCTTTTCTCTTTTTTATCTGTTTATCTTACAACAATTTTCTAAGAGCAGTGTGACTGGAATTCATCTTTGTTTGGTGCTCCTTTCACCATAGAATATGCTTGTTGTGTATTTCTGATTCTCTGTTCCAAAATTCATCCATTTCTAGATGCTATGTTTCAGCGATCAGATTTATGTGTTTATTCTTCTGCAACTGCATGTAGGGATTCACCTATGGTTAGGTTCCTCTTATGTAGTGGTTTTTGTTTATGTGTTCATGGTTTTCCTTCCAGGATTCATCTTTAGTTAGATGCCCTATTTGGTTTCCTGCCTTTTGTTCTTATTCTTCTAAAGCTTCCATAAGAGATTCATCCTTTGTTAGTTGCCTCTTATTATAGTGGGATTTACTCTCTTTCATACCACCTCTACATCATTTTAACCTGCTGAACATGGTGCCTATTTTGCCTCAATGTTTCATGGAGTTTTTCAGCCTGTGTTCAACTATAAACCATTGAAGTTCATGTCCTGACTCCATTTCCCAATGGCCTATTTTCTCTGTTCCAACTAAACCATTTTAAAAAAACCAAGCCTTGTACTTTCAGAACTAGCCTAACATTCTAATCCAAAAAAAGATAAATCATACAGAGATATCCCTCTCTGAGTCTAGGAGGGCTAGATCCTAGACTGCAAAGAGGTTTTGTGGTTACCTATGTCAACTTCTTCCTTACCCTGAGAAATTAGAGAGTGTTAACAATAGGTATGAAAATTTTTGTACCAATGTTTATGTTCATTTCAACTTCAACAATATTTCATCCTCCCATCCTATCATGACAACCATGTTGTCAAAAGACCTCCTTATTTTAAATTTAACATTAAAGATGTGAATAGTATGGCCTTGATGTTAAATGTGCACAAGAGACATCAAATTTCTCTACAACCAAGGAATATAGAGAACATCATGCAAAACAAAATCTGGGAATCCAGGAAATTTGATCCTAATGGTGCCAAATTCCCATAGGTTTGTGACTAGATCTATCTACATAGTATACTGCACCCTCTACATTGTCATTTAATTACTCAAATAAGTCTCTCTGAAAATTTATGTGGCAAGTAGCACCATTGTCAAGCAACCATGCATCTCTCCAATAATAAAATGAAGTTTTGAACAAATATTCATTTATGCCAATATTGTGAGCAATAACAAACTAAGTGGATTCGAGAGATGTAAAGAACCCTATCCTACTGAGGCACACTACTAATTTTTTTTAACTTTGATATCTATTGTAATGTTCCCTATGAAAATGAAATGAAGCAAGGGGCAATAGGTCCATAAAATTTCACATGCATATATAGCATAATAAAAACCATGAATACATGCACACCCAAAAAACATACAACGCATTCAAATTGACATTTAAACAACAAAAATAACATACAATAAACATCAAAACTTATCTTTTAATTTTTGAACTGACTGGTTGTGTACAAGGGACATTCCTCCCATCCATAGGCTTGATGTTACAAATCTAAAAAAAAATCCACCCCTGAGCTGAGGCTATGAATCCATAAGGAGGCATGTCCCTATTGGCTATCTACACACTCAACATCCCAAAACCCAGGTTCCAAAATCCAACAACAAATTCTTATCCACTAGCTCTCTTCCACACAACTTGCACAACCCAAGGAATGAGATCCCCCTTCTCTGCCATGCAATCCTTCAGGCCTTCCTACTTTCCTTCGGCCTCCAGTGCACACGGTCATCCAAGAATATCTTAGGTGGGGACTCTAGAAACTATAAACTACTTCATGAGTGCTCACAACAACCTTCTCAAGGATATTGAGCCAATTTCCTCAACATGAAATATACCTTACAGACATACAACCTTCATTGCAGGAATACAACCTTTATTGCAAGAATACAACCTTTATTGCAGGTATACAACCTTCTTTCTAGCATAAAATCATCCCAGCAAGTTGTCTTTCCATGGATAGCATGGATGGTTCTCTTCTCAGCACCCAAGTTCTCTCTTTCTCTCCAAAATTAGCTAGTAAAATCTATCCCCTCTTCCTACTCGAATTTCCTTCTTCTCCCATGCTTTATTGACTCTCATTATTTCTCCAAGGATAGTTACACTCAACCCATGCTATCATAACTGAGTGGGATGAATTCCTCACCCAACCTCTTACATCAATTCAATGATTGAGTGTTTGATAAATCAAAGGAGGATTTGGTGGTAATGATACATTAACTTAGCAAAAGAACATGGGTTTCCCCTTGGACCCCCCATTTAGCCCCCTCTCTTATGGAATAATAGCCCCCCATTTTTATCATCCCTCTCGTATCGCAACAAACAATTATTATTTTTATTAATTATTTCAATGTACATAATACATATTTAGGACCTTAATAGTATTAATCAATGTAGGCTCTTCACCCCAAACATATTGGCTCACCAGCCTAAATCGCATTTATAAAATTGCATCATAATTTGTGAGGATTAAAACTAGGGATGTTACATGAGATTTATCTTTTTCTTCATTTTGTTCCACTTTTCTATAATCTTGTCCCATGGGATCATACATGTCTTTGCATCATGTCCATTCTTTCCACAATGAACACAATTAAGAACATATCTCTCACCTTGATTATGCCTACCTCTCCGACCTCTGAAACAATTTTTTCCATGTCCTCTCTTACTACCTTCTCCTCTAGAAGAATCATGTGCTTGATTCTTCCCTTTTTGAGAAAGGAATATAGTATCCCCAGTGGGATTAACTGTCTCCTTCCTGAAATATTTCTCATGTTCTACAATTTTCTCCACCAAAGAGTCAAAATTGAGGGACTTCAATTGGCCACTAGCTTGAAGTGATTTAATATAGTCAGAATATGTGAGGTAGATGTCCTTTATGAAGGCCATGAGAGAAATGTCTATATACACACCGACAACATCAATGTAGTGCATGATGGATTTAATTTTGGATGCTAAATCCATGGGACCATTATCCTTCAACTCTAAGTTGAAAATCTTCAATTGCAATTGAATTAGCTCCAATTTTCAATGTGACTCATACAAATATTTCAACTTCTTAAAAGCACCCCAAGAATATTTGATAGATTTGATGTGATGACTTACCTCTTCACTTACAGAATCAACAATCAAGGAATATGATTTCTTATATTTATTCATCCATATTGCAATCTCTTTATTTGCTA
>ML778911.1:1112464-1122508 GCA_009831015.1 Picea engelmannii | reverse complement strand
GACAAACGTTTTTTCTCATATTAAAAAGGATCATAAATGAACTGACCTAATTAATGGACTATAATAAGTTGTCTTCATACCAAAGATTATGCTATAAACTATTTCCTATCAAATTAAAACATATAATTGTTCAATTAAAAAAACATAAGAACAAATAACGATAGCATATGTTGTATGGTCTCAATTTATATAGGTATAACAATAAAAAAAAATAGTGAATTGTTTTTTGATTTATTCTCGTGTGTTGTTATTTCTTGTGGTTGGGTCAAATGCATCACAGGTTTCAAAGATTCAAATATTTATTTTACTAATTAAAATATTATAATAGACAATATGACATATGTTACTATAAAAAGAAAAGGAGTGACACTCTTGTCCTTGACGATGGAGATGTTAAAGATTGGAATAATTGGAAAGATTGACATGAATTAGAAACTAGTATTGTAATGTATTGGATACTAGGGATGATTTTAAAGATGGAAATTTATTTTAAAATGTAGAAACCTTGGCGAATCTTACTAATCCTTCATATGCCAACTATAAATGTTTAGTTTTAGTTTTGTAAAAATATTCAAATTTCTAAGGATTTTATATAGTTTTTTATAAAATTTTGGCAATTTTTAAGGTAAAATAGCTTTATCCTATAGAATTTTGGGCGAATCATTTTTAAAACAACGAATCTCGTTTTTGGAAAAAGCATGGAAAATTAGCCCATGAGCGAAATTTAGCCCCTAAAATCATCCATGTTGGATACAACCTTAAAACCATCTGGGTCTACAAATTGGTTATGCTAAACTTATGAAAATAAATGCCAATATGAGAATAAATAAGAAACCCACATATAATTGACATATCTGGATTTCATTGTCCTAAGCATTACATAAATAGAGCTACAAAATTGTTTCTACCATGTTGCTCTAAATTGTATCTATCCAATGGATTAGGAAATCTTCAATCCTATAGTGTAATGGGTACAACCCTTAATCCCTATGGGTCGACAAATTTTTTCTTATAAAAAATAAATAAATGCCATGATCCATATTGGATCATCATACAATTTGTCATCTATATTGGTACTTTATGGGTAGAAAAAATTGGAGGAATAAACTTGCAGGGCCATTTTAGTGGTAGGTCCCAGTTTGAAAATTTTGGATATGGAAACTTTTAGAGAAATTTTGAAGAATTAAAATACATTTTTGGGGGTTACAATGTCTAGAACCTATGCCCACACCCTCGACAGTGTTCTACACTCTGATACCTTTCCAATGATGTGTAAAATGCCTCAATCGAAGCTTGTATGAAAAATTTATGCCTCCTGCAAGTTGACCTACTTTGTTGATGACCATGGTACAAGTGGATTCCATACCATCCCCTATTACTCACAAATATGGGGCTAACCACATGTGGAATTTCAAGAATATTCTAGAAGGTCCAAACCTGATCACTAATTAAGGATTGAGGAAGTCAAAACCCTAACTCTAGATGAATATTGAGCTATGTTAAATACCGAGTTTCCAGGAGGAGAAAGGGTTCCATTCTTTTGTATTGTACTTGTTCCATAGTTGAGAAGAGCATCCAAGGAGTGGTATTTTGAGAGAATAAAATAGGAGGTACAATATTCTGCAACAGTCGTTCAAGCCACAATGACAAAGGAAACTCCATAGTGAGTGCCTCTTTCTTTGTACTTGCTTTCCATAAATGAAGAAAAGAGAGCAGGGCATAGGCCTCACCTTCTATATGGGTTTTCTCCCATATTGGATTTCCCAATATACATCTTGTGTTCAATTGTGTGGATGATGTGTATATTTTTTCATGTTGTTGTTGTTGTTGGAACCTTAGGTTTTTATGGTTCATCCCACTTCTACTAGAGATAGTTAGTCGGGTGGTATATCAATATCTAAAGACAATCGGTCAGGTGATCGACTAGAATTCATCGACAATTGGTCAATTAGTCAACTAGATTGTCAGTTGGAAAGTCAACTAGAAGTCGGAGATAGTCGATCGATGGATCGACCGACTATGCAATCAAATTTGGGTTGGAAGAATGGATGGTCGGTTCAACTTGGTTTGACTAGTTGACTAGATAATGTGGATTTGTAGAAACTATTCCAACCACCGATGGTTATTTGTGGACAAGATCTTCACAATTTCAAGGAAGTTGGTTAGATATTGAGACTATAAATAAAGGATCCCATGGGTCATTATCAATGTTTATTAATGAATCAAATTGAATGAATGATGTATTCTATGATGCATTGTGATGTTCTAATCACAATTATCTATGATTAAATGATGAAACAATGTCTTTAGACATCACTGATATTATTTGAAGTTAATATCTCTTCGATTATTCAGATTCTGTTATTGTTTCTCTCAAGGTTACCCCTATTTCCCAAAATGGTATCAAATCGACTGGATTTGACCCCGCCTATTGTCCACAAATATTAATGTGTTAGATATTATACTGATTGACTCCAGGAAGTTGATTTGTCAACTGTAACCCACTAGATCAGATCATATCTATTAGATATCAAAGATGGATTCCAATATTGATCCTGTTATTTTGAATGGAATCAATTATGCTATTTGGGCACCTGATATGGATACTTTTCTGAAAATAAAATGGATCTGTTAGTATACCAAGATCGTGATTCTAGATTCAATGGATGACCAAGTGAAGTTTGTTGTCGATAGGAATAAAAATGAGGCTGTTGGGGTCATCTCGACCTACATTTCCTGGTATATTCGGTTCCATACAAGAAAAATAGACTGCCTTCATCAAGTCTAGAAGAAGATGAAGTCTTTGTTTGATAAAGTTGATGAGAGTCAAGTTATGTAGTTGGAAAAAGGGTTGATCTCTCTTGATCCTCATTCCTTTGATAGATTAAGGACTATTTGGTGTGTGTTAAAGGCATACAGTTGAAATAGGTCAAATGTGGGAAGAATTTTCAAAAGAAATATGGACAACTCATTGAGTTGGTCCTAATGAATTTTAGAACACCTTTTGGCATGTTTTGTTCCACTTTTTGGAAAAATTGGCAGGCATGCAAGGAATATGGTAAGGACTATACCTTTTACAATTTTTATGGCTTACTGATTAATGATCAACACATGTTTCTTGATGAAGGGAAGCTTGTTCGTAAACATCAGGCCCACTTGCTCAAGGGAAATGGAAAAATGAATTACAAGGAAAGAGGATGCTTCGATGCTCCTATTTGCAAATAGGAATGTCTTGACTAGAATACTAAAGTGAAGACTAATGAACCGACATCTACCCAAAAGAATCAAAAGAATAAAACATGCCTATATTGTGGAGATACTGGACATGTGGAAAAATATTGTTGGAAGAAGAGGGATGACTTAGAAGAGGAGGTTAAATGACATGAAGGAGATGTGTTGGGTGTTCTTTGACATGTTGATAATTTTACTTTCCAAGTCATAAATTCTCAAGATTTTATTTCTCATACCTCGAATAACGAGTGGGTAGTTGATTCTGGGTGCACTCATTATATGGCGAAAGATGATTCTTTGTTCACGTCGCTTGATAAATCCGTCGAGTGGAAAATATATGTAGATGATGATTTTTCTCTCAACATTGTAGGTCATGGAGATGCTCCCTATTGACAAAGTCAAATTATCGATGTTTATCATGTACCCAATCTAAGTGAAAACATGTTGTGGGTTTCTCAACTGACACAAATAGGTAAAATTATTGGGTTTTGGCCATATAGGTTCTTTGTTAAGGATTTGAATAAATATAAGCCGATTTTCACTGAAATTTTTCTCAACTCAAAGGATGGACTGTACAATTTATGTGACCTACCTCAACCATACCCTAGACCGACTTCTCTCATTTCTCACACTGATGAATGAACCTGAATTTGGCACACAGAACTTGGAAACCTAAATTTTTGAAGTCTAAAGTCGATGGCCACATAGAATGTGGTTGTTGGTATACCCAAAGTTCTTTCACCTTATGGAGTTTTTAGAGTATGTGTGTTGGAGAAGCATCATCATGTACCTTTTAATTCTGGCAAAGCATGGTGAGCACAAAACCTCTTGGAGATAGTTCACAATGATCTCTATTGTATCAATCAACTTTCCTTACTAGGTGAATATTTTGACCTCTATTGATGATCTCTCTAGCTTCACTTGGGTCTATTTCTTGAAAAATAAGAGTATGTCTTTGAAAAATTCAAATAATTTAAGCATTGGCTGAAAATAAATGTGGTTGAACTATCAAGTGTTTGAGATATCATAATGGTAGAGAGTATGTGATTCGACCATTTTAAGAATACCTTGCTTGATATGGTATTTCCTAGTAGAGGTATATTCCTCATTGATTCAGGTGGATATCGGTGGCCACCCACCTATTCCAACTGGCTCACATACATTTTTCATCTTGGCAGTTTGTTTCTAGCTTTTTGAGTCCCAAACTTCCGGGGTCATTTTGAGGCCCTAAACAACATTTTTTGGGCTTGCCACAATCACACTATAGACGGAGTTAGAGTGTGATGGAAATATGTTTATTCCTTGAATAGACATTTCCAATGCCTAAAACGGAGATTGTATGCAAAATTTACGACCCCAAGAAGTTGATGTAACAACTTACCCCATCGAGGCCCACATGAATTTTGGCGCTTCATCTCCTAGGGTTAGGTTTTTGGATGTCTAGGGTTTTTCTATTACTTCTTGATGCTAAAAAGGACTATAGGCCTCATTGTAATGTGCTCAGATAAATGTGTTTGGCCTCCACATCTCTTCTCATAGATTATCTACCACCATTTGAGTAAGATTGTTTTCATTCTGCATTTTATAGTTTCAACATATTTTTTTATTGAATAGAAGTCAAGTTTCACTGTATCTATGTTATTGTTCACTATATCTTTGTGTTAATGTTATAGATATGTTTTTCATTTCTTTTCGCTCATAAATACAGATCAATGGTATGAGAGTGGTCTTCTCTTCATTTATTTCTCTTTGCATATCCCCAACGAGGTCAGGGTATAAGAAGTTAGGACTCAAACCAATTGAGCCTTTGCAAGATTGACCTCGCCGAACTCGATGACCTCCCATGGGGGAAGAAAAGAGAGAATATGGGGTAGGATATCCATTTAAACTATTGCTCAAGGAAGGCGTAGCACGACAAAGGAATGATATGATGGATAATTTTCCTTAAATCCTTCGACGACTGCCAACGAGCGACACATCTTCCTTGAGTGAAGGCGCCGCCCCCTTGAAGGTACACATCAATTTTGATATTCCTATATTTGAAGGTCAAATAGATGCGGATGATGTAGACAAATGGTTAACCCTTCTAGAAAGGTATTTTTCTTTCCATGACTTTTTCGATAGAGAAAATATTATATTTGCGCTCCTTAAGGTTGTCCCCCATGTCAAAGATTGGTGGGAGTCTTTCTATGAGAAAAAGGAAATAGAGGAATCTCCATTATTCTTAGTTGCACCCACTTTGAGTTCTTTAAAGGATGATATTAAGGAACAATACTACCCTGTTGGAAGTTATGATGACTTATATACAAGATGGACCACATTGCGACATGAAAGGGACCAAACAATGCCAGAGTTCACCAATGTCTTCCATACCTTGCGCACCAAGCTGGGTATCAAAGACTCTGAGAGACATCTAGTGCTCAAGTACCATGATGGTATGAAGAGATACATCTAGATAGAAATGGAGTTTCTAGACATATTGTCCTTGGGTGTGACATATCAATATGATGTCAAAATCGAGCAGAAGCTTAAAAAAAAGACGCGACGGTTTGGGTCTGTGAACCCCTCACAACAGAAGTGGGGAAAATCCATCCACAACTCACAGAACAAAGGACAGAGAAAGTATGGAAAACATGAGGAAAACCAGTCTAAGCCTCAAACAAACAAGGACAATGGGAATAAAAATAAAGACACTTGGAAGTGGTGTGAGTTCCATAAGAGCCCTTGGAATAACATCGTGAAATGCTTCTCAAAGCAGTCATTGGTGTGCGAGGTGAAAGACTCTAAATTAGATGTGGGTTCTGAATCTGAGTCAGAACTAGAAAAAGGGAGACAAAGCATTGATGCAAAAATAAGTGCCACTGTTTCTACCACCAAGATTCATCTTGGTTACCCTGATGAACTAAATGAAGGTGAGCGCCTCTTTCATTCACAGATGTGGATGAAGGGTACTCCACTACACTTGATCATTGATAGCAGTAGCCAGAAGAAACTCATCTCAATGGATGTCGTCAAGCGGTTAGATTTTTTGAAAACATCGCACCCACAACCATACACCATTGGATGGCTCCACCTAGGGAGTGATGTACACGTTAACCAACAGTGCCTCCTGCCCTACAACATCAATCCCTTCAAAGATGAGGTATTGTGTGATGTCTCTCCCGTTAAAGTTTGTGATGTTATTTTTGGCCAACCTTATTTATGGAAATTCCATGTTGTATATGAGTCTAGGCCTCGTAGTGTTATTAATACTTTGGATAGGAAATTGTACATGATACCCAAGGTAGTCCCACCTACTTCCATTTCCTTGATCTCTACCAAGCAATGCAGGAAGGCTTCATTTTATACCAAGAAATTTTTCTTCTTCGTGATTCGCGCTTAAAGTGAGTGGAAGGTTGCAGTCACATACATGGCCTCCACGATAATTCTCTCCATGCAACAAAATCAAGTGGATAAGGTCATGGAAGAATACAAAGACATATTCTCCTCACCCATTGGGGTACCTATACACTTTTAGGTCAAGCATTCAATTGATATGACCCCCGGTGCATCACTACCCAATGGGCCATTATATCACCACTCTCTATTAGAAAATGAGAAATACAAGTGCCAGATCCAAGATCTACTCGAAAAGGGGCACATCCAAACAATATCATCACCTTGTGGAAGCCCAATCATGCTTGTGAAGAAGAAAGATAGGACATGATAAAATAAAATACCCAATAAAATCACAGTTAGGAACCAATACCCAATTCCCCGAATTGACGTTGTCTTTGACCAGCTCAAGAGGGCCAAATACTTTAGTAAGACTGATATAAATTCTAGTTACCACCAAATCCCAATAGAGCAGATTGATTTATGGAATACTGCCTTCAAGTCCAAAGAAGGTCTTTTTGAATGGATGGTCGTGCCCTTTGGCTTGATGAATTCCCCAACAACTTTCATGAGGATGATGGATGATATATTCCATCCTTTCACCAATTAATTTTTGGTGGTGTATTTAGATGACATTCTCATCTTGAACAAGAGTTGGGAGGAACACTTGCAGCATATTCAATAGTTTTTTCACACTCTACGGAAACACAAGCTATATGAAAATTTGGAAAAATGCTCCTTCGACACGAGCAAGGTCCAATACATAGGCTACATTTTTCATGAGAATGGGGTGCCTGTCGATCCAACCAAGATCTAGGCCATTCATGGTTGGCTAGCTCTGACCACACTCACTGAGCTTCAAGGCTTCTTCGGCCTTTCCAATTTCTATCACAAGTTCATGTTGGGATTCTCCCATATTGCATGGGCCCTTAGCCAAGTGACCAAGGGTGGTGGAAAGGAAAAGTTCATGTGGATCCACCTATAATAGAAATCATTCGATGATTTGGAGCAACGCTTGTGCTCAACCCCAATTCTCTCATTAACCGACCTGCAACAACCTTTTGAGATTGAGACAAATGCTTTAGAATATGTTGTGAGAAAAATTCTCACTCAACATGAACATCTCGCGGCCTATCATAGTGAGACACTATCAGATACTGTCCATAAGTACCCCACTTATGACAAAGAAATGTGCTCCATTGTACAAGCCTGCCTCTAGTGGAGGAATTATATTCTTGGGAAGGAGATATTCATCCACATTGATCATAAGCCTCTGCAGTTCATGCAGACACAAGGAAAATTACAAAATGACCGCCATCATAAGTGGTCCACATACTTGCAACAGTTCTATCTCAACATAAAGTATAAGACAATGAGCACCAACTGTGTCACTGAATGCCTGAGTGGACTTCTAGTTGTAGCACTAACCATGGTGCTACTTTCCTATGGTCATGAGACCTCCAAATGGCCCCAACTCTATGAGAGAGATCTCGAATTCACCACTACCTACCATATGCTGGGTAAAAAAAAATTGTCACTGATTTCCATCTTCAAGATGGGTTGTTGTGCCATTTGGGCCATCTCTATGTCCCATCAAGCGAGCAAGTGAAGATGATTTGGGAAGCTGACTACATTCGTGTGGCATGACACTTCGACATAGAAAATATAGTGACAGTGCTGCAACAAAATTTCTATTGGTAGAAACTTTGACATGATGTCAGCAAGTATATCAAGTCTTGCACAACCTGCACCATTTCCAAACCGAGCATTAAGAAACAAGGCATGTACACCCCTGTGCATACTCTTGATAGGCCCTGGGAATCAATATCGATGGACTACATGGATGGAAATTTTCGCTACCTACAAGAAGAGCATCATAGTAGAGGCCACTGTCAGGATCTTCTTCGAACAAGTGTGGGTGAATTTTGGGATACCACAAATAATCATCTCAGATTGGGACAACTGGTTCCTCAACACATTCCAGTTGAGCCTCTGGTCACAACTAGACACCAAGCTCACCAAATCCACTAACATCCACCCCCAAACGGATGGCCAAACTGAGCTTATCAACAAGATGATCGTGCATATCTTACACACATACAATTCGAAGAATATGTGCATGTGGCATGAGATTCTTCCCTATGTTTATGAAATTTACAACAGAGCCATACATAGCTCAACCGACCACAACCCATTTTAGGTGGGGTTGGGATTTTGATCATTGGGTCCCATGGATGTTGCACTACCCCTTGCGTCGACACAAGCATAATCATCCCATGCTTAAAAAGAAGCCAAAAAATCCACTCGGTTCATTGAATGAATCAAACACATCCACCAACAGGTTCAAGAGATTTTGTATAAGTCTAATTCCAAGTACAAGTAGCACAATGATCAACATCAAGTTCCACACAAGTTTCAGGTGGGAGATAGAGTTTGGTTGCAATTGCAGAAAGAACGCCTTATAGGACCCCCTCAGAAGCTTCGTCCATTTTGTTATGGACCTTACACTATCATCAAGGCTATGGGAGACAATTCTTTTGAGCTGGATATTCCCCCCTTCCTTGGCTTGCACCCTGTGTATAATGTGGACCTCCTTCGACCATACTTTCCACCATTATTGGACACCTCAGAGATAGCAGAAAAATTGACATTGATAGAAATAAACCATGATTGCATGGAACATGCATCTACTAATCATATCATGGACACATAGTTCAAGGGAACTCACTAATATAAGCTTCATCTTTATCGTGTTGTCAAAGCGGGGCAACTCCTGCACCAAGGCAAGTGGATCACCCTGGAACAAATTCAACAGAAATTTCCTCATCTGATGGGGGAACTCAACACAATGTAGAATATTGTTTCCTAAGGGGGGGAGGATTGATCTAGGTGGATATCGGTGGCCACCCACCTATTCCAACTATCTCATATATAGTTTTCATCTTGGCATTTTTTTTCTATCTTTTCGGGTCCCAAACTTTTGGGGCCATTTTGAGGTCCTAAACAACATTTTTGGGCTCAACACAGTCACACTAGAGATATAGTTAGAGTATGAAAACAACATGTGTATTCCTCGTATAGACTTTTCCAACAGGCTATTGTTTTCCTAGAATGAAGATCGTAAGAAAAAGTTACGACCCTCAAATGTTGATGTACCAAATTACCCCATCGGGGCCCACATGACTTTTGACGCTTCATCTCCTAAGGTTAGGTTTTTGGATGTCTAGGGTTTTCGGATTACTTGTTGATGCTAAAAAGGTCTAGAGGAATCATTGTAAAGTGATTAGATGAATACGCATAGCTACCACATCTCTTCTCAAAGATCAGATACCACCATTTGAACAAGACTATTTTCATTCTGCATTTTAGAGTTTCAATAGATTTTTTTATTGAATAGAAGTCAAGTTTCAATGTATCTATGTTATTGTTCATTGTATA
>ML778911.1:1089688-1112373 GCA_009831015.1 Picea engelmannii | reverse complement strand
ATTAGGATCAGTCTTATACTCCTAAATAGAACGCCACTGCAAAAAAAAAAGTAAGAATCTAAATTTGGTTGAAATGGCTCAATGTCTTTTGCAAACAAAGACTTGTTGACTAAGTTCTGGGATGAAGTTGTTTACTATTCCAACTGTATCCTAAATTGTATTATGACAAAAGTTTTTAGTTCTATGATTCTAGTCAAGAGATGGTGTGGAAGAAATCCCTCAGTTGACCACCTCAGAAAATTTAAATGTATTGCTTGGGCTCATATTTCGGATGATTACATAAATAAGTTGGATGCAAAGAGTCATGCTTGCATCATGATGAGTTATTCTAAAGAATCCAAGGCATATCGACTATTTGACCCTATTAAACGACATTTCATTATAAGGAAAAGTCTATTTTCATGAGAATTATCTAGGCATTAATTTGTTGAATGCTTCCTTTGGTTTGTAATGTCCCTAATCCAAATCCCATTTATATTTGTGCATATAGGCTTGTGAGCCATTTTAGTTTTGTGCACACCTTAGTATTTTGTGATGTAATGATCCATACAGATTGGTGAGATATTGGAAACAAGTGTAAATGTAATGTACATATAGGCTAGTGAGCCGTTGGTACCAATTTTTGGTTTTGCACACACCTGTGGAGTGCGCGAGGCTTGTTATCAAAGAAAAGGTGCACACATTCCATAGTGTTTCATGCAATTGAGTAAGTTCACGGGGATGATCGAGTTATATGTGTATATGTTTTGAGGTTGGAGATCCTGTGTAACTATTGGGTTGGTGAGCTAGGATGCAAATAGGCCAGTGCGTCTATTCTTGTAAAGTGTATCACACTCTAGTTATTAATATATTACATTACTATGCATAGATAGACTTAGATGAAAAGAGATGGGGGGATGAACTCCATTGGAAAAAGGAAAAAAGGGGGATATTTTAATAATGTTTCCGAAAAGCATAATTTACAAATATATTATTTATTGTAAGTTTCCGAGGGATGGGGGACAATTCACCAAGTGGCTAAAGCTATTTCTAAAGGTGACAAGTGTCGATTTGAAGGCATACAATATATATTGATGGCCTAAGTGTAATTCATGGGATTATGACTCACTCATTTGGGGAATCATCCGTCATTTTCCTTCATCATTCAGAAGAAAAAAAGTTTGTATTTTGCTGTAATTATGATAATGTATTAACCCTGTGCTTGGGAAATATTGGTATGATTGAAGAAGCGGGTTTTCAGTACCGCAGTTTTCCCAAGAGGTGGGTTTTTAGGCCTGTGAGAAATCTCTCGAGGTGAGATATTGGCTGGGAATTGTTACCTGATGCACTGGGAATTTGTTACAATGCTCCGATAATTCTTGATCCAGCCTATTGTTGAAGCCCTGGAAGGGAAGTGGAGCAGCCAAAGGACTGTTGAGTAGAGAATGGGCACACTTCTTGGGGTGGGACAATCATGTGGGGAATGAGGGACTATAGAATAGTTGCAACATTAGACACCTTGGAATAAGAAATTTCATTGTTTGTTATACCATAGTTTGGCACTAGGAATCCTTTTACCCTATACCATAGTTTGGCACTAGGAATCCTTTTTCCCTAGTAAGTTGCCAAAAAAGCTATTTTGAGCTAGTTGGAAAAGTTGGGTGGCCATTGAGATCCTCCTAGATCATACATGTATAATTGGGTGTATGGGAAGCAGGGTGATATGAGATTTTCTTTGATTTGCTGAGTATATTCCATGCATTTTATTTTATCCTTCTAGAAGCTATCATACTACCATTGTTTACATTATTGTGAGGTGAATGGAGCTCATAGAAAAATACAGTTAGATAGCTTTCCATCACATGGATCATTATATGTGCATATTATAGACATCTATGTTCCACCACAACTACAGATTTCCTTCTATAATTACAAATTGTGTCAATACACTTTTTAGATTGAGTAGCCCGCATATCAACGAGCTGTATATATTTCTTCAGTGTGTTCAACTAGGGCTAGGTAATTTAGGTACCTAGGAGGAAAATAAAAAAACTTGGATGGCATAGATTTTAAGGATATCATATTTTAGAACATAGAATGAGTTGGTATAGGAAAATATGAATATTGGTAATAATTTTTAGCAATGCACATCAACCTAATGGTATCTTGGGTAATAAGAATTTCCTAGCTATTTTGTTGATGTACTGGTACATGCCAAGGATATGAAAAAAACTAGAAGACGTTGACAAAGGATAGGGTGAATTGGTCAAGGTGACCTTATTTGATGATGATGCATATGAGGAAAGGATGCTTGGGGTGTGGATTTTGATGATCTTTCCCCAATCTTTATCAATTTCTTCTACATATTCATTTTCAATTGTCACAAGAGCATTACCAAATTTGAGGGTGATTGTGAATGAGGGATTGGATGAGGAGAATTATTCGATGTTAGTTGTTTGAGATGAGTCACTTTGAGGTCCGAATCAGTAATATTATTCCAAGAGACCCTCTTTGTTTTAGGTTGTGATTGTGGGGATCATGGTTATGGTATGGAGATATGGAATATTAGGTCTTTAATTCATTGAGAGGATGTGTTCAAAATGCACTGGATAAAGAGGAAGCTAACAATAATACTCGATATTGTAATGTCTCGTTACCCCTGCTAGGCCATGGTGTAGCATTTGAATGATATCGAATTAAATTAACAATATGCTTTCTTTTTCAATATAAACCATATATTTCTCACATTCTCGACCTATTTTGATAGGATTCATTCTTTCCTTTAAACACAAAAGAATAATTAGATAGGTCCAAAAGTTTGCATATGATTGAATAAGATTCAAGATGTTCATATTTTTCATGATGATGCTTAGAATTGGCTCAAGGGTCACAATCCTGAATGAAACAATGAGATGCATATTCAATTGGTTATGAACTGGTATCAATAATTAATTTCAAACTTATATTAAGAAATCTGAGTAAACAAGTTTAGATGACTACTTCCTTGAGTTCCCCAAAACTCCATGTGCACAAAGAAAGAGAAACTCGTAGTTGTTGATTGTTCTTCCTTTGTTTATTCAACTTGCAAAATAGAAGAGATGATCAAAGAAGAATTAAATCCTACTAGTTTGATTCACCCTATGTTGTCAACATGAATGATCAGTGTGGTTCCTTATGTTATAAAAAATTGGGTCTTCCATCCTAATTATGAAATAAAAGTTAATTTCCCTCCCATATATCTCCTTTGTCGGTAGCCTTAAGGTTGCAACAGGGAATTCCTTAGTGAAGGTCATATTTTCATTTCCGACTAGTAACAAGAAGTCACCCTAATAAGGGAAATGCTAGATATTAGAGTGATTTTTAAGGGGATGATTTTATAGGAGGGTTTCAATGAATGAGAAGTAAAAATTTAAGCCCGCTCTTGGAAGGATAGATTGAAAGAGGATTTTACCAAAAGGTGAGCCAACATTGGATTAGGAGGATTAGTCTTTGATATCATTATGAGTAGAAATCTATTCCCGGTTGATTCAAATAATATTTTTTTTGGGGAATAGGTTGGAACATGAAATGAAACATAGACATATCAATGCACATAATCGAAGAGGAACAATTTTTTTTTAAGATAAAGGGTGATGTCTAAAGACACCATTACAACGCATAAGGATAGAACATTGTGATTAGAAAATCACAGTGCATGTTGTAAATATTTATTAGCATGATCTATTGCACAATATCCATGATGATAATGACCCAAGGGGTCTTCTATTTATAGTCTCAATATCTAACCAAATTACATAGAATATGGAATATCTTGTACATATGTAATCATCGGTTGTTAGAGCCGACAAATCCGTGCTATCGAGTCGGCTCAACAGGATTCAAACTGATTTGCTATCCTTCTAACTCATGGTATATTACTGGGCTAGTCGATCCACTTCATGACTATCTTCAACTGTTGGTTGACTGTCCGATCGACATGCATATTGTCTACTCGACCAACTGGTGTAGTGTGTTGGTCGATCACTCAACTAACTGTATCCAGATGTAGGTCAACCTATTGACCGACTGAACCCAGGAGATGTATGATGAACCATCAATGCTTGATAATCCAACACCCCCCATCAACAAACTTCTATGGAGATTCAAGAGATGAAATTATGTTATTATGACACCCCCCCCCATAATTTCATATTTCTAAATCCAAAGCATCATGTAGAGCTTCATAAATCTAGATTCAACTAAGGGTTTGGTGAAGATATCAACAATTTGATCATCTGCTCTGCAATATTCAATAGAGACAACATTCTCATGAACCAACTATCTCAAATAGTGAGCATGGAGTTAAACATGATTTATCTTAATGTGGGAAACATGATTGTTAGAAACCTTTATAGCACTCTGGTTATCATAGTATATTGTAGTCGAGGTCTAAACAAGAAGGCCAAGTTATCCCAAAAGTTGGTGAATCCATACTTCTTCAGTACCTGCTTGAACATCGCCATGATATTTTCTTTCTTACACAACCACACTAGTATTCCATTGCTATAGAAAAACACATAGACAGAAGTGGACTCTCAAACATCACTGCCACTGGCCCATTCAAAATCATTGAATCCATCAAGAAACTATGAGTTTCATTAATACTTGATATGAAAATGAGTGATACCCTTGAGATAGCGGACAATTTGTTTGACTACTTTCCAATGACTTTTTTTAGGGTCCTGCATAAACTGAGAAAAAAAATTAGCAAAAAAGGAAATGTTAGGTAAACTATGAGTACTATAGATAAGACTACTTACCAATTATCGATAAAGAGTAGCATTGACTGCAGCAGTTCGACAGGTTTTGGTAAGATTTACTCTAGACTTGAAAGGAGTATCACAAGGCTTGCAATCAACCATATTAAAACTTGTCAATAGATCCATCACATATTTAGAATGAGAAATAAAAAAATCCATCACATAGTGGTAATACTTGAAGATCCAAAAAATAATGCAGAGTACCAAGATCTTTCATGTCAAAGGAATTAGTAAGTTGTTTCTTCAATATAAGGATGAGATCATTATTATTTCCAATAATGAGTAAGTCATCTACATAGACATCAATAATCAAAGTGTTTCCATTGGTATGGAGTACATACAAGCTATGATTAGATTCTCAATGTTTGAAATCAAGTTGAAGAAATAAATTGTTGATATTAGCATACCAAGCTCTGGGAGCCTGCTTCAAACCATAAAGAGACTTCTTGAGTCGGCAAACCAAATTTGAATCCGTCACAAAACCAGATGGTTGTTCCATGAAAATTTCTTCAGACATGTATCCATCAATAAATGCTCTCTTCATATCCATATGATGGATTTTCCATCGAAAACGAGAAGCAAGGGAAAGAATCAGTCGAACAGAGTTCATATTTGTGACATGGGAAAAGGTTTCAGTGTAGTCAATGCCTTCTTGTTGAGACAAGTCTTTCACAACTAGGCATTATTTATGTCACTCAAAAACACCTTTAGAGGTAAATTTGGTCATGTAGGTGAGATATGGTATTGGTAAAATTACATTTCATATGATATGGGTCAAGGGCTTGGACCCTCAACCCATTTTTCCACTAACCAAACTTTTGATCAACCTTAAATATAATTCACCATATATAAGGTTATGAAACCATGTGATGGTGTATTGGTAAAGGGGTTTGGGTAAGGTCTTGGGAGTTCATTGGTTCGATCCTATAGACTCCCATAAATTTTTTGATAACCATTAATCGTTAATGGCTTATGGGAAGTTTCCATGTGGAAACCTCTCATTGGTCTATTCTTACCACGTGTCGAAAAATGATTATCCCACTTGGACTTTACGAACTACCACACCACCTTGCCAACTGGACATGCCACATCACCTGGTTAGTTGGATCTACAACATGTATGATTGTGCCACATGTCACCCTTGTAGTGGTGCCACATGTCACCCTTGTAGTGGTGACACATGTCACCTTTGACCCCTTTGAATTTTTCCTTTTTTCCCTAGGTTGATCTAAAATTTAACCATCCATAACTTTTGAATATGAGATTCATTTGAGGAAATGTTTGTGCCATTGGAAATATATTGTCGAGCTCTATGAAATGATGTAGTTTTCAAGAGCATTTGAGACAGTTAAAGTTTGATCTTTTCTAGATCCTCCTAGACCTATGTGAGTGTTTTGGATATTCTTGGACCTTCTGTGAATGTTTTGGATCCTCTTGGATCACACCTTCCCATTGAATAACTTTTGGTACTCCAAAAGTATGAATATTTCAACAACTTAGTGATGATAACTCTTACTCACTCTTCCATCTTATTATAATTATCTTATCCAATAACTTAGTGATAATGAAGTTTCTTCAATTTTCCATCTTGTCGAATATTATAGGACTCAATCTTTATCTTGGATCTTGGATCTTAGATCAATGTACTTATGTATGCTTCTGAAATATGGCTCTGACTTTGGCTCTTTGGAATATGGTGCTAGTTCAAATATAGTTATGGTTTTGGCTCATAGATTCCTTCATAACAAAAGTTGGCTCACTGAATCTATGCAATATTCGAATCTGAATCCTGTACTCAACATACACTCCCATCTCCTTCTTTGTTGAAGATAGTTTTATCTCGACCAATATGGAACCAATTCGAATTTTGATCTATGAATTTCCATTTTGGATTCTCTGTTCCTGTACTGTTGATGTATCTGTAGGAGTCTCTGAATGAATTCCCCATCCATTGTCTTTCTCCTTCGTTGAAAACAATTATGTTTTTATTGTAAACATCTATACTGATTTTTTTTTTCTCAAGGTATACATCTACACGAACATGACATAATATTTTGAAGACGATTATAGCATGAATCCTCTTACAAAGAAGATTATTTATCCTTTACTATCTCTAGGAACATTTACATTACTTTGATTCTCTTCCCAATTTTGATCTATATGTTCCAATTGCTTGCATCCTTCTATTCCTACACCTTTGGTACTTTAGAATAATAATGTTATGACCCAATAGGGGCATATATATGGCTAAATATATATGATATGACCCCAAGGGGGGCATATATGAGCCTAAATGTACATATAATGTGTAAATACACATGTAATAGGGCCGGCCTAGTGATAAAGGGGCCTCGTGTACAAGTGCGAATAGCTATATATAAGAGATCATGTATTCATTATTGACACGAGAATTGTGAAGTATGAAATGTATTTGGTTATTTGGAGGGGGTTCCCATTTTATTTAAGGAGTTATTGTGTAACTTATCTATCTTTGATTTGTGCTCCATGTTTACATTCTGTACATGGTGTGTACTTATGTTATTTTTTGATATTTTGAGCATTTTGGTTCATAACATTTGGTATCAGAGCTCAAGGTCTTTGGGTTTCGCTGATACATCTGAGACACATTGGAATTTTCACTATAATATTTTCCTACGACATTTCATAAGGAACCCCTTGGAGAATATTTATAAGACGGATCAAGGTACGTGGGGTTCAAATTTCATCTCCCGAGGCATTATAATTTTGGAGATATATCCTGTGTAATATAGGGTTCTGGAATCATTCTAAATTTAGTCATTGTGGAATTTTCGCTATAACATTGTTTCTGTAGCATTTCAGACCCTTAAATCCAATGAATATTCACATAAATTATCAATCTATCCGTGATAAAAATTGCAGCTTCTAGGCCATCCTAATTTTGTATATACAACTTGTGTAATATAGGGTAGCTAACTAGTCCTATTGACTAGTCTCAAACATATGTTCTGGGTAAAACAACCATCACATCTTCATAGAGCATCCAAATTGAGTAATACTAGTTGCATTAAAAAGTAGATAGGCCATAGTATTTATGGTACAATTTTCACAATTTTATGTCAATTATGGTGCATGGGACATGTTGTACAAGTGCTCTCTACTGGAAAGGCCAAAAATCAACAAGGTGTGGGGAAGTTATCATAACTTCCACTAGGCACATCCAATTTTGGTCAGAAATATGGAATTGCAAAGAAGAACTTTCATAGTAATACGGGTCTCAATTTTAGACTGAGAAGGCCCTAAATTTCATAGATACATCATAAGTAAGGTCGGCTAGGAGGACAGACTCCAAATCAGGGTTTCAAAGGTATGTTCACTTAAAACTATCATAACTTTTGATTGAAATGTTCGATTGAGCTGATTCAAAATACATTGGAAAGATAACACATAGAAGAGCATATTGGAACAAGTATTGCAACTATTTGATAACTTTATCCTTAATATATTTAGGTTGTGATTTGAGGGTTGGGATTAGACCTCAATTAAGAATCAATGGAAATACCTAAATTTACAGGAGATGAAGTTGAAGATGAAATAGATCCTATGGAATGGTTGAAGCTGGTAAAAGAATATAATATGACTCCTACAAAGGCAAGAGATTATTTTTTTGATGAATCTTGGAAGTGGTGGATGAGTGTTGATCAAAATACTATATGGCACTACACATGGGAAGAATTTGAAAAACTCTTCTCAGATAAATGGATTATGTATACAAAAATGGAGGAAATGTATAGAATTCAAGATGAATTAAAATAAGCAAAGGAAGATATTAATAAGAAGGGTGAGGAGCTATCTAAGATAATATNCACATGGGAAGAATTTGAAAAACTCTTCTCAGATAAATGGATTATGTATACAAAAATGGAGGAAATGTATAGAATTCAAGATGAATTAAAATAAGCAAAGGAAGATATTAATAAGAAGGGTGAGGAGCTATCTAAGATAATATCCCTTAATGAATCACTCATTAAGGAGGTTAAGAACCTAAAGCAAGAAAATACTAGCAAAGGAAAGTGGGAAAAAGATGAATCAAGAGAAGATTTGAAAAATAAATATGAAGAGATATGTAGATTATGAAGCCATAATAAAAAAATATTGGATGAGGTTAATATATTGAAAGAAGAAAAGAAGAATTGTCAAAATAAAGAAGAAATAAGAATCTTGGATGAAGAATCTACCAAAATACTACAAGAGGAAATTTGCAAGAAGGTTGAGGAATCCTTAAATACGGATGAGGTAAAGTAAAAAATGCAAGCCATAATTGAAGAAGGACATCATAATTTGTTAGATGGGATCACATTGAAGCTTGAAAAGGATAAAGAAGACAAGATTCAAGAAGGTCAATAGAGGATACTTGAAGAAGTTAAACTCCATCTAGAGGATGTACATGCCAAATATGATGGTATTATCTCAAAGTTTAGAGTAATCAAAGACCAATAAAAGATGATCGAGGATTCCATTGATGCTGAAAATAAGATAGATGAAATGCAATTGCAGAGTGAAGGAAGACCATCAAATGTGAAAACGTATCGACACCCTCATTACCAAGAAACATTTAAAGGAAGACAAGAAGTACAATATAAACATTATTAAGGAAGAATATGGAATACTTGTCAATATTCATGGAACAAGGGATCACCAAACTACTTTTCAACAAGCTATTATCAGAGACCAACAACGACTACAGATTGGAGAAGCTTCAACAAAAATACATGGAATAAGAGGAAAGAAAATTATTCAACAACTAGACACCAATGATTAAGACCAAAAAGAGTTGATTTTGGATGGATAGATCATCAATAATGGAATGAAGAAATAAAGAAGATAAAAAAATAGTATCACTTAGTTTCATCACATGTGAAGCCTTTAAATGAAAAGATTTGAGGAAAAATATTTTTGAAGGAGGGTACTATGTTATGACCCAAGGGGGGCATATATATGGATAAATGTATATGATATGACCCCAAGGGGGAGCATATATGGGCCTAAATATACATGTAATGTGTAAATACATATGTAATAGGGTCAACCTAGTGATAAAGGGGCCTCATGTGCAAGTGTGAATAGTTATATATAAGAGATCATGTATTCATTATTGACATGGGAATTGTGAAGTATAAAAGGTATTTGGTTATTTGGAGGGGGTTCCCCTATTCTTTAAGGAGTTATTATGTAAATTATCTATCTTGTAGTTGTGCTCCACGTTTACATTCTGTACATGGTGTGTACTTACGTTATTTTTTTATATTTTGAGCATTTTGGTTCATAACAAATAATTTTGACTTAGACAATTTGATCCATATGTAGTCCTTTAGCTAATAACAAGTCAATACAATTGTCAATATTGTTTTCAAAAGGCTTAGAAATATTTATAATATCCCTCTCACTCTTATAACAAAGCAGTTATATAGAAATCATTTACACAATTCCTCTCACTTAAAACAATATGTAAGGTGGATATATAGAAATCCTTTTACAAGATTCCTCTATCTTAACAACATATAAGGTGGATATATAGAAATCCCTTTACAAAATTCCTCTCACTCTTAACAACACATAAGGTGGCTATATAGAAATTTTACAGAATTCCTCTCACTCTTATAATCTCAATGAGTGGCTTACAATCCTTCTAATAGACTTAGGATATATCTACATATGCATATTACATTTACAAACATACATATTTATAATGAAATCTCTTCTGATGGATGGCTTATTTATGGACTCATCCTCCCCTTATTACTAGAAGGAGTCTCATAGATTCCCATATCTAACAATGCCTCTGACGTTGATGTTGAATATCACATTGAATCTAATGCAGAAATTGATGTTGAATCCAAGAAACCATTAAACCATATTATAGGTCTTCCTAGTAACCTATATAACCTCTCCCTGAGAACACCAAGAACTATTGCTATGTATTGAGTAGGTTCCATTGAATACACAAGTACCTGACCATTCTAGAATGATACTGCATAGCCATCATATTCAAAAACCACAATTGAGAGTAGGTTTAATTTTAAATATGTAATATGTAACATATGTTCTATTCCTAGAAATCCTCTTGACTCGAGATGGAATCTTACATATCCATACCCTCTTATTGCTTGTCTCATCTTAGTTCCATATCCTACATAGAAATGTGTTTTTGTCTTTGATAAAGTCAGGAATATTGATCTCATCCCGGTCATGTGGAAAGATGAGCCGCTTTCCATGAACCATTCCTCGATGTCTTCATATATCACTTTGTTAAGACCAACCATTAAGAAGTTTTGTTTCTCGAATCTTTCAACAAGACAATTAACTTCATCTAAGAAGTTCCTTTACATCTTTTCAGTTCTTATTTGAACATAAGTATGGATAAAGTGTCCAATAATTCTCGATCTGATGTCCACTATTACCATAATAAGAGCAAAGTATGTTGTTCCCATATTGGAACCACGATCCCTTCTTGTCATTCCCCCTTTTCCTTTTCTTTGAGAAATGACCTTTACCTTTAGCCTTCTTCTTGGATGGATTTTCTTGCACAAATTTTCTTGTTTGACATTTCTCCACATTATGGTTACTAGTTCCACACGAAGAACCCACACGAAGAACATGGATACATAGACCATTTAACAATAGGAAACATCTTCATTCCCTCTTTAAATGCACATCTTTATTTGGAGAAATCTTAGATCTATTACCTTTCTCTAGACTGGAAGGTAAGACTAAATACTTATGAAGGACCTATTCATATGAAGTTCTCCTTGCTTCATCCGTCCTCGAGCATTACACATATTGATGGGAAAAAGAATAATATGAAGAATCATCCTTCTCAATCATGCCTTTTAAAGGAGTTATTTTCTCTTGCATCAGAGACTTTACAGTCTTGACTTTCCAATTTTCATGGAATGATGTTGTTGGTGCCAATACATGATCCTTGATATACAATTTCCTTTCCAACTCATGAAAAATACCTCTATGAAATTCCTCATGAAATATTAGTCTATCATGCATCTTTTGCTTCTCTTCCTCGAGAGTTTGCAGTTGCATCCTTAATTCACAATTCTCCTTCTGAATCTGTCAGCTAATATTCTTCTGTAGCCTTAAATTCATTAGGTATTTACTCATTTTGTTCTCTCAAAAAGAGTCTTCAAAACCTTCACCAACTTAAGTCTTGACCTCGTCACATCAACAACTTTCAAATACACGTCAAAACTAGCTCTGATACCACTTGATCTGAAAATCCTTAGATACCACTTATTCCTTTATAATATACATATTAGCATCTAACCTGATTCATAATTAATTCTTGATTGTATTGAGATGATTTGCAAAAAAATGATGCCAAAATCTTATAAACTGATGTTTGATTTGTATAATTATGAGATAACACAACATAAAATAAAATAACTCAAATTATACAATATTCATGGCAAATATTACTTCATCTTCAAGTCCCTTTTAGATAGTAAGATTGTTCTTCATTTTCTCAAATGTCAAACTAGATTACAACATGGACTTACAAAAATCCAATTTTATGGAATCTCTTTAATTTGGTTGCTCAAACTCATAAAATGAATTTACCACTAAATTCCTTGCCAAATTTCGAGAAAAATGAGTATAAATTTTACCATATTCTGAACAAGTTCAATTCTACCGTCTTTACACACCAAACGATGCACTATGGTGCTCATAATGGAAATATGGACTAATAATTTCACAAATGACCTCTTAGAAAAAAAAAAATATTGCCATTGAACTCCTCTTGAAAAACGAGAAAAACAAGTATAAACATGCCTATGTTTGGACAATATACCTCATGGCACACGTATCAAGACAATACCAAATTAGGCTCCTCTTTGGCATGAAAATCTATGCAATCCATATCATACTTAGCCTCAGGATCCATGTCTACCTGAAACGGTCTTATCTCGAGATGTGTGTTTCTCTTGGTCTTGGACCATGCGTGCATTAAATAGGCATAGGTCCGAACCTCCACACAAAAACTTTGGTAACTTAATTCTAATTTTAGCGGGATCCTATAACATCAAGTGTCAATGGTGCATTGGTTAAAACATTGGATAAATTTGGAGGAGGTCATGGGTTCCATGTTGGCATGTTTTATAGGCAGTGTCTGCTTTTCATTGATGGCAAGTACAACAACGATGATGGATTGAGTACAGGAAGGATGTGTCAAGTGGGCACCGTAAGTCTTTTGGGAAGACGCTGCAGAGAAAGCTCAACAAGATCAGAGTATGCAGCGATGGATCTCATTGAATATTTCCCGATGAACATCATATCTGAGCCCAAGGTCCGACCGACGTTGGATCCAGGAGAACTTACACGCTCTTTAACGAGCAAGGTGAAATGTGAAACCTCGAAAAATCACCTCAACAAAGACTCCATTTCGGAGTTTCAGTTATCGAGAGATGGAGAAGTCAAGAGTTGAGACTCTCTAACACAGGAGTCTAAAAGTCGCGAAATGTGAAACCCTGAAATTGAGAAATAGGCGCATCGCTTGAAGTTTTGGATACCAATATTTCGGTTACCGGGAGATGGGGATGTCAGAGACTCACATCATCAGGAGTCCTGAAGTGCCGAAATGTGAAAACCTGAAACAAGCGCATCGCTTGGAGTACTGGATACCGGGATTTCGGATACCAGGAGATGGAAATGACAAAGACTCTCATCATAAGGAGTATTGAAGTCGCAAAACCCAAAGTTAGGAAATGATAAAGACTCCATATCGGAGTTTTAGATACCAGGAGTAGGAGGAGTCAAGAGTAAAGACTCTTGATCAGAGGAGTCCCGAAATCATGAAACCTGAAGTCGCGAAATGTTACAGACAAGCTCCGTTTCAGAGTTTCAGGCACCATGACATGGAGAGTCAAGAAACTTTACCACAGGAATACTAAAATGTCGATTCGCCGAAATGAGAAACCCTGGAGAACCGGACCATTGATCTGACTCCATTTCGGAGTTCCGGATACTGGGAGTTGAAGTTTCGAAACACTTCACCACAGGAGTATCGAAATGCTGAAGTGTCGAAACGCGAAATTGTGAAATGCAGTTTTTGAATAAGGCTATGGTCACATCCATTGGTCACATCAGTGAGAGATAGAGGAAAGAGCTAGAGCAACGAAGCTCCATTTCGGGGATCGCGACATGGAGTGTCGAGACACTTGATCACATGAATCCTGAAATGCTGAAGAGCGGAATGCCAAAATGAATGCAATACTAATGAAAGTCATCCAATGGTGTAGATGAAATTGAATCAAATTGGAGGGCTACTATTGCATGTCACAGTGTAACTGCCAGAAACCACTGATGGTTTTTTCCAGAGGACTCAAAAACACTTCAAGGTGAGGTGAAGAATCTCAAGGGATCTGCAATTAGAACATTGATTGTTCATGGAGGCGATTGATAGCTGGATGAGCGTTGGAGCCTGTAACTGCAACAGAGTAGTTGAGCTCGATTGTAATAGAAGATGAAGAATCTCAACTGCTGGTAATGCGAAGTAACTTGATTATGACACCCAATGATGATGGACACATGGGATGAACAAACAGAGAATATGAAGAGTTTCCATGATGAACAGGAAAAGCACTCGACATGCAGAGCATGCAGAACCATTGGATACAGGGCATGCACAAGATGCACAAAGAGTATAAGAATGCTGAAAAAAAGAAGAGATCTATGTGGTTGTGGTGGTGAGTGATGCATGTGTGAAGAAAGAGGTGGAGGGCAACAGCTGAAATGGATAGAAGACAAAAGGTGCATGGAATGGGAATGGGGTAGAGAGCACAAGAGGTAGAAGAACAGAAAGTGCAATGGATGCGTGCAGGAAGACAGTGAGGAAGACAGAGTAGTGAAATCTTGCAGAACAATGATGAGACTGGTAAGTTGTTGTTGAACACGATATCACTGTAATAAGTTTCAGTAAATCATATTCATAAAATAGGGTGGTAGGGAGGTGCTAGGGAGGACAGGTGTCCTGAGAGGTTCAAGTGGGTTCTTGAACACAGGGAGTTGTAGCTTCCATCTAGTTGGTGCTAGAGAAACCAGGGAGTTGGTGCTTCCTGCTAGTTGGTGCTAGAGAAAACAAAGAGTTGGTGCTCTCAGCAGGTAGCATCTTGCAAAAAATACTTTTCAGACTCATTATGAGTTGGTGCTCATATTTATGATAATGTAAAGAATGTAAATAATACTTATCATATAAACAAGAAGAGGTTTTTACCCTTTATGGGTTTCCTCGGGAAACATATGTCTCTGTGTATCTCATATATGTGATTGATGATGAATGTGCTATTTCTTATTTCCCTACATTATTGTGATTGTCATTGAGTGCCTAGTAAAGAGCTTAAAAGGAAGCATAATTGTTTAAGCACACTAACAACTGATTCACCCCCCCCCCCACCCCTCTCAGTTGCTCAATAATTGGTATCAGAGCTGGCCCCTTTTATCTAAGGGCGGATCCTAGAGCTTAAACATGTCAAGCGATGAAGGAAATTCAACCAATAAGGCCCCTTTGTTCAATAGAATGAACTTTTCCTTCTGGAAAGTTAGAATGAGAACCTACATAATGGCTTTAGGTGCAGACATCTGGGATGTGGTAGACACTGGTTATGTAAAGCTAGTTGTACTAGATAATAAGGATGACAAGATATAATTTAGCTTCAATGCTAAGGCTATGAATGCTATCTTGAGTGGGCTTGTAGAAGAAGAATTCGTAAAAGTTATGCACCTAGGAACTGCCAAAGAAATGTGGGACAAACTCATTAGCAGTTATGAAGGTAGTGAAAAGGTAAAGGGTGCCAAGCTTCAAACCTACAGAATATAGTTTGAATAGCTGAAGATGAAGGAAGATGAAACTATTGGAAAATACATTCTGAGAGTAGAAGAAATGGTAAATGCAATGAAAGCACTTGGTGAAAAAAATGAGGAACCTTATTTAGTTCAAAAAATCTTGAGATCTCTCCCAGATAGGTTCAACCCGAAGGTCTCTTCTATAGAAGAACTTAATGATATAAAAACCTTGGAGTTTGATCAACTTCTAGGAACATTGACTGCATATGAAATGAGAATAGTTAAATATAAAACCACCTCCAGAGAAGCATCATTTAAAGAAGACAAGAATGAGGATTCTGAGCCCGATGAAATTGAAGCAAAATTTGTGAAGAGACTGAAGAAGGGATCAAGCAAATACAAAGGTAAACTTCCTTTCAAATGTTTCAATTGTGGTAGGATAGGTCATTTTTCAAATAAATGTCCCTGCAAAGGAAAGGATCAGACATGTGATGATGAGGAGAAGTACAAACACAAAAATTTCTTTAAAGAGAATAACTTTAAGAAGAAATGTCTTTGCGCAAACAATGATGATGATTCTTCATATGATGAAGACAATGACTCCTCTATTGAAGATAAACTAAATGACTTCATGCTTATGTCCAAAGAGGATTATGATAATAACAACACAGGGAGTGATGTTAATGAAGAAGAAGCTATGGTTGACATGGAAGGAGAACTGATCAGTGCACTAGAAGAGATTGACAGACTAAGAATCAAGAACAAAAAGCAAAGACAATTTTCGATACAGTTCGAGAAAGACAGTAAAAAAATGGATGAAGACCTTGTCCTACTAAAAGTAGAATTAGAAGAGGCAAAGAAAATCAAAAACATTCTGAAATGACAGTTATCAGAAAAGAAGGCAAGATGCGAAGCATTAGAACAAGAAGTAGTAAAAACTAGGAAAGAGATGGAGAAGTTTCAAGCTTGTATAATCAAAATCTGTCAAGTATCAAAGCCTCAGAAGGATTAGCCACCTTCCTGAATCAGCAAAGGAATCCAAAGCTGAAAACCGGTTTGGGTTATGAAGAGGGATCAAGTAGTGGCAAGCCAAGAAACGAAGAACCCATCAATTTTGTCAAATGTACAACCAATAACAACAACGAACCTGCAGAAACAAAGGAAGACAATCAGCCACCCAGGACGAGTAAGAAAAAAGATGCCAGGACTGAATGTGTAGAACAAAGAAATAATGCTCTCACTACTGAAAGACATCATCAACATGGAAGAAATCGATTTGCTCAAAGAAGACAACCATTTCCCAGGTACAAATAATTTTTCTATGGTTATTGTTTCTATTGTTCTAATTTTGGTCACAAAGTTGTAAATTGTTCCTTCAAACTTAGACATGACCAATTAATATTTCGAAGGAATAAATGCTTCCCACAACAAAGAATGATACAGCCAAGTAACAATCCTTCACAAACTGCAAATTGCCAAATTAAGTCTTGGGACATGCAACTAAGGAGGCCAAGAAATAATCAACAGTCAATGAGTAGACAACACTGCAAGAATAAGTTTTACCTATTGAATAATGAGATTGAATGCTACACCTTTCATAACTCTGGACATAAATCTATTGACTATCGGTTAAGGAACTATGAACCAGATTCGAAATCCCCTGCTGAAAATGTCAAGTTTTGGAAGAAGGAAAGTGACAAGTGTGGATTAGTATTGTCTGCTCAAAGAAAAATGAACCCTTGGTATATAGATAGTGGATTCTCCAAACACATGACATGAGACAAAGGAAAGTTTCTATCTCTAAGTGAAAGAAAATCAGGAAATGTAACCTTTGGAAATGATGCTCTAGGGAAAATAAAGGCAAAGGGATGGTGAACTTAAGTAATGGAAAAGGAAAATCCCAAGATGTTCTACTTGTAGATGGGCTGAAACATAATCTGCTTAGTGTAAGTCAAATGTGTGACAGAGGATGTGAAGTGGTGTTCATGTCCAAGGACTGCAAGATAAAATATGAAACATTAGGACAAGTGGTGGCCAAAGGCATAAGGACAAAAAATAATGTATATGTGCTAAAAGAAAATAGAGAAGAATGTCATCTAAGAAGACATGATGAAAGCTGGTTATGGCATAGGAGACTTGGAAATCTAAAATTTGACCACTTAATCAAACTCAAAAAACTCGAGGCAGTAAAAGATCTTCCAAGAATATCAAAGCCCCAAGATTCAATGTGTAAACCCTATCAAGTAGGGAAGCAAAACAAGACACAGTTTAAGCCCAAGAGATTTACTTCAACAGAGAAGCCACTCCAACTAGTTCATATGGATTTATGTGGACCATCAAGACAGGAAGGCACAGGGAGAGAAAACTACATGCTGATTATCGATGATTACTCCAGACTTACTTGGGTTACCTTTCTCAAGGAAAAGGCTGAAGCATTTGAGAAGTTTAAAATATTTAAGGCTTTAACTGAGACTCAAACAGGCAAGAGGTTAAAGGCAGTAAGATCAGACTGGGGAGGAGAGTTTATTTCAAGAGACTTCAAGGAATTCTGCAATGAGCACGGGATCAAGAGAGAATACACAATCCCAAGAACTCCACAACAAAATGGAGTTGTTGAGAGGAAAAACAAAACAGTGTAGGAAATGGCCAGGTCAATGATGAATGAGAAGAACATTGGCCAAACCTATTGGGTAGAAGCAATACACACAGAAGTCCATGTTCTTAACAAAGCTCACCTCAGACCACAAAGTGACAAGACACCTTATGAACTATGGTTTGGGAGACTTGCTTCAATTAAACACTTCAAATTCTTTGGGAGTAAATGCTACATAACGAACAATGACGAGAACCTCGACAAATATGATGACAGGGCTGACAAAGGTATCTTCTTAGGGTATGCTACAAATAGTAAAGGATATAGATGCTATAATAAGAGACTAAATAAAATGGTTGACTGTATTGATGTAAAAGTTGATGAAGGAATCCTAGCAAGAGATATGTACAATAATGAGTCTTCTACAAAAGACACAACTAAAGATGAAGATGAACAGGTCCAAGAATCAGAAAATGAAGACTCTGAATCAGATGAAGACTCAGACACTCAGTCAGACTCAAATCAACAGTCAACTTCAAATTCCTCCTCCAGAATCATTCAAAAGAATCATCTTGCAAGTCAGATAATTGGAGAAAAAGACAAAGGTGTACAAACCAGGAGAAAGCTAATAAAAAACACCGAACAATCTCATATAGCCTTCATATCCATGATGGAACCCAAGAATTTTAATGAAGCCAGCAAAGATGACCACTGGGTTAAAGCAATGAATGATGAACTTGATCATATTGATAAAAAAAATACATGGGAGATGGCTCATAGACCTGAAGATAAAAATGTCATTGGCTCCAAATGGATCTTTAAGAATAAGTTGAATGAGCAAGGACAAGTTGTCAGGAACAAATCCTATCAAATGGATGTCAAGTCAGCTTTTCTAAATGGAGATTTAAGTGAATAAGTCTATATGGAACAACAAAAGGGTTTCAAACTGTCTGATAACTTAGTATGCAAGCTGAAGAAAGCTTTATATGGGTTAAAACAAGCCCCTCGAGCTTGGTATCACAGACTGGATACATATCTCAAAGACAAAGGGTTCAAGAGAGGAACAACTGACAACAATCTATATATTAAAACATAGGATAATAATTTGCTCATCGTATTGGTCTATGTAGATGACATCATCTTCGGATGTAATAAGGATCCATTGGTACAATGGTTTTCTTCTGCCATGGAATCTAAGTTTGAAATGTCCATGATAGGAGAACTATCATTTTTTCTTGGTCTGAAGGGATGTTCATTTCTCAAGAAAAATATCTAAGAGAAATGTTGAAAATATTTCAAATGGAAGACTCCAAACCTGTGGGTACACCTATGGTTACTGGATGCAAATTAAGAAAGAATGATGACTCACCTGATGTTGATCAAAGATCATATAGGTCAATGATAGGCAACCTGCTGTACATCACAACATCCCGCCCAGATATAATGCATGCTGTTGGAATGGTAGGAAGATTTCATTCTGCACCTAAACATAGTCATTTGCAAGCTGTCAAAAGGATATTCGGGTATTTGAAGGAAACAATGACTTATGGTCTATGGTATCCCAGAAATCAGAATTTTCAATTAACTTCTTATTCAGATGCAGATTGGGCAAACTGTGTTGATGAGAGAAAAAGCACCACTGGAGGAGCATTCTTCCTGGGTGACTCATTAGTAGCATGGCTTAGTAAAAAGCAAGGTTCCATTTCTTTATCAACCACAGAGGTAGAGTACATTGCTGCTGCTACCTGTTTCACTCAGGTATTATGGATGATTCAGACACTTACAGGATTGGAGGTAAAATACGCTGCACCGATCCCAATTCATTGTGATAACACTAGTGCCATCAGTCTGTCTAAGAATCCTGTATTCCACTCCAAGAGCAAGCATATTCCCATAAAATACCATTTTTTGAGAGAGCAAGTCACCAATCAGGTTGTTCAGGTTTAGTACATTCCAACCACAGAATAAATAGCAGACATCTTGACTAAACCCCTAGCTAGGACCCCTTTTGAATATCTCCGACAGAAGTTGGGTGTCATCTCGTTTCACACCTAAGAGAGTCCATCCTGTTAGGGGGAGTCTTATATTGATTGCATATCTGATACCTCCTAAAAATACTACAAAAGCTCAGGGGGAGCATTTTTTCTTTGACATTGATGTCAAAGGGGGAGAAAAGAACAGGTTTGGGTGCCTTTGTTGCCATCAATGCCAAAGGGGGAGATTGTTGGCATGTTTTACAGGCAGTGTATGATTTTCATTGATGGTAATTACAACAATGATGATGGCTTGAGTACAGGAAGGATGTGCCAGGCGAGCACCATAAGTATTTTGGGAAGACGTTGCAGAGAAAGCTTGACAAGATCAGAGTATGCAACGATGGATCTCATTGAAGATTTCCTGATGAACATTAGATCTGAGTCCGAGGTCCAAACGACATTGGATCTAGGAGAAATTACACACTCTTTAACGAGCAAGGTGAAATGTGAAACCCTGAAAATTCACTTCAACAAAGACTCCATTTTGGAGTTTCAATTACCGAGGGATGGAGAAGTCAAGAGTCGAGACTCTCCAACACAGGAGTCTCGAAGTCGCGAAATGCAAAACCCCGAAATCAAGAAATAGGAACATTGCTCGAAGTTTTGGATACCGGGATTTTAGTTATCGAGAGATGGAGATGTTAGAGACTCACATCATCAGGAGTCCCGAAGTGACAAAATTCAAAAACCTGAAACAAACGCATCGCTTGGAGTACTGGTTACCGGGATTTCAAATATCGGGAGATGGAAATGACAAAGACTCTCATCATAAGGAGTCCCAAAGTCGCGAAACCTAAAGTCGAGAAATGATAAAGACTCCATACCAGAGTTTCAGATACCAGGAGAAGGAGGATTCAAGAGTAAAGACTCTTGATCAGAGGAGTCCCGAAATCGTGAAACCCGAAGTCGCGAAATGTCACAGACAAGCTCCGTTTCAGAGTCAAGAAACTTTACCACAGGAATACTGAAATATCGATTCGACAAAATGAGAAACACTGGAGAAACGGACCGTTGACATGACTCCGTTTCAGAGTTTCAGATATCGGGAGTTGAAGTGTCGAAACACTTCACCATAGGAGTACCGAAATGTCGAAGTGTCGAAACGCGAAATTGCGAAATGCAGTTTTTGAATAAGGCTATGGTCACAACCATTGGTCACATCGATGAGAGATAGAGGAAAGAGATAGAGAAACCAAGCTCCATTTTTGGGATCATGACATGGAGTGTCAAGACACTTGATCACACGAATCCTAAAATGCCGAAGAGCAGAATGTCGAAATGAATGCAAGACTAATGAAAGTCATCCAATGGTGCAGATGAAATTGAATCAAATCAGAGGACTACTATTGCACGCCACAATGTAACTTCTAGAACCACTGATGGTTTATGCCAGAGGACTTGAAGACACTTCGGGGTGATTGACAGAGGAGGTGAAGAATCTCAAGGGATTTGCAAGTAGAACACTGACTATTTGTGGAGGCGATTGATAGCTGCATGAGTGTTGGAGCTTGTAACTGCAACAGAGTAGTTGAGCTCGACTGTAACAGAAGATGAAGAATCTCAACTGCTGGTAATGCGAAGTAACTTGATTATGACACCCAGTGATGATGGACACATGCGATGAAAAAACAGAGAAGCTGAAGAGTTGCCATGATGAACAAGCAGAGCACTTGACATGCAGAGCATGCAGAACCATTGGATACATGGGCATGCACAAGATGCACGGAGAGTATAAGAATGTTGAAAAAAAGAAGATATCTGTGTGGTTGCGGTGGTGAGTGATGCGTGTGCGAAGAAGGAGGTAGAGGGAAGCAGCTGAAATGGACAAAAGACAAAAGGTGCATGGAATGGGAATGGGGTAGAGAGCACAAGAGGTAGAAGAACAGAAAGTGCAATGGATGCGTGCAGGAAGACAGTGAGGAAGATAGAGCAGCAAAATCTTGCAGAACAGTGATGAGACTGGTAAGCTGTTGTTGAACAATATATCACTGTAATAAGTTTCAGTAACTCATATTCATAAACTAGGGTGGTAGGGAGGTTATGGGGAGGACAGGTGTCCTGAGAGGTTCAAGTGGGTGCTTGAACACAGGGATTTGTAGCTTCCATATATTTGGTGCTAGAGAAACCAGGGAGTTGGTGCTTCCTTCTAGTTGGTGCTAGAGAAACCAGGGAGTTGGTGCTTCCTTCTAGTTGGTGCTAGAGAAAACAGAGAGTTGGTGTTCTCAGCAAGTAGCAGCTTGAAAAATAGAGGTTGCAGCCTCATTATGAGTTGGTTCTCATATGTACTATAATGTAAAGAATGTAAATAATACTTATCATATAAACAAGAAGAGGTTTTTACCCTTTATGGGTTTCCTCGGGAAACATATGTCTTTGTGTATCTCATATATGTGACTGATGCTGAATGTGCCATTGCTTATTTCCCTACATTATTTTTATTATAATTGA
>ML778911.1:1079363-1089612 GCA_009831015.1 Picea engelmannii | reverse complement strand
CCGCGATCCTCTCCTTTGTTGGTGCTTCATTTAAATATCCATTGGGTGATTTTTTATATGGTTATACATATGTGGTGGAATATGGTATTGGTCACATTACATTTCATATGATACGGGCTGAGGTATTTTGCTCTCGACGCGTTTTTCTGCTAACCAAACCTTTGATCAACCTTAAATATAATTCGCCACATATAAGGTTAAGAAACAATGTGATGGAATATTGGTAAAGGGGCTTTGATAAGGTCTTTGGAGGTCATGCGTTCGATCCTTTGGACTCCCATAAAATTTTTGATAACCATTAACCATTAATGGCTAATGGGAGGCTACCACATGGAAGCCTCTAATTGGTCTATTCTTGCCACATGTCGACAAATTGTTAGCCCACTTGGACTATACGAAATGCCACAACACCTTGCCAATTGAACATGCCACATCACCTTCCTAGTTGGATGTATGAATTGTATGATCGTACCACATGTCACCCTTGTAGTGGTGACACATGTCACCTTTGACCCTTTGACTTTTGCCTTTTTTCCCTAGTTTGAACCGAAATTTTACCATCCATAATGTTTTCATACGAGCTCTATTTGAGGAAATTTATGCATTGTTGGAAAGATATCACCAAAATCTATGCAAGGATGTAGTTTCCAAGAGAATTTGAGATGGTCAAAATTTGAGATTTTTTGGATTCTCTTGGACCTTTGTGAGCATTTTGGATCTTCCTATACCTTCTGTGAACGTTTTGGATACTTTTGGATAACTTAGACATGGATAACTTTGGCATGAGTAAATCTGAAATGATAAGTACCATAAAGGATCATATCCATTAAGGTGGGGTCTACAAAAGTAAATTTCAAAGGGTTAGGGATCGCGTGGTTTGCAAGTCATGGGTTTGTGGGGAATTACAACTTGACGTTCTTTGGTGACCCCTGAAAGGATTGTTGTCTGAAATTCTCATGTATGCAGCTCACGTGTTGCAGAAATATGTGCATCTAGGTTTTACAGGGTTTGATAAAATGGATGCATCCCTGGAACTGCGAACCAATGAAAATGTTATGTTTTGTTTATGCATGTGGTTCTTTTGAGCCCCTGTGAAGGTTTTAACATTTAGTTTACATGTTTAGTTTTTATTTTATTTTTATTATTGATTATTATTTCGATGTTCAATCTACGACACTTATTTTCCCATCTCCTATCTCGAGTCTATTCATGCTAATTTTGTAGGTGACTAGCACATTTGTTGATAGGATTCAAGACTGTCATGTTCCTCTTCACATCATTCTGATTTTCCACTAGTCCTCTGTAGATAAAAACATCATAAAAGCAAGTTCCATAGAGCCTTCAAGTGATATACATGTATTCCTTTTGAAACCATAATTTTTATTTATCCTAGTACTTAATGTTGAAAAGTCAACAAGAAATGTGTGTCTAATTTATTTTTCCCTTAAATAAATTGGACAATATATATTAATCTATTATCTCATAATTACTTGAAATAATTAACTGAAATGGAAAATCAATTAATTATAGGAAATTCAAGTTTAAAGGTTGATTGATGGGACATGGAAGTGACTTGAAGTTGTAACAGAGTTATTAGTGTAGTTATTTGAGTTGTAAAGTAGTTTAACTCAATTAAGTGAGTTAAGCTCAGTTGTACTAGTTGTAACTAAATTTGCACTAGTGAGAGTTCAGTGAATTATTTATTAATTAATTCACAATCAATGATCTCACATGCAACTGAAGATTTACCACTGCTAACCACATGCATGTCAGATCCAGTGGAGACCCAGTTGAGATAAGAGGTGAAAGGGGAAGGTTGTCTATCAGTTGTGATTTGAGTGAAGTGAACTCATACAATCAAACACATAGTGGATATGCCCATGAGAATGTGCAACCTAGTGCAGAGTTGATTCATTCATCCATTGGAGGGATTGCGTAGAGGAGGCAGGCTATCTGGAGGCAAAGAATTAGCACATGTTTTTTTTTATTTTTGTATGATAGTGTGAGATGATTGTATTGTACTGAGAGCTCTTGGATTAGAGTTTTGTATGAAATTGTTTCATGAACCATGATATACATAATATATGATAGTGGGGTTTTTAGCTTTATGCTTTCCCAATAAAACATATATGTTATGTTTGATTGATTCTTTTCTTGATATTGCATTGTCGATCATGGTTTAAATTCTGCAAGAATATTAGTAGAAGCGATTATGTATTTAACAAGAGAAAAATAATTGTTAGATCAGGAGAATCTGAGAAATACTTAATTGGTATTGAAATTCCTACATGGTATCAGAGCCACGAAAGTGAGGTGCGTAAATTTCAAAATTTCTGCAGGTCCCTCCTCTAGCAGGGTGCGGCGGCATATTACTCATTGTTTCATGCATAAAAATTATTGTGCATTTTCGCAGGCTACTGTGCATTATAGTGTAGAAATCCCTAGAGATTTCCGCAGTCCACTGTGCATTACAGTACGGAAATCCCACAGTCAAGTAACCCGGGAGGTGCAGAAATGCTTGTAAGTTCCATAGGCTAGGTTAGAAGTAGTTACGGGGGTTCAGCATGAGACTGGAACGAGCAAGAAGGATCACAGAAGCTGAGTTTGTGATTGGATAGTATTCGAATTTGTATAAAGAATTTTTTTGGTGCTATAGTTGATTCAAGAGTGACATGGATTTCAATGGCTTGAGGTTGGAGTATGCACTCGAGGGCAGCTCGAACTACATTGCTTGGAAGGAAAATATGGAGGCAGTACTCGAAGACAATGGATTGAAGGAATTCATTGACAAAGATGTTCCTAAGCCAGCTCCTACAAACATTACAAATCTTGATGCATGGAAAAAGAAAGTGGCAAAGGCGAGGAGGATCCTGTTGGAGGGAGTACGAGACCACATTGTCTCAAGCCTCCATGGGAAATCCACACCACATGCAATGTGGAAGGTTTTGACAGATCTATTCCAAAACAACAACGATCATAGGAAATTGGCACTCAAAGATAAACTCAAGAATATCAAGATGGAAAAGGGTGACTCCATTCCAAAATATCTCACGAAGTTTGTCCAGTGTCATGATGAGCTGGGGAGTGTGGGAATAACATTCGTTGATGATGATTTGGTGATATTGGCACTCGTAGGACTTCCCAAGAGTTGGCACAATTATCAAGACTCTGTAAATGAAAGGGAAAAATTGCCAAATTGGGAACGACTATGGTCGGATCTAGTGCAGGAGGAGTTCAAGCGGAACACCAGAGATGGATCTTCATCAAAGCGTGATGATGAAGAGGATTGTTCTTTGGCTGCTAAGGCAAGGAGAGGAAAAGGGAAGAAATTCCATTCAAAATCTGAGCCTAAAGTCAAGAAGCTAGATTTGTCCAAAGTGAAGTGTTTTCACTGTCACGAACATGGGCATCTCGCTACTAACTGTCCGCAGAAGAGGAAGAACAAGAAGGTTGTTGGAGATGCATCTGGTGAGGCCCTTGCCTCGCAATTTGAATTTGAATTCTCTTTGATCTCATGCATGGCATCAAGTGCATCAGGATCGGTGTGGTATTTGGATAGTGGCGCTTCCTTCCACATTATGAGAGATAGAGAGTCTTTCAGTGACTTGGAGGAGAAAGATCTCATAATGCTTATTGAGATGGGCGATGATGGACGATGCAGTGCAAATGGCATTGGTACCATTAACTTTTAGAGGGAGTCAGGTAAACCATTTCAATTGAAAAATGTTATGCATGTTCCAGGTCTGAAGAAAAACCTGGTCTAAGTCGCAATGTTGGAGGACAGAGGCTATGACGTTGTTTTCAGTGATGGAAAATATTTCCTTTGACATAAAGCAATGGGTCAAGTCAAGAAGATAGGGATTCAAGTTAAGAATCTCTACATGCTGGAGGTTGATGGTTGCGGTGTCATGATGGGAAAGGTAGAAAAAGTGGTGAGCCGGGAGGAGGGTGAATTATGGCACAAGCAATTGGGCCAACTTCATCATGGATCCTTCAATATCATGCAGCAAATATCTATTGGACTTCCAATGGGAACACTTTCTCAGTTAGATTAGTGCAAGGGTTGCACCATGGGGAAGTATGTAAATTCCACCTTTCATGAAAAGGAGAACTGTGCTTCAGTGATCTTGGAGAGAATTCACACAGACGTGTGTGGACCATTCTCGGTTGCTTCAACAACAAAACATAGGTATTATGTTATTTTTGTTGATGAATTTTCTCGTAAATGATGGATATTCTTCATGCAGAAGAAGGATCAAACATTCTCAAAGTTCTGTGAGTTTAAAGAATTGGTGGAGAAAGAGTCGGGGAAGCAAGTGAAGACTCTAAGGAGTGATAATGGTGGAGAATACATCTCTAATGAATTCAAAGACTTCTACAACAAAGGAGGAATTCAAAGAGAACTCATAGTGCCTCATAACCCACATCAAAATGGGGTCACAGAGAGGAAGAACAGAATGATCGTGGGTAAAGCATGAGCGATGTTGCATGATCAGGGCCTACCAATGCATTTGTGGGTGGAAGCATGAAATACCGTGGTTTATGTGCAAAAATGTTGTCCTCATAGAGTACTTGGCATGATTACACCTGAAGAAGATTTCACTGGTAAGAAACCTAATGTTTCTCATTTTAAGATTTTTGGCTCATCTGTTTATGTGTCTGTGACCAAGGATGCTAGGAAGAAGCTGGAACTGACTGCTGAAGTTGGGATATTTGTGGGGTACACAGAAAAACCCCAAAATTATCATGTGTATTTTCCTAAAAATAATATGATTGTTATGCGATGGGATATAAAAATCAATGAGGGGAAATCCATGCGGTTTTCACTTGAGAGGGAGCTAGACTTGCATGTAGAAGAGGAGCTGTTGGTTCGCAAAGATGAGTCTCAATACGTGGATCAGCCACATGAGGAGATTCATGGAGTGGAGGAAGCCACTCAAGCAGAGTCATCCATCAGAAATGGCAGAAAGAGAACCACAGAAGCTGATAGATTGAGACTAGATGTTGCACAGAATGTAGGAGTCCCTACTTCACAGTGCAGACAGAGATAGTCTCCTTATTGATTTACTGGATACATGGCTCTCATGAGAAAATGTATTGTGACTGAACCATCTTCCTTTCAGGAAGCAGTGCAGGATCCCATTTGGGTAGATGCTATGGTAGATGAGTATGACTCCATTATCAAAAATAGTGCATGGGAAATTGTTCCAATACCGGTTGACAAATTAGTGGTAGGTTTGAGATGGATCTACAAGGTAAAGCAAGCTGCTGATGGGAGTGTTGAGAAATACAAGGCCAGATTTATGGCCCAGGGCTTCTCACAGATCGAGGGGATAGATTATGATAATACCTTTGCACTTTTTGCAAGATACTCTTCCATAAGATCCATCTTTTCACTCTCAACGCAGATGGGTTGGCAGATTCATCATATGGATGTAAAAATTGTGTTTCTCAATGAGATTATTGAGGAAGAAGTGTACATTGAGTAGCTAGAAGGTTTTGAGACCTTTGACAGGGAGTCACATGTGTGCAGACTCAAGAGAGCACTGTATGGGCTGAAGCAAGCACCTCATTCTTGGTACACTTGGATAGACAGGTATTTCACTGGACTGGGCTTCACCAAAAGTGAAGCGGATGCAAACCTATACCAAATTGTGGTGGAGGGTAAGATTTTAATAATTGTTCTTTATGTTGATGATTTAATGCTAATTGGTGATGAGAAACTGATACACTCATGCAAGGAGGACCTTGCAAAGGAGTTTGAGATGAAGGATTTGGGCCTTCTTCATTATTTTCTTGGATTGGAAATATGGCAGCGAGATGGTGAACTTTTTGTGTCTCAAGGAAAGTATGCAAGGGAGATACTGGGTAATTTTCACATGGAGGGCTGCAAACCCATGGATAATCCTCTTCTATGAATCTGGAGGAAAGAGGATGCTACTTCTGGAGAGGTAGTGGATGCTATTGTCTATCGATAGTTAGTGGGTTCACTAATGTATTTAGTGAACATGATACCAGACATTTTCTATGTGGTTAACCAGTTGATTCAAGCAATGGTTAAGCCTACCAAGCTCATTTGGAAGGCAGGTAAGCATTTCTTGAGATACCTGAGGGGCACATCTGAGTATGGATTATGGTACAGACAGATGAATGAGGTGAATTTGCATGGCTTCACGGATGCAGATTGGACAGGCATCCCAACAAACAGAAAGATCACATCAGGGGGGATCTTTAGTATCGGATCTATAGCTGTTTCTTGGCACAATAGGAAACAGAGATCTGTGGCACTCAGTTCAGTAGAAGCGGAATACATGGCAGCAAGTCAAGTTGCATGTGCGTCTATCTAGATGAGAAATATATCGATTGGTTTGTTTGGTTCTCATTTAGATCTGACAGTGATTTATTGTGATAATCAGAGTTGCATTAAACTCTTGATTAATCCTGTGTTTCATGATAGATCTAAGAATATAGATATCCGGTATCATCATCTCAGAGATTGTGTGCAGCGGAAGATCATGTTGCTTCAGTACATTCCTATGGAAGATCAGGATGCAGACATTTTGACAAAGGCGCTCACCAAGAGAAAATTCGAATACCATAGAGACAGGATTGGGGTGAAGGATAATCCCTTTCTTGTTGAGAGGGAGTGTTGAAAAGTCAACAAGAAATGCGTGTCTAATTTATTTTTCCCTTAAATAAATTGGACAATAAATATTAATCTATTGTCTCATAATTACTTGAAATAATTAACTGAAATGGAAAATCAATTAATTATAGGAAATTTGAGTTTAAAGGTTGACTGATGGGACATGGAAGTGACTTGAAGTTGTAACAGAGTTATAATTGTAGTTATGTGAGTTGTAAAGTAGTTTAACTCAGTTAAGTGAGTTAATCTCAGTTGTACTAGTTGTAAATAAACTTGCACTAGTGAGAGTTTAGTGAATTAATTATTAATTGATTCACAATCAGTGATCTCACATGCAACTAAAGACTTACCATTGTTAACTACATGCATGTCAGATCTAGTGGAGACCTAGTTGAGATAAGAGGTGAAAGGGATAGGTTGGTTATCAGTTGTGATTTGAGTGAAGTGCACTCATGCAATACAATGCATAGTGGATATGACCATGAGCATGTGCAGCCTAGTGTAGAGTTGATTTATTCATCCATTGCAGGGATTGCGTAGAGGAGGAAGGTTGTCTGGAGGCAGAGAATTGGATCATGTATTTGCTGATTTTTGTATGACAGTGTGAGATGATTGTATTGTACTGAGAGATCTTGGATTAGAGTTTTGTATGAGATTGTTTCATGATCCATGATATACATCATATAGGATAGTGGGGTTTTTAGCTTTATGCTTTCCCAATAAAACATCTGTGTTATGTTTGATTGATTCTTTTCTTGATATTGCATTGTCGATTGTGGTTTAAATTCTGCAAGAATATTAGTAGAAGCGATTCTGTATTTAACAAGCGACAAATAATTGTTAGATCAAGAGAATCCAGGCAATACTTAATTGGTATTGAAATTCCTACACTTAATAAGAGTCAACTTAATCAATTAATTCAAATGAGTTCTATTTCATTTAAGTTGAAACCATATCTACATGCTATCAATAGCATAACCTTTCCACTATTTTATTTCATTAGACATTCATGTTTTCACTCTAGCCTTCTACTTCTGTTCATTCACATGGTGTAACAATTATTATATAGATTAGAACAAATAATCGAGAAATAAAATATGTGGTATTATCATAGTGATCCCTTACCTTGCAAAGGAGAGTAATGAGTTTGTGCCACATTGGAATAAAATATAGGTTAGTGAGGTGTATCCCTTCTCTAGTAGATTCCACATGTAAAATCTTAGTTAAAAAAAAATCCCACCCCATTCTTTAGACTAGTTGAAAGATCATACATGAAGTAGTGAATTTCTGTGATTGTAAGGGCCAACCCAACATCTACCTTTTCTTATGATTTGATGATGGAAACCAATTTGAGGGAAATTCATTCTATAATCATTCAACTCTGGGATCTATTTAACAAAATGATGTGCGAGTGGAACAAGATGAGTCTATCGGGAGGAGATAATCATTCTTTAGCTTGAAGGAATATAAATTCCAAAATTTGTATCACCAAGTTCTAACATCTTGACAGTGAGAAGATTGCCATTTTTTCTAGATTAAATATTTGAGAGGCTATCTTTGGCGTTTCCCCACATTAATTGGTTGATATCTATTCTCCCCCATTTCCTTTCTTGTTATTGATAGATCTCAGGATTGATTAAGAGATTCTAATTTGTTGAGTTGGATCTGAAAGGAGGTGTGTCATTATAAAATAATATGCCACTTCCTCAGTTTGAGATCTCTAATGAGTCATTTGGTAGTTGATAAATGCTATATTTTGAGTACTAGAACATTATTCAATCATAGACAAGGTTTAGATAGAAGGTCTCTCAAGGATCTCTTTCCAAAATCAGGGGAAGGATACATGTACTAGACTCAGTAGTATGTAGTCCCTAAAAGGCTTATGAAGAATTAGTATTTTTGAACTCCTTACACTTATATCTCTACAATTCATAGAAGGCTAGGTAGGGTAAAATTACATATAGGTTAAGCTATCAGATTTAGGATTGGTGGGGAGCCTATTTATTTTGGCTCATAAGAACATAAACTAAAAGGGGGATTTGTTGCGATCACAACAAGTGGTAAACCTTTTGGTGTTTCAAATACTTATTGATGCTTAGAGAGAACCAACTACAAATCATGGTGAATCTCTTTTGTTTTTTGTGAACTACTTGTATGGCATTAAATTGTGCGATAACACTCGAGTAGCCTTTCTTCAAGAACTTATCCATACAATGAGAGGTGATAATTTTCTAGGAACTAGATGTAAGCCTCTTGAGGGTATGTTTCTTCCCTTCCTACATGAACATAATGTATAATTATTTGAAATCCATGGTGACTAGTCCCAAAGCATGTAACCATTCTGCCCCAAGAACTATATCACAATCACCCATTTCAACAGAAAACATGTGAGTTTTGAGATGCTACACACCAATTTGTAGTTTCACTTTTTCACTTTGGCCCTCACATTTCATCATACCACCATTGATGATCATAATTTGAAAATTAGATATGGGACATACATATCAATGTGTGTCTTATTCCACATGGATAAAATTGTGGGTGCTACCATTGTCAATCAACACAATAAATTTACAATCCTTGATGTATCCAATAAATTTCAAAGTTTGGGGTGATGAGAGACCTGATAGGGCATGGAAATAAATTTGGTTTTCCTCATAAATAGATTGCAAGGGGGGTTCATCTTCATCTTCCATGGGGGGTGTGTGGTGTCTTCCAAAGTTGGTTCAAGATTGTATTCAATATAAATTTTCTTTGAGTATTAATTTAGAGATAAATCCATTTGAAATAATTTATGTTCTTTACATTTGTTCCCTTTGAAATATTTATCCACGATTATAGCAAAGATGGAGGCATTGACATTTTTCCATCTTTTCGAGAGATAACCTGTGTATGCAGACTGGTTGTGAGTTGGATGACCTAGGGGTATTCGTCACAGGGGGTCTAAGGTGAGTGGTGAATAAATATCTCTTGGTTTGTGCATTACTCACTATCTTATATTATTTATCTATATCAAAATATTCCAACCATGTGTGTGGGTTCTGAATCATGGCATGTGCTTGAATTGCTTCCTTGATTTACCATTATTTGAACATTCTTTAAGAAATGAATATGATTGGCCCTTTGTGTGGATTTCCAATTGCTAAAAGGTGGTAATATAGCCCATAAATATGCTGGTTTAGTGTAATTTTTGTAGGTTCCCCAATTGATGTCACATTTAAAATGAGCACAAAGTACTTGAACAAAATAGGTCCAAGAAATGTAGACTTTATAAGCCTTCTTATACCATTACCACCACTGCGGACATTTGACATTCAAATATTTCCCACACTTTTAGTTTTTGTAGGTCATTAGTGATGCCATGGAGAGATAAATAGTTTTCCAATTGGGTAACCCACCCTAAGGGATTAGACCCATCAAATTTGTTCATGTTTAAATTTGGAAAAAGATGTCGTGAAGTTTGACCCTAAAAGTGTGGGTGGGGGTTATCCTAAAACATGTGTGCAACCCACACTTCATAAGTTGGAAATTCCTCCTTGGTTGGATCAATGTTTGGATCTGTTACCTTAAGATTCAAGTGGTCACCTAAAGTTTTCAAGAAGT
>ML778911.1:1060022-1078542 GCA_009831015.1 Picea engelmannii | reverse complement strand
GTGTGTTGGCTTAGGAAAGATCTCTGACACCACTTGTAGTGTTCCTTCCATAAAAGGATCAATTGTAAGGTGTTTCCCTACCTTTAGGGTTTTGGTATTAATAAAGTGTGCAAAATTTCTATGTTGGATGTTGATTCTTGTAGAAAGAATGGATTGTGGAGTGATTCCTTCCTTAAGGAGTATTCGATGTTGTTACCCTACCATAAGGCTTATTCTCTATATTATTGTGTTCTTTATGGTGTGAAAGAATTTGATATTTCTAAAGTCTAAAGGTTTTTTTAATAAGTTTAAAGGTTTATTTCTAAATTTAAGGGATATATTATCCATTATATATATCAAGGTTTAATACAAGTTTTATCAAAGCTCTTTCTTGGGCCAAAAGAAAAAGAAAAGTCCCCATTTTGTAGGTTTTCAAAGGAAAAAATAGGGCCATGACACTTAGATCATTTTCTTTAGATTTTTGTGTATAATTTGAAAAAAATAGTCGTAGTTATGAGTTCCTCTAAAAAAAACCATTGAAAAACAATCGTTTGAATCGAAGCTAGAGAAGTGAAGATATTGTTGATTTAAAATCAACTATTTTAGGGTTTTTCCATGATGACCATGTGGATTGTAGAGCATATATATTTTGGTAAGGTGGTCATATTGCCTCCAAACCAACACCATTGGGAATATAATTTATGGGGTTTTGATTTGACATATTATATATCATGCTTACAATCAATATCAAGTGCACAACAACCCTTGCAAATTTCCACTCTCAAACCCTAACGAATGTGAAGAATAACAATGTGGTGGTGTTGGAATACTAAGAGGGGGAGGGGGGGGGGGTGAATCAATATGAGCACTTTTATCACTTTTAACCACAATATAAAATCTTCAATAATTAGAGCATATAAACATTAACTTGATCAATTACCATTCAATATTTTATCATCTATGTTTAGTATATCAACAATGCATAATAAAATAATCACATTTACACAATACACAAAGATTTATGTGGAAACCCAATGCGAGAGAAAAACATAGAATGATTTTATTAAATGTCAGAATAAATACATTCATAGGAAGCACCAACTTCCCAATTTTCCAGCTCCAACTGGAAGGAGGCTCCAACCCCCTATTTACAGGTTGCAACCTGAAGGAAGCTCCAACTCCCTAATTTTTTGGTGCCAACCAAAAGGAGGATACAACACCCTTTCCTTGACCCATCCAACCACCCTGAAATATAAATGTAGAAAAATATTTCACTGCCACATCAACTTGTCACTGTCCCTATCACTGGACTGATATACCATCAATGTCACTGTCAACCTGTCACCACAACCTGTCACTGTCAACCTATCACAAAAAAAATTGATATTCTAGCTGATTTAGTGTATGTGATCAAATACCTTCATACCTTCCTCAACTTCAATAATAGGAGAATAACATCTTCATCAACCTTTACATCAGTCTCACGGGACTAGTTTTGTATTAGTCACAAACCCTAAATTTAAACAAGAATAACTATGTACCTATAATGAATAAAGGTTTGAAACATGTACACAACCTTCTTCATTATGTATTATGAAATTCTTCAAAGTTTCACTCGAATCATTCCTTAAAAGGAGTTATAGAGAAAATGGAAGACCTTGTTGAATTCTAGCCTATTCTAGAGAGCAAACTTATACGGAATGACACATGCTCAATATTTGAAATATTATTTTGAAAATATTAAAAAAACAAATAAGGCTTGTTATATTTCCATTTCAATTGGTATCACATCATTTTGATTCTCTATGAATAAGTTATGATTGTTTTACTTGTAACATATGTTTAAAACTAGTTTCAGGACTAGTCAAAATCCCTATCTTCCACAGAGTGTATCTCCAAAAGTACAATGACCCAGAAGATGAAATTTCTACCACATGTACCTTAATATGTCTTCTCAACACCCTATGATTTTCACTATATGAATAATTCTATAAAAAAACATTATAACAAAAATAGTAAGATGACTTGTAAATAACATACCTTAGAAAACTTCATCCTCCCTTGGTTTTTCATTCTTCTTTACTTCACCTGGACTTCTCTACCTCCAACCTGTATTCTCAAAAGTGAATACACAAAATTTATTTGCAATGGAATCTTCTCTATGCTACAAAGATAAATTTCTTAATGACATGCAACTGCCATGCAGCTCACATGAAACTCACATGCATCATGTTATCTTCTATTTACACTTTAATTATCCCTCCAAAAATTAATTATCCCTGCAATAATTAATTATCCCTACAATAATTAATTATCTTCTGTTTACTCCCACTTTACTTTGACATGCAATAATTAATTATCCCTGCAATAATTAATTATCTTTTGTTTACTTCCACTTTACTTCGACATGCAACATTCCTCAAGGGTTGACATCAATGACAACCAATCTCGATAATTAATTATCCCTGTAATAATTAATTAATATTTTTCGATAATTAATCAATATTTCAACAATCTCTTGTTGCAACCACTTTGATTGGTCAAGCTTCTTGATGAACTTCTAGAGGCTTCTAGAATATTCTTGAGGTTCCTCCAATGTCACATAGCCATATCTCCTCAACCATGAGGAACTACATGGCATACCATATATCACTGGAAATGGCATGATGCATATTATCCATATATGATATTATTACCTGCAAGTATATTGACCTTCATACCTTTATTTTTCAATCAATTGTGGGTTCCATGACCAACCTGTCACTGGATCCTCTCACATGGATCATATACCAAGGGCACCTCTCAACCAAATGTCCACCATCACCAACACATGGCTCTACCAAGCATGTATCGAAGTCATACCATCACAAGATATGTTCCTGTACGATACCATGTACCAACCTGTTCCATGTATTAACCATGTACGTCAAGACCTGTACCATACCATGTGCTAAACCATGCACATCAACCTGTACCATGATATGTACCATAAGAAGTGCGAATAACAATGGTATACCTATAAAATGACAACCAACTATCCAACAGGTGGAACATACCATAGAAGGAATGAAAATTAGTAAAAATTCTCCAGGATCTATCTATGGTATGCCAAGAGGTGAAAGAGATAATCACTAAATCTAAAGAGACCTGTGTTTTTGAGACCACATACTCATGCATCAATCAAGAGTATAACCAAGAATGATATGTCTGGTATGATTTAGAGTATGATTAAGATGATTGGTACATGGATAGTTATCATTTTTGGGATGAAAACTACTTTCACCTTCTATTTAATGACTCCACTCCACCTTATGTAGAGAACAACATGGATGGAAGTTAGGAGCTTTTTATGACATCTAGCCTTTAGCTTTCCTATTCTCGAGTAGTAGTGTGTTATGTGGATGATTTTTTGGATATGGATGGATCTATATATTTGGATCCTCATGATAATTTTTGTAATGTGGAAAACCATTACTAGGAAGGTATTGATCTTAGATATATCCAATGGTAATTCAACACTAGCTCTTGGAATCGAGACTCAGGTTTATCAATGAACTCTTTGGATTTCTTCAATATTATTACTTGTAGATGTGATACTAGGTACATAAACATGGTAGCTATCACTCATACATGTAACCCAATTTTATGGTATATCTTTTTGGACGATTTCATCTCAATGCCTGTCATTTATACATGGTTATCTAGTTCTCTGTATTACTTAATCATTGCATTCAATGCTCATCCATGGGACCCTAGTGTTATAGTCCAAAATTCCATTACTATGCATTTTTGAAATTGGCCTACTCATTCACACATTTTCCAACCACTTTTGTTGAGGTTCCTCTTAAAAAAAACATTTTTTTATGATGTACGTGCCTTGATACATATGCAACATGCGTACATAAACGACCTGAATACCTAAAATCTCACGTATACTCTCAAAAGTTGCAAAAAATAAAAATAATTCCATGCTTCCCAATGGAGTTAATGGGATAATTAGGGTTGCACAACCATTTTACCTCCTGTAGCCCTTCTGACAACTGAATAACCATAATTTCTTCATATAAAAGGGGCCCTAGGGGGGTCATTTGGATATATGAAAGAAGAGGCAAGTGAACTCTGCCAAAATTTCTCCCTTTGTCAATCCAAGCCTTTACATCTTTCTTTGATTTTTCATCCTCAAAATTCCCAACCACTCATCCACCTTATGAAATCCATCCATTTCCTTATATTGGCATGTTGGTTGTGAGGATCTCACTTTCGGATTGGTGCACTTGGAGTTGAATTAGAGGAACACAGGTGAGGTTCATGGAGTGGTGTCGACAAGATCACAGTTGTAACTTATCATCTTGTTATCAATAAAAGAGAACATTCTTATCCAAAATCTATGTGTCTTCATGTTTATGTTTCTAAACTACTTTCATGAATATTTAGGCCTCTATATGATCTTGATTATTATGCATATGATTTTATATATTTTCCTCTGAAGTTGTTTCAGGCCAGCATTGGGAGGAGGCCTGCAATCCAGGAGTGAAAAACAAGAGGAAAGGATCTACTACAAACGAAAGGAGTTCAGGTCCATATATTAATTTACTCTCCCTTTCCTTAATTATCATTAGGTCTTTTTGGATTTGGGTGGACAATGAGCAATTCTATATTTTAAGGTGTCATTTCTCTGCCTAGTCACTAGACCTTGATTAGGGGATTTTTCCACATAGCACCTAGTTGATGGTTATACCTCCTCATAATAAGAATTATGGGAAATGTGTTTTTAAAGGGAGTGGAATGTTTGGATCCTCCCTATGGGTGTAATGGGGGACTGAAGATCCCATAGTAGAGTAATAACAGTGGAGACCATTCAATGTAAGGTGGACTAGGTATATTATGTTTGTTATAATTAAATAAGGCATATTATGGTAGTTGGTATTAAATAAATGTAATGGGGCCTCATTAAATAAAGGGAATCATTGAATAAATGTAATGGGGCCTCATGCTATTTAGGAGGTTGTTATGATTGTGGTCTCTTAATTAGTTATAAATAAGGATGGATTTCTCCTAATGAGAGATCTGGAATAGTATTGTATTTGGATCTTAACACATTATGAGATTCCCCCTTCAAAGAGGAAAGTCAAAATGGTTAATTTCGAGGTGTTCCTCTACCTTAAGGGTTTTGATATTAATAAAGTGTGGATAATTTCTATCTTGTAATTGGATATCTTGTGTATGATAAAAAAATTTAAATATGAGGTACATAACATATTGAACAAAACCACGGTTATGAAATTTTTTGAATAAGAAAAGATTTGGGCCATGGAATCATGGGAGAGGAACACACTTAGCTGTAATCCAATGTCATGACTCTAATGGAATTTATGGTTCATAAATTTGAGTCCTAGTTATTGTTTTATGATGAGTGGAAACTCACTTCCTGATGCCATTTAAGGACACACAATGAATTTGTGTTGGGGGCATTAAAACCAAAATAAGCACTAGAATTGAGTCCTATAAGATTCTAAAAAGAATTTTTAGGAAAGGTAGACATGATAATGTTGTACCTATGCTCCCACATAAGATTTTTTCAATTTTAATCCTTTAGTGAAAAAATTACAATGTATCTTATTGACCAAAACCATAGTTCTAGAAATTATAGAATAAAGCAAGTTAGAAGCCATGGAATCATAGGAATGAGGCACATTTAGGTATAATATAATATCACGAGTCCAATGGAAAAATGTTTCATCAACATAACTCTTAGTTATTGTTTTATGACGAGTTTCAACTCACTCTCCAAAGTCATTCACAAACAGCTGGAGAATTTGTGCCAGGTGCATAAAAACCTAATCGAGTAGTAGAATTGAGTGCCATAAGATCCTAGAAGAGTTTTTGCAAAAGGTAAACATAAGCATGATTCCCACACACTCCCATGTTTTTTTTTTCCATTTTTTACCCTTTAATGGAAACATTACATTGTCTCTTATTGAGCAAAACCTTAGTTCTATAAATCATTTAATAAAACAAGCTTTGGGATATGGACACATGGGAGAGAGTTGTCTCTAGCCATATTTATATGTCACAATTATAATGGAATCAAGGGTTTGTTTATCTATTATCTGTCATTATTTTATGGTGAGTTTCAATTCACTTCCTAAATCCATTTAGGGACACATGGAAAAATTGTGCCTTGGACATAAAAGCCAAACCAAGCACCAAAATTGAGTGTCATAAGATATTGTAAGTGTGTTTGGGAAAGGATGACATGATTACAATATCCACATTCTCTTGGGGTATATATTTCAAATTTTGACTATTTAACTCAAAAATTGCATTGTCTCTTATTAAGAAAAAGCCTAGTTATGAAAATCATTGAATAAAATAGGATTTAGGCCATAGAATTATGGGAGAGGGGTGCCCCTAGCTATAATTTGATGCCATGAGTCCAACATAATTGATATTTTGTTGATATAATTCTCAATTATATTTCTCTAGTGAGTCACTACTTGCATCTTGAATCCATTCATGGACACAAGGTGAACTTTTGTCGGGGGCATAAAAATCAAATTGAACATAAGAATTGATTACTATAATCTCTTACAAGTGTGTTTAGGAAACGATGACATGAGAATTCTATCCACACATTCTTGAGGAATTTTTTTCAATTTGAACCTTCAATGCAAAAATTGCTATCGATTGTGCTATGCATGTAAACCCTACATAATAACATGATGTTGAAGATGATCAAGATTATTCTGGATCTTGTTGTAGAAGACATAGATAAATAGGTTATCACAGATCTTTTTGTAGAACACATGTAAAACCTAGCATCGAGAGTTTCAATGTCCTTCAATTCCCATTGAATTTGAGTCTTTAGACCTAATGAAGTATCATTTTCAAATGAACTGATCCACATATCACTTAATTACATCAAAAATCCCTTGTTTTCTCATGTGGCATAATTTTGATGTTTTTTTAAATTCATGAATAAAGAATCTAATAACTAAATTTAAAGAACTATACTATACCATTGAAGGAATAAACCTTTGAAAAGGATAAGTTTATGGAAATATATAATGTGAAGAGGATTCCAACCCCCTGATAACCAATGTCCAAATCTTAGGGTTTGATAATGTGATGCTATGGTTTTTTCTATGCATGTAACACCTAACATCAAAAGTTTGTATTGTCCTTCAATGTCGATTGAAGTGGATTCTTTAGATCTAATGAAGTATCAATTTAAAATGAAGTCGTCCACATATCCTTGAATGTAATAGAGTTATAATTGTGTATAGAGGAGAAATCATGAAATTGATCACCCTGGTACAAAGTATGCTCATGATTTATTTGAGGTTATTAGAAGTATGGAAAGATATAACTAATGGAATTTGTCATATTGATTTAGTTTTCAGAGAACAAATCATAGAAATTATATAGCACCACCATGGACTAAAATATAAATTTGATTGTTGCAATACATATGGAGATTTCAACATTGCAATAAGTAAATGATGCAAGGATATTTCAATGCAAATGAATTATCATATATAAACATGTAAAAAAGTTACCATATGGGAAACCTAACCATGAAAGTCAATATAGACCATGATAATCACAATGTCTCCTAGAAATCCCTCAAATACTATTGAGATAAACTATATGAAGTATGTAGAACAATTTACTTATATTCTACCAAAGAATGATAAAATTAATGTTAATTTTGATGGGACAACAATATGAAACCACAACTTAACACAACTATGTCTACAAAATACATAACATAATTTTTGTATTTTTTTTATATTCATGAATAAAAAAGCTAACAATAAAATTTGGAATATTTGGAATATTTTGAAGCTCATGCCTACAATCACCATAAAGTGAGAGGAAAGGGGGTGGATTTGGGTGTAGTTGGGAATGATTCAATACACTATCTCTTTTGTGATGGTATGGTTTGTGCCTTATATTTAAACCTATAGAATAATGCAACATTGAATATGATCAAGGTTATTATGGATCTTGTTGTAGAAGTAGGTTTTTTACCCTACTAGAATACGTGGAGAAATAGATTTTATATAATCAAGCCTAATGTTCATCAATATTATTGTTAGAAAAAACAGGATCGCGGATCAATAAAATAAAACAAATGTGGAGATAATACATAGAAGATACACAACACAATATAGACAAAGATATACGCGGTTCACCTAGTGTGGGCTACGTCCACCAGAGAAATTTCCAGGTCCTTCCTTTTTATTATCTAGCAAAATGAAGGGATACAATCTACAACACGCCTAATGTAACTTCCTCTTCTTCCTCTCACGATCTCGTCTCTAAGAATATAATAATCACACACATACACAGCCGCAATACAATTCCCTCATAAAATAGGGTTTCCTTCTAGGGAAAAGAACCCTAAAATAAATTCTATCGTTAGATCTGTGACCTTATAATGAATGGTCCAGACTAACTACGAAATTACAATATTTTACAAGGCAATCTTCCCAATATTTTTCTTCAGGGGAGTTACCCCCGAATCCCCCACCAAGGGGGGGGATAGTTGTGGAGGGGAAATCCCCCCCACACCCCCCATTAGGGATTGGGGTCTAAGAACAACTAAAAAAGACATTTGAATTATGAAGATAATCGGGCTCCATAACCAGCAATCTCTCACTTGGAGACTGATCACAACAAATCCATTGTTGTTGTATCTACTGGACTATGATCAACCTTGGACCTAGAAAATTTTTCATCTTCATCTTCATTCTTGAATACCAACTAAAACTGAGCAGGAACTCATTTTCTCCCTGGTTACTCCCTTTGTTACCATGCCTGCAGGATTCTAGCTAGTATGTATCTTTTCCAACTTCAAATGTCCATCTTCCAAGATGGGTCGTAAGAAATGGTGCATGAGTTGTATATGCTTAGTCTTCAAATGTAAGTCTGATTTATTTTCAATATGAATGGCACTCTCGCTGTCACAGTACAACCTTGTATTCTCTTTCTTCTTTCACAATTCCTCCATAAAACTATGTAACTAAATCATTTCTTTACTAGCCTCTATAACAACAACATACTCTACTTTTGTTGTTGAAAGTGCAAAAACCTTTTGTAGTTTTTAAATCCAACTTCTTGTTGTTCCACCTACAGTAAAAACATACCCTGTGGTGCTCCTCCTGCTATCTTTATCACTTGCCATATATGAATGAACATATCCATGTAGAACAATGTTTGAACCTCCAAAACATAATGCATGAGTAGAAGTACCTCTCAAATACCTGAGAATCCACTTTACTGCCTCCTAATGTTTTTTACCTGGATTTTTCTTATACCTGCTCACATCTCCCACTTCATGTGAAATATCTGGTCTTATGCAAACCATCACATACATCAAGCTGCCAACTACTGATGAATAATGGAACCTGCACATGTATTATTTCTCCTCTTGTGTCTTAGGATACATTTCCTTTGTTAATTTGAAATGGATGGACAAAGTTGTACTAACTGGTTTTGCATTCTTCATTCTAAATCTGTCCAACACCTTCTCTATGTACTCACCCTGAGACAATGTCAATTTTTGATTTTTCATGTCTCTTGTTATTCTCATACCAAGGATTTTCTTTGCAACACCCAAATCCTTCATCACAAATGAATTAGATAATTTCTTCTTGAGCACATTTATATCCTGCATATTAGACCTTGCAACAAGCATGTCATCTACATACAATAGCAAGATAATATAGCTTCCATTTTCTATCATTTTAAAATAAACACAGTGATCATAATGACATCTACAATAATCTTGTTCTGTCATAAACCTATCAAACCTCAAATACCACTACCTTGGAGCTTGCTTTAGGCCATACAAGCTCTTCTTCAACCTGCATACCAAATTTTCTTTCCCTTTGACCTCATACCCCTGTGGTTGCTGCATATAAATATCTTCATCCAAATCCCCATGGAGAGAAGCTATTTTTACATCTAACTGCTCAAGATGAAAATATTCTACTACCACAATACTTAAAATAGTCCTAATTGAAGTCATCTTAACAACAAGAGAAAATATTTCATCAAAATCTATACCTTTCTTTTGTGCAAACCCCTTTACAACAAGTCTAGCCTTGTACCGCTTTTTTCCTCAATATTCTTCCTTCAACTTGTAAATCCATTTATTTTGCAATGCTCTTTTTCTTGCAGGAAACTAAACCAAGTCCCAAGTCTGGTTATTTACCAAGGAATACATTCCCTCTTTCATGCCTTGGTCCCACTTCTTTTTAGTGTCTACTTGCATTGTCTCTTCATAACATTCTAGTTCACCATAATCAATCAACCATAAATAATACTGTTGTAACCTAGGTATGCACCCCTGCCCCTCCTCTCTTATTTCTGTATGCTTTAATCAATTTTTTTCTCTTCTGGTTAGTTAAGTTAGTTTCCCATTACTGAATGACTTGGTTCTCATTCGTTTCTTTCTTGATTGAGTCTTCACGCATTTTTTGTTTTTATTGTTTCTTGAAGGATAATTACATGTCGTATTTAGTTCAGAATGCTTTTCATCATGTTTTCCATTGATTAAGCTCAAAGCAGGTCAAACAAACCTTTTTTTATGCACAAGAAACACCCGTGGACAAAACACAACAATTCAAAGCGATCATTTTCAAGCCTGGATTGTCAAAATGGAAAGGGTAATTTTCAACGGTAAAGATCCAACGGGCCGATCAGATCAATGCCTCTCGTCCATTCGGGGGTCTAGAATCACGTGGGTTTTAACAAAAGGCATTAGGAAATTCACTCCACAACTTCGGCGTTCAAACATATGAAATTGTCATTGTTTCGATCGCCGAAGTTTTGAACTCCCGAAGTATTTAATGTTAAACATGGCTTAAGCCTGAGTTAATTAGTGATAAGAACTGGCTAATCACTACACAAGATCATCACTTTAGGATATTTTCATGCTTTACATCCATAAACTCCCAAACATTGAAGTCTCAAAGTGACGTCAGGTTGCCATGTCACTTCGGGCCCATACTCCTTCAGGAGATTTTCATTCTTTATATCCAGAAACTCTAGAACGCCGGAGTGTCGAACCGTCGAAGTGACGTTAGGATGCCATGTCACTTTGGGCCCGTACTACTCCGAGAGAAATTCATGCTTCGCAATCCAAAACTCTCGAAGCCCGAAGTGCCGAAGCACGTGGAAACCATCAGTTGAGACACGTGGCACACTCATCAGTCATGACACATGGCACTCATTCCATGTAATTTGGTTGCATCATTCACCCATTTCCACGTGACATGTGTCACTCTTCTTTCCATGACATGTCAGCAATATGACATCTGGCTGCCACATCAAATTTGGGAGATTTTCCTTCGGGGGAATTACAATCACAATGTTGAGAAGCTCCCAAACTCCAAAGTGTCTAAGTAACGACTACCATGTCACTTCGGGATATATTCATGCTCTGCATTCAAAATCTCTCGAGCTCTAAGAAATTTGCGCCATCACTAAGTATGGAGAGGGAGGTTCTAATGTGGCAGACATGTAGAAACTTTAGAAGGGGCGCTAAAGTAGCAGGGCCACCCAGATCACATATTTTGACAAGATTGATGGTCACACTTCATTGTGGGGATGGAAAATGCTTGAATGTTAATTTTCCAGAGTGGTCCCTCAATTGAAACCATGGTATAACTTATGAGGTACATGTTAGCTTGTGGTGGATTGCGGGGGTCAGAGCAGTGTAGACCCAAACCACCCTCAACAACTTCCGCAATCACGTGCTTATATGACGTCAGGTGACCACGTCACTTCGGGAGATTTTCACGTTGCACATCTAGTTATCTTCAGTGGCCTCCAACAGTGCGTGTTCACACCATGATCAATACAGAACTCGACTTTGTCACTTCGAATCAGTTTCTTCCACAATTACAGTTTATCCAACGCATGCATCAGTTTAGTCTCAGAGACAATAGCAATTTTTTAATCAATTCCAGAACCGTTTTAGATTAAATTAATAAGTGGTCTTCTATGTGTGATAAGAACCACTCTTTTTTATTAATTCAAGTGTGAAGTATACATTGTTGTACTCCAGTAGTGTTTTAGTCAAGTTAATTAGTTGTTATACAATTTTTAATGTAGAGTTAAGTCTCAGTCCCAGAGGGACAAGAGCCTCTACAACTCTTATAGTTATGCAGTTTTTGTATGTTGTGGGGGTCGAAGTTTTTGGGAAAGGATAGAAATACATCAGACTAGTTGGACCCGTTCTATACATGGATTAAAGTTCTCTACCTGGTGAACATACTCTCTATGATAGTGTTTCGTTCAAATCTTCATGTGTTTTTATCTTATCTTGAATGGAGTTTTTTATTTGTGCAAAGTACATTTCATTTCCTTCGGCTATTGTATAACTTGTCTTTATTGATATGCAACCTGTGAAAACAGCTAATGCTTGGTGAAGATTTGTTTTTATTGCAGCTTTAAAGAGTAATTGTATTTTTGATACATGTTTAATGTCTTGAAATGATATTTTAAGTATTGAACTTCTTGCAACAGACTATTCATTGAGTAATTTGTTGTTTCCCTTTGTTTTCTATTATTTCACTTGTCTATCATTAGTGTGCCGCCAGCCAAGGAGGACCCTCATCCATATCATTTTTCCAATCCAACCATTCTCTTATATTCGTATAACCAACCCTCTGACTTACCAACAAAAATTAAAAATCAACCATTCTAAACTTGAGGTGGCCTAGATTTTCCCTTTAGCAGTCAAGTGCGGACTTTAGGACCAACATATTGTGGCGCCATTGTCGGGGACGGAGTAACGAAATATCTTTCCCTGGGAGAACAAAAACGATCAGATCTGGTTTTTGATGGTGAACAATAGCCAAACACACACATGACTTCAATCTTTTAGCTGGAAACTCCACAATCAAAAGACTCCACTGGAGAATGAGCCCAGCCGATAGAGAATGGAAAAATGGAAGGGACAAACCAGGTACCAAGCCGTCAATTTTTTCAAAGAGATTATATTTTTCTTCATTAGTTCATTCATGTCTTTTCCTTTGCATGTGAAAAGAATTATCTTATTCTTTGTTTACTCAGATGATGATAAGCCTACAATGGTCAATCCATCCTTGAGAAGAAATGATATTCCCTCTTGCATTATCGATCTTAATCTCATTCCTTCATTCGAACCCACTAACCATAATGTTGATCATATCCAAACTTCTACAGATCATGACCAGTCATGTAATCCTATGAATAATAAATCTAATTCACCACTTATTGAAATCATTGTTCCACCTTGTAATCAACTTACCGAAATTGAGTCCAGGATTAAGAAGTATTACAAACCCATGAAGCTACCACTTATCCTTCATGCCTATCCTCCCAATTTTATTGATTACCTTCCTCTGTTCAATGGAGGAGACCATGTTGCATCTAAGAAGCACCTGGAAGCTTTTGAAAATTTCATTGATAATTTTCAAATTATGCATGAGGATGTAGTTATGAGGATATTCTGTAAATCTTTATTTGGAGATGCATCATTTTGGTTTAGAAATTTGGAATTTGATTATATTAGTTCATGGACTATTTTGTGTAATATGTTTTTGAGGTATTTGGGTAAGAAAAAATCCTTTGAACAATGCCTTTCATAGTTCTACGCCTTGAGAAGGGAGAAGGATGAAGCCGTTATTGTATTCAATAGAAAGTTTCGTATTTTTTATCTTAATATGCCCATGGAAATTCAACCTACTCAAGTTGTTTCCATGGTCCAGTATACAATTGCACAACACCCTCATCTGGTTCTTTTTCTCAGAGAGAGAGGGTCATCATCAATGCAGAAGATGTTCACTAATGCAGAGGATATTGAAGACAACATCCGAGCTTGTGGAAGGCTTTTAAATTGAGTTTGGGATGGATATTTGGAACAAGAACGATTTTATGAGAAACATAAATCATATTTGGATACAGAGGAATCCAAGGAAGGATATGGACAGTGGAAATCTGATCCGGGTTCTTATTTTCAGCATACTAATGCATCACTTTTAGATTTTTATTCTTCCTTGGATCCTGAAGCTAATAAATTAGTTTTTTCTATTCTTGAAACTAAGTATATTGATGATTATCACAAATATGGATTTACATGTACAAGTGAACCTTTTCTTAGTTATGAGCAGAGGGATGTGTTTGTTATTGATGACTTTCATGAAGTTTTTGTAGAGAGTGATGATCAATTTTCCAAACAACAAGTTGCTTCCCCTCAACATCTGACTGTAAATATCGGGGATCAGCTCACATTCTTGACTTACGATGACCTTCAAAATTATATGTGTTTAAATTTTGGTCAAGAAAAAGAGGAGGAGCCACAGGATAAGTTGAACATGTTTTCTTTCTCATCAAATGACGCCCTCACTACACCAGTTGTTCCTACTCCTAGAATAAAAGTAAGTAACCGATTTCCCTCCAATATTTACGATGCCTTTGCTTTAAAATATTCTGAATACATTTATGTACATTGAAATAATCAACGGTCGCTAGGTAAACATGTTGCTCAAATATTTTATGAAGATCAGGATGTTTGTGACATCATAACTGTAGATGTCGATAGCAATACTATACCTACATTTTTCATTGCCTCGAATGCTTCTAGTAGCGATGAAATTGCCACTCTAAACTTAAAAGGAGAAATTGACAGTGGAAATAGATTGCAACATTTTCCCGTTCCATTTTCGGGTCTCGAAAATGAGGATGTCGACATTTCTACAAAAGCAAATTTTTCACAAGGGCAGTCTGTTCATTTGGAGCATAAAGAACATGAGTTTACTATCAATACAGAGGTAACTGGTCATGATTTTTATGATCCGATGTCTGCATACTTAGAGGATTATATTAGTTTTAATACTCTATCATGGTTTCACTCCAAGTGTGGGGTTAGTTTTCAGAGAAAGTTGTCATTCCATTTTCAAATTTTTATTTTCGTGAAGCAGGTTCAAGAAATCTGGTTAGTATATCAATTGCATGAATGGTTACTATGGAAACCTTCTTATACTTGAGTAGAAAGTTTCAACAAATTAGGATTAGGAGAATAAGCTCGTAGTTCGAGCATTTAATTTTTAGTTCACGGATTGTTTTTCAGTGTGTTGGTTTTCAGTAGCTTGTTTGAATAAGAGACTCCATAGCCCAACAAAGGCACTTGGGTTTAGCTCCAATTTCAAATTCCAATAAAGACTCCATATCCCAACAAGGCACTGGGGTTAGCTTCAGTGTTAATTTTCAGAGATGCATGGTTGAGAGACAATGGTAGAGATACATGGCATGCAGAAAGAATAGAGGTAAGAAAAGAAAGGTGGGAGCAAGTTATTCTTAGCACCTCATAGGGAAGTGCTATCCCCAGTTAGAGACAATGTTGTAACCTATATCTGCATCCCTACCCCTCCTCTCTCATTTCGCTATGCCTTAATCAATTTTTTCCTCTTATGGTTGGTTAAGTCGATTTCCCATTAATGACTGACTTGGTTCTCATTCGTTTCTTTCTTGATTGAGTCTTCACACATTTTTTGTTTATATTTTTTCTCGAAGGATAATTACATGTCGTATTTGGTTTATAATGCTTGTAATCATGTTTTCCATTGATTGAGATCACAACATGTCGACCAATCCTTTTTGTATGAACATGAAACGCCTGTGGACAAAGCACAACAATTCAGAGCGATTATTTTTGGGCTTGGATTGTCAAAAAGGACAAGGTAATTTTCAATGGTAAAGATCCAGCAGCCGATCAGATCAATGGCTCTCATCCATTCAGGGGTCGAGAATTGCACAGGGTTTAATAGAAGGAATTAGGAAATTCACTCCACGACTTCGACATTCAAACATCCAAACTTGTCATTGTTTTGATCGTCGAACTCCCAAAGTATTTAATGTTAAACATGGCTTAAGACCGAGTTAATTTGTGATAAGCACTGGCTAATCACTTCGCGAGATCATCACTTCGGGAGATTTTCATGCTTTACATCCAGAAACTCCTGAACGTTGCAGTGTTGAACCGTCGAAGTCTTGAAGTGATGTCAACCTTCCACGTCACTTCGGACCCATACTACTTCGGGATATTTTCATGCTTTACATCTAGAAACTCCTGAACACCGAAGTGTCGAACCGCCAAAGTCTCGAAGGGACGTCAGGTTGCCATGTCGCTTTAGGCCTATACTACTCTGGGAGAACGTCATGCTTTACAATCCAAAACTCCCGAAGCCTGAAGTACCGAAGCACATGGCAAACATCAGTTGAGACATGTGGCACACTCTTCAGTCATGACACATGACACTCATTCCAGGTCATTTGGTTGCATCATTCACCCATTTCCACATGACACATGTCACCCTTATTTCCATGACACATCAAAAATATGGAATTTGGTTGCCATGTCAGATTTGAGAGATCGTCCTTTGGGGGATTTCCAAGCATAATGTTCAGAAGCTCCTGAACTCCAAAGTGTTGAATTAATGAGAGACTGCCACGCTACTTCGAGAGAAAGTCACTTCAGGAGATATTCATGCTCTGCGTTCAAAATCTCTCGAGCTCTAAGAAATTTGTGCCACAGCTAAGTATGGCTAGGGAGGGTCTAATATAGAAGACAGATAGAAAATGTATCCGGGGCGCTAAAGTAGCAGGGCCACCCAGATCAGAAATTGTGACAAGATCAACGGTCACACTTCATTGTGGGGACAAAAAATGATCGAACGTTAATTTTACATATCAGTCCCACAATTGAAACCATGGTATATCTTATAAGGTACATGGCACATTGTGGTGGATTTTGGGGGTTAGAGCGGTGTGGATCCAAACCACCCTCAACAACTTCCGCAATCACGTGCGTATATGACATCAGGTCACCACATCACTCTGGGAGATTTTCACGTTGCACATCTAGTTGTCTCTAGTGGCCTCCAACAACATGCGTGCAAACCATGATCAATGCAGAACTCAGCTCTGTCACTTCAAATAAGTTTCTGCCACAATTACAGTTCATCTAGCGCATGCATCAGTTCAGTCTTAGAGACAATAACAATTTTTTATTCAATTCCAAAACCATTTTAGATTAAATTAATAATTGTTCTTTTATGTATGATAAGAACCACTCTTTTTTATTAAGTCAAGTGTGAAGTATACATTGTTGTACTCCAACAATTTTTTATTCAAGTTAATTAGTCATTCTACAATTGTTAATGTAGAGTTAAGTCTCAGTCCCAGAGGGACAAGAGCCTCTGCAACTCTTATAAATATGTAGTTTTTGTATTTTGTGGAGGTTGGAGTTTTTGGGAAATGATAAAAATACATTAGAATCGTTGTACATGTTCTATGCATGGATTAAATCTCTCTACCTGGTGAACATACTCTTGATGACAATGTTTCGTTCAAATGTTCATGTGTTTTTATCTTATCTTGAATGCAATTTTTGATTTGTTCAAAGTACATTTCATTTCATTCGGCTATTGTATAACTTGTCTTTATTGATATGCAACCTATGAAAACAAATAATGCTTGGTTATGATTTTTTTTTATCACAACTTGAAAGAGTAATTGTGTTTTTGATACATGTTTAATGTCTTGAAATGATATTTTAAGTATTGAACTTCTTGCAGCAGACCATTCATTGAGTAATTTGTTGCTTCCCTTTGTTTTATATTATTTCACTTGTCTGTCATTAGTGTGCCACCATACAAGGAGGACCCTCATCCATATCATTTTTCCAATACAACCATGCTCTTGTATTGGTAGAACCAACCTTCTAACCGACCAACAAAAATTAAAAATAAACCATTCTAAACTTGAGGTGGCCTAGCTTTTCCCTTTAGTAGTTAGGTGTAGACTTTAGAACCAACAAATACAATGAAGGAGAGTATCATTTAGGGGGTCTACTTAATGTAACGTACCCAACCACCCATAGGCCGGGAACGCTACTTCAAGCCCGCTTCTGAACTAATTTTGAATTCTAATAAATTATTAATTAATAAAGATGCATGAAATATTCACATGCATAGATCAATATTCATGCTACAACATGAAAGAAATGAACCATATGTCGTGCACAACAATAACCAACAAACATTCATATTATATATACGAATTTCATAGATAAATAAATACACAACGAAAATAGCATACACATGTTAATGAAAACCATGACAGAGAGAGAACTTATCCTTAATGAAATGAATCACCAATTGGATACAGACCAAGGACATTCCACCCAACTATAGACATTGTTGTTCTAATTCTCAATAACAATGTCACCCCCGAGCTAGAGCTATGAGTCCACAAGGACGGCTCCAGAGTGTCACTCAGTTTCCCCAAACCAGTCAACACTCAAGATATCACAATATTTGTAGCATTACCTATTAATGTTGAAGCCATTATTATAGTTGTTTGCATTTCATTAGATAACAATAACATAATCCAAGATCACTGAGAAATACACAATCACAAGAGACACAACATTTATCCTGGGAAACCCTCTAGGGGAAGAAAACCCAACAAAACTTCCTTAATA
>ML778911.1:1010317-1038730 GCA_009831015.1 Picea engelmannii | reverse complement strand
AAATAGGAGTCGAGGGTATGAGAACCCTAGCTTGGATATTATTGTAACAGAGCGCTGCTCGATTGGAGGTTGCCCCCTCGAAGAGGCCTGTGAACATTGCTATCTGAATCAAGTGCTATTACTGTTCAAGTGCTATTTCTGTTTCTATTTCGTATATCATTTCTGTGTATTGTGAAGATTATGCTGGATATTATACAGTTATTCTGTTATTTCTAGCATTTCGTTTCTGTTCTGCATATTTTATATATCTGGTATCTTGCAGATACCTCTGAATCTTGACAGCCTCATCTTTGATGAATGGAACATACTTCAGTAGTTCCAAGCAAATTCGTTCGTATTCATCAATGGTCATGTTGCCTAGCTTGAGTTCAAAGAACTCCTTCATCTTTCTGTCATAGTATCTTTTAGTCAGGTATTTCTTCTCAAAATACCTCTTCAATGCCTTCCAAGTGATATCTTTCTCTCTAATGTGCTGCACTTGCACAAACTAATCCCACCACATGGATTATTTTCCTTTTATTTGATACATCGCAATTCTTCCTTCTACATGAGAGGAATAATTATGTAGTTGGAAATATTTCCTCATGCCAAGCAACCATGTTTCGACATCTTCCTCCTTCTTATTTTCTCCATCAAATGTAGGAGGCTTAATCTTATTCATCTCCTCTTTCAATCCATCCATCCCAGATCTCTTGTGCTTTCTGGTAGGAGATGAGCCTCAACTACTGTGTGCTTCATTACCGTAATGCTTTGGGGAGCGACGATGATGTCTACTACCACTCATCGATATTATTTTTCTCTCAGGGGTACTGACACTTCTTGATCTTCTTTTCCTCTCAGGGGTTTTGCGACTCTCTGTCTTGCTTGAGTCACTCCCCTTCTCCAATTTCCTTTCTATTCTTTCCAGGATCTTCAACATCTTTAAGTTGAATTCACCTTGCTGATCCCTGACCCTCATGAGCTTTCGACTATCGGCTTAGTGAGCCTGGGCATCCTTTTGCAATCCTTCAATGATTTTCATTATATGTCCTTCCTTATCCAATTCTCTTTTGTGCCCATTGGAGTTCGATCCTTCGACTCCGAGGTTGACATTCCTTCCTACCCTTTCGTCCTCTGTTTCGGAGGAAATCTACACCTCTTCCAATTCCATACTCGGTGTCAGTTTTTGGTTGTCCTGACACTCGTTGAACTCTGCACACACAACGTGTAATCAACCAAAGTTTGTCAGGCCTTAAACCCTTAATAAAACTTCAACATTCATAAACCAGTGTGAATAAGAAAAATGTTTCGAATCCACTAAGTTTTCTGAGCTCTATTTGGCTCTGCAAATTTCGGGACTTCAGGACTTCTGGCTTCGAGGTTTTGTTCCATGAGGCTCTCACACTGGCTTTTGGGTTTCGGGTCTTCAGTACCTGGGAGTTCATGATGTAGTGACTCCCAACCCCTTGTCACTCCAACTCCCAAATTCTGAAATTTCGATTTACTTTATTCTCTGGGCCCACAGTATAGTTGTCGCCCTTAACCACGGTAGTGCGTGGCACTTTCAGGAGGGTCCATGTCACCTTTGGTGATGTCATCGGGTCCCACCATTCTCCCCTGTCTTCTTGACTCACTGGAACGTGGTGCACATCTATGTGTCCACGTCCATTCCAATCGAAAATCCAACGGTTAGACTTTTCTTGGATCCATTGCGCAGATCCTTTCGGCGTTTTGGGGTTTCTTTCATCAGGATTTCGTGCATCCACACCTCTCGAACTTTTGTTTGCCGAAATTCTGAAATTACTGTCTACGCTTCCACTTGATCCAACGGTCAAGTTCCTCTCTTACGATCTATGGTGTAGATCATTTTAGAATTTCGGGTTTCTCTATTTCATGAATTGCCAAAACAAGGTTCTTCCCCTTTGGTTTCCCGGGTGCTGAAATTCCATCCGATAGCCATGTGTTCCCCCCAATGGATGGTCCTGACGAATTCGGGATTTTGCGTATCGCAATTTCCACGTTCCTGTGCAACTCGAGAGGGTTTTTAAACCCTGCACACATTTTCCAAATCTGACGGTCACGCGGGTTCTCCTTTTCCCCTGAACAGATCCTATGGCTCCAAAACTTATGGTGTGGATTTCTCTCTCTCCCTGTGGCCAGATGCCACCTCGGTTGCAGTTTCATAACACCGCTACACCTCCTGATCTTGGTAACATGGTCAAGTAAATCCTTGACACTCAGGAGCATTCAAAGGTCCGAAATTGGTCCTCGCGACACAATTTCTCCTCAAACCCTCGGTCCAAAGACCACTCAACTAGCCCATCGAGGCTCAGCGTCGAAACCTTGGCTCTGATACCATTCTGTAACGCTCCAATGGCCTTCATCCAACCCATTGGATGGGTAGACGCTACTGTGCACAACAACATCATTCTCATACTTGATTGATAACATGAATTTAAATCAAATGAAACACATTTGACTTAGAGTAAGCATAAGAATTACTGCTAACACAAATATTCCCTGTCATTAACAATAATTCATCTGCACAACAGAACACGTGATAGAATATAAGCATCACAAGCATGCAAAACATACCATTTAACATAAGATAATACTTATCTTTGAAACTGTGGTAATTCCACCAACCACGTATAGGCCTTCCATGAACCTCCTAGCCTTAGACCACGCTGCTCATCAAGCTCAGTAGTGGGTCACCCTCGAGCTGGGACTAAGATCCACCCCAAGGCAAGGAATCCTAGGCTAGGATGAGGTTACAGGAAAAACAACACAGAATGACTGGAAGGATTCTTCCCAAGATGCCATCGTACGCCCACTACTTCTAGACTCTCATTCCCCACATGCCTTTTCCACCAGGGAGTATACACCTTCACAAGAACAGTCCATCGGTGCTACACCTCCCTCTCTGGGTCTCAACAACAAGCCGGATCAGGAAGTCTCAGAGCTCGAAGCTGGTGCTGGACACTCCCTGGAAGAAACCACTTCCCAACAAACTCTCTCTCACCTGGAGAGAGTTGTTCATAGGCCTGAAAACCTGCCTCTTCCAACAACATTCACCTCCCTCACCTGGAGAGAGGTTACACACAGGCTAAGCACGAACTCACACTGGCCAGTAAGCCACACGTAGTCCAGCACTGCGTGGCCACAACAACCAACTAGGAAAACAGACACGGGCTTCCCAAATAGGCTCAACAATCATGAAATAGACTCACGGTTTTGGTTTCTGGATTGCACAAGGTGTACAGAGATCCCATGCATAGGCTCACACCGTTCAGGAAAGGAATGTACTAGATTCCTTAGGAATCAACACAGACCTTTTTCCCCGGTTTCAGAATTGCACAAGGGTATCTTGCAGAGGTCAGAGGGGACTCACGTTCAGACAATAGACGGTGGAATGGAGGAGGAACCCCCATCACAGCTCATCTCAACCATTTTATTTTCATCTGCTTGGGTTGAAACTTGTCACCCATGCAACTGCATGCATTCCTTCAGCATGCGTTCCTTCCATTTGGAAGTTGCTTGTCCTTCCAAAAAGAACTTAGGATAAAACATATATTTCACATGGTCTTTTTGGAATAATATTAAAATATTATTCCCAAGGAATTAAGCCCCTAGGCTCAACACTTATCCCCTCTTCCCACCTTCCAGCCCCTAATCCCTTTCCCACTCTATGGAAGCTTAGTCCCCCATCACTCATTCATCGTGGTCGGTCTGCACGCAGCGTTGTTTATAATTTTATTAATGTTTCGCATAGATACATGTAAAAAATCAGGCTCTTGGCCTTCAACACTTAGGCTCTCTAGCCTAATAATCACATAATCCCACCAGCTTATATTAACTTGGCTCACCAGCCTATACAACATAATTACAATTCATTTCATAAACATGATTTGCAATAGGGCTCGGCCTTGGGGACATTACACTATGAGTGACCCTTTAGTTTATACAAGCCATTTTCTTCATTTCCAATGATGATATCTTCATTTAAGGTTTCTCCTTTAGCCCAAATAAGAAATTCTCCATCTATAAAGAAAACTCTGAAGCCTTTCTTTTCTAAAGCTGAAATGGAGAGTAGGTTCTTCTTGAAGCCTGGTACATATAGTACATCCTTCATTTTTAGTGAATTCCCTGAATTCAGTTTATGGTTTGATTCTCCCACTCCCTTGATGGGATATTGGTAATCATCTCCAAGTGTCACTTTCTGAGAAAACTTATTTTCTGAGATACAAGAGAGAATGTTTCTTTGTCTCATCATTTTCTTGGATTCACCACTATCAATGAGCCAAGTTTCCTCTTCAGGTGTTACAGATCCCGAGAGGGCCGAGATCAAGACACGGTCTTTGATCTGCTCTCTTATCATCTTTGTGGGTGGCTCTTCATCTTCAACTACATGGGCATGGAGCCTCTTATGTTTTCTCTTGTATTCTTCTCATCTGGCTGGACAAAACTTTGCAATGTGTCCCATCTTGTCACAATGATAGCATTGTACATATGAGTAGTCTCTTTCCTTTCATTGTCCTTTCTTCTAAAATCTCCTTGGATGAGATTCTTTATGATTGAAATCTTCCTTCCTCCTTTGGTGTGAGTAGCTAGGGATTGATTATCATCTCTTTCTAGTAACGCTTCAGGATTCGCTACTCTTCTTTCTTCTTGGATGCATTCTTCCCATAGACTATCAAACTTTAGTTTCTCCGTTCTGGCACATATTGTTTGGATGAAATCATTCGAAGGTCTTGTGAGACCATTTAGGGCTGTCATTATGAGTTCATCTTCATCTATGTTATCTCCAATAGCTTCTAGATATTCTTTGAATTCTGAGATTTTGGAGAAGTATTCTTGAATCATTTCTCCTTTCTGCATTCTTGTATTCTTCAGTTGAGTTCTTAGATTCATCTTCCATTTTATGTTCTTTCCTTCATAGAATCTGGTCAAGGCATCAAACATTTATTTCAGAGTCTTTTTAGATGACACATAAGGAATCAGGTGGTATTTGATTGAATCTGCAATGATTCTTTTGGCCCTTATTGTGTCCTTTTGATGCTTTTCCTTTTCTGCAGCATTGGAGGGTTCTGATGCTTCTTCTTTGACGAATCTTGCAAGTTCATTCTCTTCAATAATGAGTCCAATCCTATACTTCTAAGAACTAAAGTTTTCCACTCCTTCTAACTTGTCAACAAGCTTAATTCTTGCAGACATCTTTACCTGGAGCTAGGAAAATGACCGAAAAATGAAAGTGCTCAAAATAAAAAACTGAACTTACCAAGAGGTGCGCTTGGCTGAGGCAAGTAGACTGATGTGTTTGGATATGAGAAAATCCAAATTTTTCTCCTCCAAATTTGATTTGTGGATTTCAGGACTAGTGCTTTTGGTACCTTTGGTACTCTAGTACTTCTGGTACTTCTGGTTCACTGGTTTTCTGGTACTTCTGGTACTTTGTGAAACTAGGGTTTCACTTTCCAGGCGATCAAGCCACTGAAAAGGTGCACTAAGAGTGCCAAAATGATCCTTAGGGGAGTGCGCACTTTTCTATATGGCTTTGGGGCTGAAAAGCTTCACCATAAAAAAGTCCTAATTTTCATGTACGACAATAGTGACATTTTTCACTTATGAAAGATGCTTCCTTCAGCTTGGCTCTGAAGCCATGTTAATGTTTAAGCCATTATTATAGTTGTTTGCATTTCATTAGATAACAATAGCATAATCCAAGATCACTGAGAAATACACAATCACAAGAGACACAACGTTTATCTTGGGAAACCCTCTAGGGGAAGAAAAACCAACAAAACTTCCTTAATATAGATAGTCGATACAATGCCAAGAGATCTCTTAAACTAATACATAAATTCCTCTCCCAGATATGTGCCACTCTCTCTCTCCTTCTTCTCCAGTAGCAGATCTGAAACTTGTCTCTCAATGAGCAAGTGTGTTGTGTGTCTAAGTGAGGCATTGGCCTCTTTATTTATACAAGTCTGGCACGTGTGAAGTGTCTCTTCACTAACAAGGCCGACTTCTCAAATTGGGTGGGTAAACCCACCTTTATTATATTTCTGAGCCTCTTTAATATCTGTTGGGGCCAACTTCTTATTCTTCCTATTACAATTGTCTTTTGACCAATCCGCAAAAGGGGATTTTTTCCTATTACAATAATCGACATGATCAATCCACAATGTGGATTGATCCAATGAATAATATATCAAATAATAATAAGAATACTCTTTGGAGTTACATTATTTCAACACTCCCCCTTAACAAGAAGGGTATTCTTTAGCAACATCATGTGAGAGAGAGAGGACAACATCATCAACAACATCAAGTGGGTGAGAAGACAACATCATCAATATCATCTTGGAACATTGACTGGCGTATCTATAAATCATCGGAAGTTTTCTTCATCAACAACATTGTTTTCTTGACTGGACACTGAATGTCGCGTCCTCGGGACCATACCAGGTCCACTGAACCTTTACAAGCCCTATGGATTGATTCCAGAGCTGTTTGTTTTTCCTGTCCAATATGCGCACAAGATGCACTTGCAGGACACCTTCTTTCTCCACTCGGATCACATTCCAATCAATTACATGATTAGCATCAGGATATACTTTTTAAGCAATGAAACATGAAACACATTATGTACAGTCATGGATGCAGGTAATGCAAGCATATAAGCAACTGGCCCAATCCTTTCCAGAATTTCAAATGGCCCACAAAATCTGGCTGCCAACTTGGCACAGCTTCCCAGCTTCAGGGAACTCCTGTTAGCTTTCACTTTCAGGAAAACATGATCATCCACTTTGAAATATCTGTGGGTTCTGTTCTTATCAACATAACTTTTCTTCCTGTCTTGGGTAGCTTTCAAATTCTTCTTAATTTTTATCATTTGGTCTTCCATCTCCTTGAGAAAATCTGTCCCAACTATTGTCCTATCAGCTGGATTATCCCAACTCACTAGAGTATTTCACTTTCTACCATAAAGCGCTTCAAATGAGCTCATCTTCAATGATGCTTGAACCCATTGTTGTAGGATAATTCTACCAAGTGTAGGTGGTCTTCCCATTTTGATGGTTTGTCCATCACATACATTCTTAGTATGTCTTCTATTACTCTGTTCACCCTCTTTGTCTATCCATTAGACTCAGGATGATAAACTGTACTAAAGTTTTGATTCATTCTGAATCCTTTGAACAATCCTTTCCATAAATTTGAGGTGAATTTCGGGTCTCTATCGGACACAATCGTTTTAGGAATTTCGTGCAATCGTGCCACTTCCTTTATGAAAATATCAGCAACATCTGATGCCTTGTGAGTAGTTTTAAGTGGAATAAAATGGGCATCTTTTGTAATCTTGTCCACCACCACCATGATCGACTCATGATTCTTGCCTGTTCTGATCAATCTCGTAATAAAATCCATCGTTACTACTTCCCACTTCCATTCCAGAATGGGTAAAGGTTGTAGCAACCCTATTGGGTGTCTATGCTCAGCTTTAACTTTCTGGCACTCCATACATCTAGCGATGTATTCAACGATCTCTCTCTTCATACCTTGCCAAAAGTAATGGCTCTTGGTCGCTGCTACTATTTTCTGATATCTAGGGTGCCCTGCATAAGGCACATTATGCATCTCCTGCAAAATCATTTGTTTCCAGCCCTGGACATTGGGTACAAAATTATTGTTCTTGTACAACAATATTCCATCTTTTTCCAATTTATAATTTTCCATCTTCTGTGGCATATTACCCTGTTGTAGCTTGGCTACCAATTCTTTATACTGTAGATCTACATTTATGACCTCCAAAATTCTTCTTTTAATATCAGTTTGATACATTCTAATGGCTATAGCATGTAATTCATGCACCCTCTTGATGAATGCATCAACCACTTTATTCTCCTTTCCTTTGATATGCTTGATATCAAAGTCATACTCACACAGAAATTCCAACCATCTACTTTGTCTAGCATTTAAGGTTGGCTGATCAAACAAATATTTCAGTCCGTTATGCTCTATTCTGAACTCGAACCTCCTTCCCATGAGGTAATGCCTCCATTTCTTTAGATCATGAACTCTGGATTCCAACTCCAAGTCATGGGTTGCATAGTTCTTCTCGTGCTCTTTTAATTTCTTGGATTCATAACAGATTACGAATCCGTTCTGACTAAGGACCCCTCCCAGTCCTTCTTTGCATGCATCAGTGCATACCATGAAATCTTTGTTTGGATCTGCAATCCTTAGGATTGGAGCACTGGTTAACAACTACTTCAATCATTGGAAACTTTTCTCACATCTCTTTGTCCACTGTAAATGATTCCCTTTTATTTGCAAGGAAGTGATAGGGTGAGCTATATTGGAAAACCCTATGATGAACCTTCTATAATAACCAGCCAATCCCATGAAGAATCTAACTTCCATTACATTCCTTGGCGTTGCCCATTCTCTAATGGCCTCAATCTTCTTAGGGTCTACTGTTATCCCGTCCTTCGAGATAATATGTCCCAAGTAATGGATTCACTCTTATAAAACGAGAACTTTCTCAGCTTGGCATATAGTTGGTGTTGTCTTAGCACCTGCAACACCATCCTTAGATGTTGTTCATTTTCTTCCTCTGTTTTGGAATACACCAGAATGTCATCCAGGAAGACGATTACAAACTTGTCTAGATAGTCCCTAAATACTTCATTCATCAAGAACATAAAAACAGTGGGTGCATTTGACAGTCCAAACGGCACCACTGTGAAATCTTAATGACCATACCTTGTTCTAAAGGATGTCTTGTTGATATCTTCATCTTTTATTCTTACTTGGTGATATCTCGATCTTAGATCTATTTTTGAAAAGATCTTTGCATCCTTCAACTGATCGAAGAGATCATCAATCCTTGACAGAGGATACTTGGTCTTCACTGTTACTTTGTTCAATTGCTTGAAATCGATGCACAATATCAGCGTTCCATCCTTCTTCTTTATGAATAGGACTGGGGCACCCCAAGGCGACATTCTTGGGCGTATATACCCCTTCCTCAGAATCTCTTCAAGCTATAGTTGCAACTATTTCAGTTCTGGTGTACTCATCCTGTATAGAGCCTTTGACATTGGAGTTGCTCCAGGCATCAAGTTCACAGAGAAATCGATATCCCTTTTCGAAGGTAGTCCAGGTACTTCCTGGAATACATCTTCGATCTCTTTAAGTACCACATGATCCTCAATACTTGACACATTATCCTTAAGTGTTTCCTCTACATGGGTTGCATATAATTGACAACATTTTCTGTAGAACTTCTTTAGCTACATCACTGAGATTTCCCTGATAGCTACAACTCTGGGAATTCCTTGGATGGCTCTCTGATTCACTTCATCATCTAAGAAAGTGAATGCCTTGTTCCGATAGTCCAAGACAACATGGTGTTGGTCCAACCCGTCCATCCCAATTAGACAGTCATAAGAGCCTAATGGACAAATGTTCAATTCGAACTTCGTGCTCAGTCCATTCATGTCCACAAGACAAGACTTGACTGACTCCATGACTTTCCTCTTGGTTTATGTAGCTAGCTGCACTAACCAAGACTTTTCATGTTTTCTACTTATCAAATGCAAACTTTCTACCACTCTAGGGTCTATATAACTATGGCTAGCCCCTGAATCAATTAAAATAGTAAATGGTTGGTTTTTTATCATACCTTCCACTTCAATCATGTGAGACTGATATTCAGCATATTCCTTGTCCATGGCTACGTAGATCCTTGGCATTCTACCCCCATGTCCTCCACTGTTTCAGCTTGTTGAATATTGTGGACAACTCTTACTTGATCATTTCTATGGGGGCAATATTTGTACCTATGATTTTCTTGACAACCCCAACATTCCATAGGTGGCGGCCTTAACATTTGTCCACCCACTTCAGCCTTCCTGGGCTCTCTAAAAGACGGTTGTCCTTGAGGACTATTTCTAAAAAAGGGTGGTTTATTTCCCTTCTGCCTCTATTCTTTCTTGAACTTTTTCTGGCCATCCCAAGCCTTCTGAAAGGTAGGATTTTTTCTTTGTTGTTCAAATAAGCACTTCGCCCTCCTTATTGTTTCTTCCATAGTCTATGGGTCATCGTACTGGATATTATCCCCAATAGAAGGTGGTAATCCATTTAGGCACCTCTGAATCTTGACAGACTCATCTTTGATGAACATAACATACTTCATTAATTCTAAAAAATTTCGTTCATGCTTATCAATGGTCAAGTTTTCCAGCTTGATTTCAAAGAACTCTGTCATATTTCTATCATAATATCTTTTAGTTAAGTATTTCCTCTTGAAATACCTCTTGAATTCTTTCCATGTGATGTCCTTTTCTCTGATGTGTTTCACCTGCACAAGTTGATCCCACCACATGGATGCCTTTCCCTTCAGTTGATACATGGAAATCCTGCCCTCTGCTTGAGAGGAATAATTCTGCAGTTGAAAGTATTTCGTCATACCAAGCAACCAAGTTTCAACATCTTCCTCCTTCTTATATTCTCCATCAAACGTTGGAGGCTTGATCTTGTTCATTTCCCCCTTCAATTTATCCATTCCAGATCTCCTGTGCTTTCTGGTAGGGGATGAGCTGGAACTACTGTGTGATTCCTTACTAGAATTCTTTGGGGAGTGACGACAATCTCTGCTAACACTCCTCGATCTTGTTTTCCTCTCAGGGGTCCTGCGACTCCCTGTTTTGTTTGAGTCACTTTATTTTTCTAACTTCTTCTTGATTATTTCTAGACTCTTAAGCAACTTTAAGTTGAGTACACCCCATTGATCCCTGGATTTCATGAGCTTTCGATTATCAGCTCGGTGATTTTGGGCATCCTTCTGTAATCTTTCAACGATTTTCATTATATGCACTTCCTTATCCATCTCTTTTTCGTGTCCATTGGAGTTCAATCCTTCGACTCCCAAGTGGACATCCATTCCTTCTCTTTCATTTTCTGAACCGGAGGCAATCCACACCTCTTCCATTTCTTTGCACTCAATGTTAATTATAACTGGTTCGGGTACTCGTCAAACTTCTGTAATAACAATGTGCAAGCAACCCAAATTTTGTTAGGCTGTCTCTCCTTAGCAAAAATCCACACAATAAAAACCAATCCAAATTAAGAAAAAGTTTTGATTTCACGAAATTTTCCTGGTTCTTCTTGGCTCTACAACTTTCTGGTGATAGCTCCCTCTTTCTTAGTCCCTACCCACATGACCAAGGGTCACGACCAAGTGCTAGACTAATAGGTGATACTTGGGCCTTCATCCTTCAAAGAGTTTAAGGCACACACAAATATCTCTCGGAGTTTCGATTTACCGAATTCACGTAAATTGGGTGGATCGACAGTCCACATTTACCCAACATCCAACGGTTAAAATCCGTTGTGATTCTTCCATCTTCGAATATTTTAGGACTTTGGGTTTCAGGGTTTAGGTCTTCGAGGCTTTCATACTCGCTTCCCTTTCCAACCCCTGACTTCCAAAATTTTGATTTCCTTACCCTTCGGGCCCACGGAGCATAGTTGTCTCCCACATCCACAGTGGAAAGTGGCACACTCAAGAGGGTCCATGTCACCTTCGACGATGTCATCGGGTCCCACCACTCTCACTTTTCTTCTCAACCCACTGGCCTATGGTACACACCCATGTGTCCATGTTCATTCCAAGTTAAATCCAACGGTCATATCCTCTCTTAGATATACGATGTAGATCCTTTTGGCATTTCGGGGTTCCGTGACTCAACTCACTCTATTTTTCCCCGACAGCCGAAATCATGAAAACGCGACTTACCTTCTGCTTGATCTAATGGTAAATCCTTCTACTCCTGATCTATGGTGTAGATCATTTCGAAAGTTTCGATAGCTGAACTCCGATAGACTTTCTGGATATCCTTTCGTCACCCTTTTCCAAATCTAATGGTCGTAAAGGTCTCTCCTTACGAACCGATCCTATGGCTCCAACACTCCAAGTGTCGAGCACTACCTCTCCGTGATCAAATACCACGACAATTACATTTTTTATATATCGCTATACTTCCTGAGCTTTGTATCCCAGTCAAGTAACTCCTTGGCTCTCAAGGACATTCTAGGGTCGAAAATTGGTTCTTCCAAACACAATTTCCACTTGAAACTTAGGTTCCAATGACAACTTAATCGACCCATCTAGTCTCAGCATCGAAAACATGCTTTGATACCATACTGTAGCATTCCCCGGCCGTCAACTCCCACGGTCGAGCGAAATGCCACTAACTTCGCGGAAAAACATTGTTGTAGCATATTATGCATTCTAATGAATTACAATTGCTTAGTTACGGTAAAACAAATAATTTAATTTAGAATATATATAGAGTTAACAATAATTCATACACACAATAGAATACTTGATAACATTGCAAGAATCACAGGTATGTAATTTAATTAATTATGGAATTACAAAGACATATTGACACTTATCTTTGAAACTGTCGCACGCCACCAACTGCGTGTAAACCTTCCACCAACCTCCCAGCCTTAGACCGTGTTGCTCATCACTATCAGCAGTAGTTCACCCCCAAGCTGGGACTAAGCTCCATCGAGCAAGGGATCCTAGTCTAGGTAAGGTTTACAGGAAGAATACACGTAAAAGAAGGAGGATTCTCTCCCATGAGCCACTTATGCCCACTTCTCACAGACTCTCCTTTCCCACATGCCTGTCCCACCCCAGGAGTATACAACTTCATTGTCACCTAGACAGTCCTTCAGCTGCTAACCTCCCTTTCCTTGGGCTTCAGCAACAAACCAGACCAGAAATCTCCGAGCTCTGTGACAGCTACAGGGCTCCTTCCAGGAGCTCTCTCCTTCCTCCGCGCACTCTCTCACCTGGAGAGGGTCTCTCATAGGCTAAGAAACCTTTCCCTTCAATCTCAACCACCTCTCTCCCCTAGATAGAGTGTTGTATACATAGGACAACAACTTGTTTCTACAACTCGGTTTTCCACACAGTCGGGCAACCATGAAGTTCAACACAATCATAAACTGGCCAACAAGACACACGTAGTCAAGCACTGCATGGTCACAACAATCAACTGGAAACATAGACACAACCACCCAAAGCTGACGACAAACAAACACAACAACATAACAAGGTTTAGCATTTATGGGACACTTTGGTTTTCTCAACCGACAACACAGGACGACTTCTTGGTTTTGATTTTGGGAATGCGTAAGGGTAAATAAAGATCCCATGTAGTGGCTTAGACGGTTTAGGTGATGGATATGAGCATGAACACTAGACAGAGGTTGCTCATGGACACCTGCCAGTTCTAATGGAGGATCGAGAATGGACACCCGACTCAGGTGATGGATGGAGGAATGTCAGACGAACCCCCAACACAGATTTCTTCTTATATTTTAACTGCATGTGCCTGGGCCAACACACGTCGCCCATGAGGCTGCATGCGCTCTATCATTTGGTGTGCGCTTTTAGGAATGCATTCCCCCTTCTAGGGATTTGGGATCAAGAAAACACGTTTCACACATCATTTTAGAATAATAATTTAATATTATTCTCAAGGGTTTAAGCCCCCTCTCCCTTACCCAGGCTTTGTGGATGCTTAGTCCCCCATCACTCATTCATCGTGGTTATTCCACACGCATAGATGTTTTGTATTAATACTGTGCATAATTACATGTACAAAAATCAGGCTCCTGGCCTTCAACACTTAGGCTCCCTGGCCTAATAACACATAATCCCACTAGCTTATATAACTTGGCTCACCAGCCTTATAAACTTGAATTATAGTTCATAAAAAATATTTATACTTCATAGACATGATTTAAAACAGGGCTTGGCCTTGGGGACATTACAATCCCCTCCCCTTATTTTTTCACTGTCCCCAGTGCAACTTTACACTACATCTGCAAGCTTTTCAAAATTTTCAAAAATATGCGGGTACTCTTCCTGCATAACATCTTCATGCTCCCATGTCGCATCCTCAGGATCGTACCAGGTCCACTGGACCTTTACAAGCCCTATGGATCGATTCTGGAGATGTTTGTTTTTCCTATCCAACATGCGCACAGGATGCACTTGCAGGACACCTTCTTGCTCCACCTGGATCACATTCCAATAAATTACATGATTAGCATCAGGAATATACTTTTTAAGCAATGAAACATGAAGCAAATTATGTACAGTCATGGATGCAGGTAATGCAAGCATATAAGAAACTGGTCCAATCCTTTCCAGGATTTCAAATGGCCCACAAAATCTAGCTGCCAACTTGGCACAACTTCCTAGCTTCAGGAAACTCCTGTTAGCTTTCACTTTCAGGAAAACATGATCACCCACTTTGAACTCTCTATGGGTTTTGTTCTTATCAGCATAACTTTTCTTCCTGTCTTGGGTAGCTTTCAAATTCTACTTTATTTTTATCATTTGGTCTTCCATTTCCTTGATCAACTTTGGCATGACTACTGTCCTATCAACTGGATTATCCCAGCTCACTAGAGTATTGCACTTTCTTCCATAAATTGCTTCAAATGGGCTCATCTTCAATAATGCCTGATACCCATTGTTGTAGGCGAATTCTACCAAGTGTAGGTAGTCTTCCCATTTTGATGGTTTGTCCATCACATACATTCTTAGTATGTCTTCTATTAGTCTGTTCACCCTTTCTGCTTTTCCATCAGACTCGGGATGATAAGTTGTACTAAAGTTTAGATTCATTCTGAATCCTTTCCAGAAATTTGAGGTGAATTTTGGGTCTCTGCCAGACACAATCGTTTTAGGAATTCCATGCAATCATGCCACTTCCTTTATGAAAATATCAACAATATATGCTGCCTTGTGAGTAGTTTTCAATGGAATAAAATGGGAATCTTTTGTAAGCTTGTCCACCACCACCATGATCGAATCATGTTGCTTGTCTGTTTTGGGCAATCCCATAATAAAATCCATCATTACTACTTTCCACTTCCATTCTGAAATGGGTAAAGGTTGTAGTAACCCTGTTGCGTGCCTATGCTCAGCTTTAACTTTCTGGCACTCCATACATATAGCGATGTATTCAATGATCTCTCTCTTCATACCTGGCCAAAAGTAATGGATCTTGGCCGTTGCAACTGTTTTTTGATATCTAGGTTGCCCTACATAAGGCACATTATGCATCTCTTGGAAAATCATTTGTTTCAAGCCCTCGACATTGGGTACAAAAATTTTGTGCTTGTACAACAATATTCCATCCATTTCCAATTTATAAATTTCCATCTTCTGTGGCATCTTACCCTGTTGTAGCTTGGCTACCAATTCTCTGTACTACAGATCTGCATTTGTAGCCTCCATAATTCTGATTCTAATATCAGTCTGATACATGCACCCTCTTGTTGAGTGCATCAACCAATTTATTCTCCTTTCCTTTGATATGCTTGATATCAAAGTCATATTCACACAGAAATTCTAGCCATCTACTTTGTCTAGAATTTAAGGTTGGCTAATCAAACAAATATTTCAGTCTGTTATAGTCTGTTCTGAGCTCGAACCTCCTTCCCATGAGGTAATGCCTCCATTTATTTAGAGCATGAACTATGGATTCCAACTCCAAGTCATGGGTTGCATAGTTCTTCTCGTGCTCTTTTAATTTCCTGGATTCATAACAGATTATGAATCTGTTCTAACTGAGGACCCCTCCCAGTCCTTCTTTGCATGCATCAATTCATACCATGAAATATGCGTTTGGATCTGCAATCCTTGGGATTGGAACACTGGTTAATAGCTGCTTCAATCGCTAGAATATTTTCTCACATCCCTATGTCCATTGAAACTACTTCCCTTTTATTTGCAAGGAAGTGATAGGGTGAGATATCTTAGAAAACCCTGCGATGAACCTTCTGTAATAACCAACCAATCCCATGAAGGATCTAACTTCTGCTACATTCCTTGGCACTGACCATTCTCTAATGGCCTCAATCTTCTCAGGGTCTACCTCTATCCCATCCTTTGAGATAATATGTCCCAAGTAATGGATCCAATCCATATAAAACAATCACTTGCTCAGCTTGGCATACAACTGGTGCTCTCTTAGCACCTACAACACCATCCTCAAATCCTGTTCATGTTCTTCCTTTGTCCTAGAATACACCAGAATGTCATCCAGGAAGATGATGACAAAATTGTCTATATAGTCCCTGAATACTCCATTCATCAAGCACATAAAAACAATGGGTGCATTTGGCAATCCAAACGGCACCACTGTGAACTCGTAATGACCATACCTTGTTCTAAAGGTGGTCTTGTTGATGTTTTCATCTTTTATTCTTGCTTGGTGATATCCCGATCTTAGATCTATTTTCGAAAATATCTTTGCATCCTTCAACTGATCAAAGATATCATCAATCCTCAACAGAGGGTACTTGTTCTTCATCGTTACTTTGTTCAATTGCTTGAAATCAATGCACAATCTCAACCTTTCATCCTTATTATTTACGAACAGGACTAGGGCACCCCAAGGCGAGACACTTGGGCATATATACCCCTTCTTCAGAATCTCTTCAAGCTGCAGTTGAAACTCTTTCAGTTCTGGTGTACTCATCCTGTATGGATCCTTTGACACTGGAGTTGCTCCAGGCATCAAGTTCACAAAGAAGTCGATATCCCTTTTCGGAGGTAATATAGGTACTTCCTAGAATACATCTTTGAACTCTTTAAGTACCAAATGATCCTCAATACTTGACACCTTATCCTTAGGTGTTTCCTCTACACGGGTTGCAAATAATTGACAACCTTTTCTGTAGCACTTCTTCAGTTACATCGTTGAGATTTCCCTGATAGCTATAGCTCTAGGAATTCCTTGGACTACTCTCTCATTCCCTTCTTCATCTAAGCAAGTGAATGCCTTGTTTCGACAGTCCAAGATGGCATGGTGCTAGTCCAACCATCCCATCCCAATTAGACAGTCATAAGAGCCTAATGATAGAATGTTCAATTCGGCCTTCGTGCTCAGTCCATTCATGTCCAAAGGACAAGACTTGACTAACTCTGTGACTTTCCTCTTGGTTCATGTAGCTAGCTGCACTAACCAAGAATTTTCATGTTTTCTTCTTATCAAATGCAAACTTTCTACCACTCTAGGGTCTATATAACTATGGCTAGCCCCTTAATCAACTAAAATAGTAAATGGTTGGTTTTTTATCATACCTTCCACTTCAATCATGTGACACTGATATTCAACCTGTTTGTGTTCTAGGGCTGTGTATATCCTTGGCATTCTACTGCCCATGTGCTCCACTGTTTTATCTTGTTGAACATTGTGGACAACTCTTACTTTATCATTTATGTGGGGAAAATCTTTGTACCTATGGTTTTCTTTACAACCCCAACATTCCATAGGTGGCAGCCTTTAAATTTGTCCACCCACTTCATCCTTCCTGGGCTCTCTAAAAGACGGTTTTCCTTGAGGACTATTTCTGAAAAAGGGTGGTTTATTTCCCTTCTGCCTCTATTCTTTCTTGAACTTTTTTTGGTCATCCCAAGCCTTCTGAAAGGTAGTCTTTTCTCTTTGTTGTTCAAATAAGCACTTCTCCCTCCTTATCATTTCTTCCATAGTCTTTGGGTCATCATACTGGATATTATCCCCAATAGAAGGTGGTAATCCACTCAGGTACATCTGAATCTTGACAGAATCATCTTTGATGAAAGGAACATACTTTAGTAATTCTAAAAACTTTCATTCGTACTCATCAATGGTCATGTTGTCTAGCTTGAGTTCAAAGAAATCTTTCATCTTTCTATCATAATATCTTTTAGTTAAGTATTTCCTCTCAAAATACCTCTTGAATTATTTCCATGTGATGTTCTTTTCTCTAATGTGTTTCACCTGCACAAGGTGATCCCACCACATGGATGCCTTTCCCTTCAATTGATACATGGCAATCCTTCCCTCTGCATGAGAGGAATAATTTTGTAGTTGAAAGTATTTCTTCATACCAAACAACCAAGTTTCGACATCTTCCTCCTTATGTTGTCCATCAAATGTTGGAGGCTTTATCTTGTTCATTTCCCCCTTCAATTCATCCATTCCATATCTCTTGTGCTTTCTGGTGGGGGATGAGTTGGAACTACTGTGTGCTTCCTTACCAGAATTCTTTGGGGAGCGACGACGATGTCCACTAACACTCCTCGATCTTGTTTTCCTCTCAGGGGTCCTACGACGCCCTGTTTTGTTTGAGTCATTTTCTTTTTCTAACCTCTTCTCGATTCTTTCCAGACTCTTCAACAACTTTAAGTTGAGTACACCTACTGATCCCTGGATTTCATGAGATTTCAGTTATCAGCTCGGTGATTCTGGGCATCCTTCTATAATCTTTCAATGATTTTCATTATATGCCCTTCCTTATCCATATCTTTTCCATGTCCATTGGAGTTCGATCCTTCGACTCCCAAGTAGACATCCATTCCTTCTGTTTTGTTCTCTGAACCAGAAGCAATCCACACCTCTTCCATTTCTTTGCACTCAGTGTTAATTCTAACTAGTTCTGGACCGTGGTACTCGTCAAAGTTCTGCAATAAAAACATGAAAACAACCTAAATTTTTTCAGGCTGTCTCTCCTTAACAAAAATCCACACAATCAAAACCAATCCGATTTAAGAAAAAGTTTTGATTTTACGAAATTTTTCGGGCTCTGCTCGGCTCTGCAACTTTTTGGTGATAGCTCCCTCTTTCTTATTCCCTACCCACGTGACCAAGGGTCGTGACCAAGTGCTAGACTACTAGGTGATACTCGGGCCTTTATCCTTCGAAGAGTTTAAGGTACAAACAACTCTCTCCCGAAGTTCCGATTTACCGAATTCACGTAAATCATGTGGATCGACAATCTACGTTTACCCAACATCCAATGATTAAAATCGGCTGCGATTCTTCCATATTCGAAGATTTTGAGACTTTGGGTTTCGAGGTTTAGGTCCTCGAGGCTTTCAAAATCGCTTCCCTTTCCAACCCCCGACTTCTAAAATTTCAATTTCCTTAAACTCCTGGTCCACGGAGTACAGTTGTCTCCCACATCCATAGTGGCAAGTGGCACATTCAAGAGGGTCCACGTCACCTTCAACGACGTCATCAGGTCCCACCACTCTCTCTTTTCTTATCGACCCACTGACACATGGTACACACCCATATGTCCACGTCCATTCCAATTTAAATCCAATGGTCAGATCCTTTCTCAGATCTACGACGTAGATCCTTTCAGTGTTTCGAGGTTTCGGGGTTTCAGGACTCAACTCACTCTATTTTTCCCCGACAACCGAAATTCTAAAATCGTGACTTACCTTCTGCTTGATCTAATGGTCAAGCCTTCTACTCCCAATATACGGTGTAGATTGTTTCGAAACTTCAGGGTTTCGGGTTTCGGCGTTTATGCTTCCACGCACCCAACTTCTTTCGATATATGAACTCCGATAGACTTCCCAGATATCCTTTAGTCACCCTTTTCTATATCTAACGGCCGTAAAGGTCTCTCCTTATGAACTGATCCTACGGATCCCACACTCCAAGTGTCGAGCACTCCCTCTCTTCACAGATTTCTTCTTATATTTTAACTACATGCACCTGGGCTGACACATGTCGCCCATGAGGCTGCATGCGCTTCATCAGCTGGTGTGCACTTTTAGGAACGCATTCCCCCTTCCAGGGATTTGGGATCAAGAAAAAACATTTCACACATCATTTTAGAATAATAATTTAATATTATTCTCAAGGGTTTAAGCCCCCTCATCTTAGCCCCTCTTCCAACCTCTCAACCCCCTCTCCCTTACCCAGACTTTGTGGATTCTTAGTCCCCCATCACTCATTCATCGTGGTCGGTCCACACATAGAGATGTTTTGTATTAATAATGTGCATAATTACATGTACAAAAATCAGGCTCCTGGCCTTCAACACTTAGGCTCCCTGGACTAATAACACATAAGCCCAATAGCTTATATAACTTGGCTCACCAGCCTTATAAACTTGAATTATAGTTCATAAACAATCTTTATACTTCATAGACATGATTTACAATAGGGTTCGGCCTTGGGGACATTACAATCTTCTCAGCACACACAACAATCCAAAGTACACCAACTCTCTTCTACCCAGCCTTCACAACCTAAGAGAGTTGACCCCCTTCCCTGCCATGCAGTCCTTCGGGCTATTCACCTCCTTCCAGGGTTCGATTGAACCTATTCAAGAATCTCCATGCCGAGATTCTCAGGATTCATAGTTGTGGGAACAACTTAATGCATGCTGATGCATCTCAAACATGAAGGCATTGATTCATGGTTGTAATACACCAGTAGTCATTACTTCCAACCCAACCACGACTCCTCTCTACAACTCATTGTAATCTCCCCATCCAAGATCAAAATGAATGAATAATTAAGAGTGGGTGCAAGAGTGAATGAAGAGAGAAAATAATTATAGGTGTGAACAATGAACAATGAAAAAAGAGTGAGTGAGTGAAGGAGTGAAGAAGAAGCCCAAAAACAACCCACAAGATGGGTTTATATATTTATTTGCAAATCAAGAACCACATGGCCTTCCCCAAGAAGATCATGTAGCCACTCCTCTCCACTAAAACAATTATGGGTAAATAAAATATAAAATAAATACTTAGCCCCTCAAGCCCCCTCTCTTGTGGAATCATATCCCCTTATAACTCTTGTCCTTGTTCGTCTAGCAACTAGTGATGTATTTATTATTAGTAACGATTAAAAAATTACATTTCCTAGGCACACTAGCCTCTTTTAATTTTTTGGGTACGCTGGCCTTTCATAGATTAACAAAATACATTATTTAATATGAGGCTAAAAAAACCGGGGTATTACATCTCCTCCCCCTAATTTTGGCACTGTCCTCAGTGCACATACAAAACAAAACAAAAAAATTCAAAATTTATTCAAAAAGTTGCGAGTACTCTTCCCGCATGGAATCTTCATGCTTCCAAGTAGCATCTTCAGGACCGTAGCAGATCCACTGGACTTTTACCAGCTCTATAACTCGATTCTGGAGCATTTTGACTTTTCTATCTAATATTCGCATTGGATGGACCTGAAAGTCTCCCTCTGTCTCTACCTGAATCAGATGCCAATCAATAACATGGTTAATATCATGGACATATTTTTTTTGCAAATATACATGAAATACATTATGCACATTCATGGAAGTAGGTAATGCAAGAATGTATGCACCTAGCCCTATTCTGTCCAATATCTCAAATGGACCACACAATCTAGCTGCTATCTTTGTACAACTACCCAACTTCAAAGAGCTCTTCTTGGGCTTCACTTTTAAAAGAAAATGCTCCCCCACTTTAAATTCTCTAGTTGTCCTATTCTTATCTGCATAAATTTTCTATCTATCTTGAGCTTCCTTTGAATTCTTCTTAATTCTAACCATTTGGTCTTCCACATCCTTGACCAATTCTGGCCCAAGTACCACTCTATCTATTGGGTTTTCCCAACTCACTGGAGTATTGCATTTCCTACCATACAAATATTCAAATGGACTCATTTTCGATGAAGCTTGATACCCATTGTTATAGGCAAACTCAACCAAGTGCAAGTAATATTCCCACTTAGATGGATTATCCATCACATACATTCTCAACATGTATTCAATTACTTGGTTGACTCTCTCTATCTGCCCATATCACTGTGGATGGTATGTTGAGATAAAGTTCATATTTGTACCAAATCCTTTAAACAATCCCCTCTAGAAATTTGAAGTAAACTTTGTGTCTTTGTCTGAGACAATTGCCTTAGGGATCCCATGCAACGTAGAAATATCACTCATGAAAATTTATACAATATTAGTTGATGTATGAGTCATTTTTACAGGAACAAAATGAGCATCCTTTGTCAATTTATCAACCACTACCATGATTGAATCATGTTGTCTTGTTGTCCTAGGAAATTTAGCTATAAAATCAATGGTTACTACTTCCCATTTCTTCTTTGGAATTGGTAATGGTTGTAGCAAACCCGCTGGGTGCCTATGCTCATCCTTCACTCTCTGACATTCTATACATATGGAAATGTAATCAACAACAACTTTTTTCATTCCTGACCAAAAGAATTGGCTTCTTACTACTGCAATTGTTTTCTGGTAACCATGATGTACGACATATGGAACATAATGCATTTCTTTAAATACCAAATTCCTAAGTTCTTCGGAACTAGGAACATAAATTCTATTTTTATGCATAAGTAATCCATCTTCCTTCATCTCATGTTCTTTAATTTTTTGTTGTACATTTTCTTGTTGTAAGCTTTCCTTTACCTATAGGTAATGTTGATCTATGAAAACAACATCTAAAATTATGCTCTTTAAATCTGATTGATGCATACTAACAGTTGTAGCATGCATGAGATGTACTCTTCTACTAAGTGCATCAACAACTTTATTTTATTTTCCTTTGATATGCTTGATGTCAAAATCGTATTCACTTAAAAATTCTAGCCATCTTGTCTTCCTTGCATTTAAAGTTGGTTGTTCAAAAAGATATTTCAGACCACTATGTTCTGTTTTTAATTCAAATCTCTTCCCCATGAGATAATGCCTCCACATATTCAAAGTGTGAACAATGGCATCAAGTTCCAAGTCATGTGTGGCATATTTCCTCTCATGATCTTTAATCTTTCTAAACTCATAACCAATAACATGTCCATTTTAAGTGAGGACTCCACCGAGTCCTTCCTTGCATGCATCTGTACATACCACACAACTTCCACTCGGGTCAACAATATTTAAAATAGGAGAACTAGTAAGTAATTATTTCAACAGATTAAAGTTCTCTTCACACTTTTCTATCCATTCAAATTTAATTCCCTTCTGTTGAAAAGAAGTGATGGGATGAGAAATCTTAGAGAACCCTGCTATAAATATTTTGTAGTAACCAACTAACCCCATAAAAGATATGACTTCTGAAACATTCATGGGTGTTGGCCATCCTCTAATGGATTCAATCTTCTTTAGATCCACTGCTATACCTCGTTATGAAATAATGTGTCCCAATTAATGGATGTGTTCTTGGTAAAAAGAACACTTACTAAGCTTGGCATACAACTGTTGTTCCCTCAACACTTGCAATATCAATCTTAGGCGATGGTCATGCTCTTCCTCTGACTTATAATAGAAAAGTATGTCGTCCAGGAATACTATGACAAAGTTATCCAAATAATTTCTAAATATGTCATTCATTAAGCACATAAAGACAACTGGTGCATTGGACAATCAAAATGGAACCACTACAAATTCATAATGCTCATACCTGGTTCTAAAGGTTGTCTTATGGATGTCTTCTTCCTTGATTCTTACCTGATGGTATCCTGATATCAAGTCTATCTTTGAAAATATCTTTTCCCCTCTTAGCTGATCAAAGAGGTCATCAATTCTAGATAGAGAGTACCTTCTCTTTACAGTGGCTTTATTCAGTTGTCGAAAGTCAATACACAACCTCAAGGTTCCTTCCTTCTTTTTGACAAACAGTACTAGAGCTCCCCAAGGTGAAACACTTGGACATATGTACCATTTCTTCAAAAATTCTTCCAACTACATTTGTAATTCTTTTAATTCTGGTGTACTCATTTTGTAAGGTGTTTTTGATACCAGGGAAACTCCCGGCACTAAATCAATATATAAATCTATCTGCCTCTTTGGTGGAAACCCGAATGTTTCTTGGAATACATATTCAAGCTCTTGTAGTACCAAAAATTATTCAAGGCTTGGCCCCTTTATAATTTCTAGTTCTTAAACATGGGCTGCATACAATTGACATCCTTTTCTGAAACATCTCTTTAGTTGTAAGGTTGAAATATCCCTTATAGAGATGGGTCTTGGAACTCATTTCACAGTGCTTTGTTTTCCTTCTTCATCAAGACATGTAAATGTCTTGTTATGACAATCTAGTACAACATGATGCTTGTCCAACCAATCCATTCCAATTAGAATATAATAAGACCCCAATGGTATAATATTTAGATCAACATTAGTATTCACACCATTAAGACTTATGGAACAACCTCTGATCACATCATGGATTCTCCTTTTGGTTCCAATGGCTAGCTGAACCAAACTTGATTTTCCAAGGTTATTTTTCTCCAAATGTAATCTATCCACTATTTTTGGATCAATGTAACAATGAATTGCTCTAGAATCAACTAAAATAGAAACAAGATGATTAATTATTTTACCTTCCACCTCGATCATATTGGATTCGTATTCTTCTTATCGATCATCTATGGCTACATATATTCTTCCCATGTCTTCTACTGTTGTAGCCTCTTGGATGTTGTGCATGATATTCACTTTATCCTTTCTGTGATTGAAATCCTTGTACAGGTGATATTCTTTGCATCCCCAACATTGGATTGGTGGTCTTCCCATTTTTCTTAATGAGTCTTCTCTCTTGGATTCATCCTTAGCACACTAGTCATGTTGATTTTTATTTGGGATATTTCTATTGAAAGGAGGTTTGAATCCTTTCTTTCTCTGATCAGGATTCTCCTTCTTCTTATCCTTCTGATATTTCTGCAAAGAATCTCTACCCTTTCCTTTCTCATACAAGTACTTATCCTTCCTAATGGTCTCAGTCAAATTCCCAGGTTCATCATATTTAATCTTATCTTTATAAAAGGATGGCAGTCCACTCAAAAACCTATGTACTTTCACCTTCTCATATTTTATAAACCCCACATACTTTAACAACCCCACAAACTTCTTTTCATACTCTGTCATGGTCATGCTTCCCATCCTGAGTTCAAAGAAATCCTGCATTTTTTTTTCATAGAAGTTCTCTGAAAGGTAATCCTTCTGAAAATATTTCTTGAACTACTTCTAAGTGATCCTATTCTCATTAATGTGCTCAACTTGCTTCAACTGATCCCACCACATAACAACTTTCCCATGTAAATGGTATGTGGAAATTCTAGCTTCTAGGTTTGATGAGTAATCATGCAATTAAAAATAACTCCCGAGTACAAGAAACCATGCTTAAACATCATCTTCCCTTTCTTTTTCACCATCAAAGGATGGTGGATTAAGCTTCCTCAACTCTCCTTGCAAATTGTCAAATTCATGTCTTCTTATTTGGTTCCTAAGAGGAGACACCTTTGGACTATTTATGGAATCTTCATATGCATAAAATTTCCTTGTTGAGTAGGGAGGTGAGTGATGTCTATGATTTCTGCTAGCACTTCTTGAATAACCAACTCTTCTTCGGTCATCTCTTCTTTCATGACATATTCCCTCTTCCTCATGTTTTGAGTTTGATCCATTCTTTGTTTTCCTCTGCAACTTATTTAAGATTTGCATCACTTGAGTATTTATCTTATTTTGTTCTCTTATTAGTCTCTCATTGTCTGCTTTGTAACTCTTCACTTCTATTTTCAGGATTCTCACAGTCTCTATCAATGTTTCTTTCTCCCCTTTGGCCTTGTGTCTGTTGGATTCTGTCTCTGCATTAACAACATTGATATTTTGACCTTTGGCCTCTTTATCATGGCTGGAAGATCCCTCTCCTTCTTCCATTTCTTGAATATGCATTCTTATACTGAACTAATAGGTTTACACCCCCTAATTCTGCAAAATGTGCAAGCAACCATTTTGTTAGAATTATGCATATTATAAAAACAAATTGCCAAACAATGTTACAGGTCCTTTTTATTCTCAATTCACGAAGAAATATATTATCATTCTCCATATTATAACAATTCCATGTTATTCTCCTCTGAATCATCTTTCCAATGACTATAATAATGCCCCAATTCGATATTTGAGCTGAAAGTTATGGCTTCCCGAAAAAAATCACTTTCATCCCCTTTTCTTTTCTTTTGTTTTGCAATAGGATCTTGTCGAAATATTCCAAAACTCCTTTAACTAGTACATAATTCAAATTCTACATAGATGCTTCCTTCAATCTACTTTCCTTTTGACCATGGCTCTAAACCATAAGCTTATTCACTCCTTAGAGTCGTTCCTTTAGCGCTTTTCCTTTATTCTTCTACACATGAGCTTGTTCCAACACAATGTCTGAGGGATTGGTTACTACTAGGCCCTTCGTGCCTCAACCCATTTACCTTATCATGAGACCGACATTGGAACCAAGTCCTACAAACTTCAGCCTTTGTCTATTCTCCCATTTCAATCTTCCAATTATCCCAAAGTAAACTTTTCCAAACACCTATATTAACTCCACTGGTAGATTGGACGGATGGGATTTGATCTCCAGACAACTGGTCAATCCCGGATCATATAGAGGCTTCAACGAGATAGACGATCATGACTTAATATGACATTGATATGGATGATCATAATCAATTTGGGACTTTGGCGCTTTGGGACTCCAAAATATTACAACTCCCAAGTCGCTCAACTCCCCCAGAATGATACTCGTCGAAGCTCTTACTCTATCCTTCCACTGTTAAATAGGACTGTCATGAAAACTCTTGGAGGGTCTTAGATCAACAGACCACATGAATTCTCTACTCCGGGACTCCGGGACATTACAAATATTGATTTTTTCAAGTTCCCCATAGTAATACTCGCCGAAGCAGTCATAAAGTGACGATGATCGCTTACCATCGGTTAACGCCTCCGCTTACGCTATCCTTCCACTAATTTATCCAACAGCCATGACTTAATCAAGCATCGTGATGGACGGTCCTTATTAATTTTGGGACTTCGTCACTCCGAGACTCTGGGATATTACAACTCCTGAGTCATTCAAATCCCTTGGAGTGATATATATCGAAGTGCTTACGCCATCCTTCCACTCCTTGATCTAATGATTGAGAAAGGTCCTGAAGGGATCTTACATCGATGGTCTGTATGAATTTGTGACTTCGATCTTCGAAAATTTCACTGATAGAGACGTTGGACACCCTCGGAGACCATATGTTAAGGTCCTAACCCACACATAGGTAGATCAATGTATTCGGATGTAATAAAGGTCAATATTAATAAGGCCTTTCAATAAAATAGAATAAGGCGAATGTAAGAAGACCTAATAGAAGCTTCCGCTTCTAGAAGGATCTTCCTCTAGATGCTTCTCTTAATAGACATATTTAGTATAAATAAGAGGCGAGGGTATGAGAACCCTAGCTTGGAGATTATTGTAACATAGCGCTTCTCGACTGGAGGTTTCCCCCTCGAAGAGGCCCGTGAACATTGATTTCTGAATCAAAGTGATTTTCTATTGCTATTTCGTGTATCATTTCTATGTATTGTGAATATTATGCTGGATATTTTACTGTTATTTTGCCATTTCTAGCATTTTATTTCTGTTATGTATATTTTATATATCTAGTATCTTGCAAGTGGTATCAGAGCACTTTCCTTGGCAGAAATTGTGGGTATTTTTTTCCAGGGTAGAGACGTATTCTGGTGTCTTTAAGCCACATAGATCTGTTGTTACGTGCATAAACCCACGGTTGAGGGATTCATACAGGTAGGAAATACAAGTGGTTCTTAAGCGCACATCTATTAGCCACCCTTGTAACCCCTGTTGGTATCCCTTCGAGTGGTAGTGCATTAGACAACACCTGTGTACGGATCAACCTAGATTTCCTGAAGCCCTCTTTAGATAAACCTATCGGCCGTCGGACTGCTATAGTGTCATCGAGAACAACACTCGGGAAGATACTCTCTAGTACCTAGGTAGTCGGGTAGTACGGCTAAGGGTACAGTCTTTCCTCCTTAGTTAGTGCCCTGAGATATTGGGCCGAGTACTACTGTTGGACCTCGCACGTATATCAGAGAGCTATAGCACAGGGCAAACCCTTGTCTGTAGAACCCTTGAATACCTAACCCTTGGGGAACATAAACAATAGCATAAACAAATTAAACCAGCGAGAGCTATTGACGCGCATCTGTGTTCGCGTTGCTAAGTAAATACTCTCTGGTTTAGAATTTGGGGATTTCAGCACTGCAACATTCGTCAGACCAAAGTATAACCCCGTAGAAATTTTTTCACCATTATTTGAGACCTATTCCATTAGACTCATCTCTATCACATTCATCCATATCATTTTTCTGCAAAACTTTTTGACCCCGCCTACTCCCTTTTCAGTTCACCCATCATCATGGCCCATACCCATAGCCAAGAACTAGAGTCTCACTTCAACACCTTGCAATCTGGTTTTCTTGAGACCCAACAAGAAGTGCAACAACTCAGTGCTACTATTGCCTCCCGTGATGCCTCCATAAATGCCTCCGTAAATGTAGCCATGCAGTCCGCAATGGCGGAAGTCAAACATGAACTGACCACCCAGCTTGAATCTGTCTTTGCATCACTCTGCACCAAACTCAAAATCCCTACAGATGACTATTTTCCTGAGGCACATAAAAAGACTGAAGGTGAAACTTCTTCCCATTCCTTTCAGCCCCATCACTTTCAAAGGGACATATGCCTTC
>ML778911.1:962637-988666 GCA_009831015.1 Picea engelmannii | reverse complement strand
GGGTGAATCTTGTGATGAAGGTGGGCCCTCCCTTCTCACAAGATTCCCCTGGACGAGAGGCTAGATAAGGATACTCAAAGCAGTCTTATATTCATCTGTCGAAATATCACATTACAAATTGAAAGAATAGAACACGTCCCACTCCTCTGGAGTTGCTTCAATACATCAAAACTTGGATACCTAGAATGGTGATTTCCTCTGATTTAAAGAGGAAATCCCTTCGATACAATCATTACAATACATATATGAATCCTATCCTAAGTCATATCTTCTTTCTAAATTAGCATAGGATGTCCTAGTCTCACGCAACCGAATGCTATTACATGAACTGAACGAGTTATTGTTGTTACGGATGGTGTAACAGTTTCTTCTCATCGTTGCTGATGTTGTTTCAGCATCACAATTCGCGGGCTGTTTCAGCCACGTGAATTGCGCTCTGACTGTGTTGACTGTTGACTGTGGCGGCTTCCTTGTGTTTCAGCATCGTCGGTTCTGGCAGTTTCTTCTGTGTTTCAGCATTTGCAACTCTGGACTGTGTAATAGCTCTGTGTTTCAACATCTTGCGATCTCGGACTGTGTAGCTGCTCCGTGTTTCAGCATCTGCGACCTCGGACTGTGTAGCAGCTCCGTGTTTCAGCATCTGCGACCTCGGACTGTGTAGCAGCTCCTTGTTTCAGCATCTGCGACCTCGGACTGTGTAGCAGCTCCGTGTTTCAGCAATGGGCCTTGAATGCAAATCTGCAGTTTTGGACACTTATGCATTTCTAATCAATGGTTAAGTACAAAAGTGATGTAAAATATTATGCAAAACAAATTAAGCATATAGTAATGAGAGAGGACGTTGTATACCTTGGAATGATCAGATGAAGTGATATTATGAGTCTAAATACAAGTGATGAAGGGTATAATAATGGCAAAAAGTATGGGAAAAAAGGTACATTGTGTGGTCCTAACACTTCTAACATCTTCATATTAAATAATCGCTTCATATATTTTTTCATACACTTTATCCAATACATCAATCAGTTCCTTCATTGTATTTTCTTTTGAAATATTGAAAGATATCAATGCTTCCAGGATCAACCGTATCGTTCCCAGTGCCGTTCTGTCAAGAAACTCCCATTCTTCGTCCTTCATGGTCATTGAATTCTTTATTATTCCACCCAATGGTAGGAAAAGATCCTTCTGATATAAATAATCTTCCATCTGCATATTCCATAACCAATATTTTTTTCCATTAAATTTCTTGACCCTAAACTTTCCATCTTCCGCCATTGATCCCACTCAAAACAGGAACCCTCTTTTCCTGTGAGTTACCTTCCGCTCTGGTACCAATTGTTAGACAAAAGGATCACAGAGTAATAAAATAAAACAAATGCGGAAATAAAACAAAGAAGATACACAATACAATAGAAACCTAAATATATGTGGTTCACCCAATGTGGGCTACGTCAACCAGATAAATTTCCAGGTCCTTCCTTTTTATTATCCAACAAAATGAAGGGGTACAACCTACAACATGCTCGATGTAACTTCCTCTTATTCCTCTCACAATATCCTCTCTTAGAATACAATAATCACACACATACACAACCACAATATAATTCCATCATAAAAGAGGGTTGCCTTTTGGAGAAAAGAACCCTAAAATAACTTCTACTGTCAGATCTGTGACCTTATAATGAACGATCCAGATTGATTACGAAATTGCAATATTTTACAAGGAAATTTTCCCCAATATTTCTCTTCGAGGTCGCTGCCCCTGAATCCTCGACTAGGGGGAGGGGGTGATGGCAGTTGTGGGGTGAAAATCCCCTCGACACCCCCTGTTAGGGAATGGGGTCCAAGAACAGATGAAACAAACATCTGAATCAGGAAGATAATCGGGATCCACAACCAACAATTATATTAAAGTAATATATTAATAGGTTAAACAAGAAATACATTAGGGTTAAGGAGGATTTTCACAGAGAGAATTCTCTTGTGCGATTCTAGGGTTTTATCATGTGATGCTAGGGTTTATACTGTGCATGTAAACACTAGAGAATAACATGATATTAAAGATGATATGGGTTATTACATTTCTTGTTGTATCATTAGGGTTACAATTTAGCATTCAATAATATCTCTAAAGAAACCCTATTGAAAGTTATGAAATCTAAATTTGAAATGCCTTGATAAGGACACCCTCATTAGTATTAGAATAATTCTCTAAATATTGATAAGGTGAAGCTAGGGAAGTCAAGCAATGAAAAACGAGTAATAAAGTCATGTTTGAAATGGGGCATTTCATCTTTCCTAGAATTTGGTTGGTGGTGTTGAAAATCACCATATTCTTATTGATGAGACCTCATGTGCCTATGGTTATTCATATAACTCGAGCACACATAAGGGTGGTAGTGTTAGACATATGCATTGATTTTTTTTAGTCAAAAGTAAATATATTCCACGTTGAACATGTCATTTTACCTCTCATGTATAAGTACACGAGGTCACTCAAGTTGACCATATAGACCCTTTGTGTTACTAATGGTATCCATCAAATTATCACACTCTAAATGAGGTAGGGAGTATTTTACCTTTGACAAGTTCTTTCTATAAATTATTTGTAGTTGGATGTTTGTAACGATGACTAGGTTTGTAAAGTGATATACCAATGCACTCAGTTTGTAATCCATGAATACATTTAACCATCAATCATTCTTTATTTTTCATCCAGTGTAACATATTCACCCTTAAAAAACATTGATCTAATCAAAAATTCAATGCATTCATCATCTGTTAACAATGTATTGAGGGTTTGTTTCCCCTCTATGCATTATGCCAACTAATCAATGCCCCATTTTTTGTCTTTTGGGACAACCTCTATGTATATGTGTCCTACAAAAATTCAATGCACATTCAAATAAAAGAGTGTAGGATTTTGATAAGATAGATAAATCATAAACTATTATAGATTGTTACCACACTATTTTGAAGCCTTTCCAACCATAGCATACATGGTTGTACAAGATAATAATATGATCATAATTTGGTGAAATAGATTATTGGACCTTCTTAAATTGGGTTGATTCAAAAATTACATGTGGGTTTATTGCAAGTGATATTTGATCCTATGCATCAACCTAGTATTTTGATTCACAATCACCCCATTCACTAGTACTACATGGTGCACAAAAGCAAGAAAGATTTCATGTCATTATTTCAGATACACGATTTTCTAATATTCGAACTAAATGAACTCAATGAGTTCCAAATGATATGCATGTGATCGATATACATTAACCACTTCCAAAAAAAATCTTTGCACATGTCGTCTCATTGTTGATTCCACTTTCCTTCTTGTTCCCTCTGCTATTACTATAGAACACCATTGGAATACATATTTTTCATCTCAAATTGGGGAATTTTTCTTAAATTCATCTCTTCTCTATGTAATGTAGTTTTGATGCATGCATGAGCTCCATCATGCTCACCTTTCCCATGCCCAATATCAAAATAGTTCCAAATATGTGATACATTGCATTTTTTGTGCAACAAACTCAACTATTGGAATACAACAAAAATTTTTAATTGACCTGTATAACCATTTGACCAAATCCAATATTGATCCATCTATATGTATTTCTCCTTCAAGTGATTTTGTAACATATGAAAGATAGGTTATACATAATATAGGTCATGGAACCTATCATCAATGATGTAGAAAATAGTCTCCTTAAATATTATCCTCCTATCTTAGCTTCTATCTAACCCATGCCTACATGTCATATGTACCATTATGTTGACCTGATATGGATGATAATATTGGATCTAGATATCATTTTATAGTTGGAGGGTTTAGTTATTAGTGAAGTTGAAAAATGACAATATAGTRCTGAGGGGAATGGTGTGTAAAATTCTCATCCTACCATTGCACCACATTGMCATGTTGAACATATTGTTSRRTTTTTCCCAAACAAAAGTCTTGATGAAATCACATACTCATACTTTATGGCACAAAAATCATGGCATAATTACAAGGTAACCTTTTAAAACTATATGTAARATTTATAAGTGTAATTTGAAATAATGTGTTCCCTTTAAGTGCACAACACTAATAACCAATGCTATATTTTTTCTTTCTTTCCCACCATCTAGTTCAWAAATAACATATTTAAAGATCTACATGTCAACCACCATCCTCCCAAATTTGTGGTCCTTAGTTTTATTAATGCAYTGGATCAATAATGAAAATCAAATGCACCTAGGGCATGTCCCATCTAAACAAATATTTGCATAATATTTTTTTTTGTTCGGCCTTGGACACAATATGTTATGAATAAAGTCTCTTRGTGAAATTGGTGGTGGTGTGGGTAAGCATATATACACATCGTTAGTATGMAAGACACRRMATATGTGTATCTATGTATCATAATAATAACCAAATTATGTGTGGTKTCTATAGMAATGTGTTATGRTCTTTGCATAATCTAGCACACCAAGGCTTGCACTTCTYRAAAGATCTTTGGTCCACATTTATCTCCTTGTGATCATTCTTGAATCTCTCATAGAGTTATGTTTTTTCATGTGAAGGAAGTGTTGAATGTGGGGCTCATGGTCACTAGAACCTCTTCTTGAATTTAGAACATCCTTTAGATTGGATGAAGGCTTGGTATTTTCATGCCAAAAATTCCATACTAGTCCCTTAATAGCTTCAACTAGAATGAGGAAACCTACCAATGATGGCCCAATAATTTGTTTGATCTGGATTGTCAAGGATTTATCTTCTAATATAATACTTTCAAAGGGTTTTGGTACATACTTTTAAAATATTATATGCATGTGTGAAAAATCAACATTGCCTTGTGGTCATGTTTACAATTGATTATGACAATACACAATGGGCTATATTATGATCTTTTGAATCAGAATTATTTCCAATTGTATTAAAAATAGCCTAAATATTTATAACTATATTATTAACTATATCTAAACTATTATATTGTTGAAATTTGTTACTTTGGAAGGTAATAATGTCTAGTAAGTTGTAATCTTATGTAAAAGAGAGTTATCCCACATTCATCAAGGAGTAAAACAATTTTGTTATCATTCATTATATAAAGATGTGAAATTAAATTTATTCCACATGTATTATTGGGATGTAATTCCTCCATATATCTTTGTATATAATAGAGGTAAGAGAGACCCATGAGAAACAACAAAAAGTGTTATCTTTGTAAATGGTAATGAATTGGTGGAGGTGCTCTCAAGTGTAATATTGGATGTTTCCCCATTTTGTGGTTTTACCACGTATATCTAATGTATTCTCCTTTTTTTCTCTTGTCTCTTTCTTATTGTGATTATATGTTGTTTTCTGGATAGGAGACTAGATTAATAAAGTTTTATTTTATTTTATATTGTTATATGTTTATTCATGTGTCTCAATATTTCAACATGGTATCAGAGCTTGGATTGGTTCAGAAATCAGCTACAGAGCACATTGATCTTAATACTCACTACATTCAAGATTGTTGCGGATAGTGTTATTTATTTGGAGTATTGTCCCATGAAGCAACAAGCAACAAATATCTTCACCAAATCCATGACAGAGGCGAAGTTTGTGCATCTTTGAATGTTGTTTGGAATGTAGGAAGTTTCCATCAAGGGGGAGTGTTGATGTAATGACATCTTCCTCCATAAGTGTCATTCTGGAAGGTATTGTTTGTCTTTATTCTTGCAAAAAATGTTGGAAATTATTGTAATGCCATCTTCCTCCATACGTATTCCTTCTCCCTAGTCATCATTAAGGGTGAGTGTTGGAATGTGTTACTTTGGAAAGTAATAATGTATAGTAAGTTGTAATGTTATGTAAAATAGAGTTATACCACATTCATAATGGAGTAAAGCACTCTTGTTATCATTCATTATATAAAGAGGTGAAATTGCATTTATCCCACATGTATTATTAGGATGTAATTCCTCCATATCTCTTTGTATATAATAGAGGTAAGAAATACCCATGAGACATAATGAAAAATGATATCTTTGTAAAGGGTACAAAATTTGTGGAGGTTATCTTAACTGTAATATTGAATATTTTTGAAGAATAAAGAATACGATACCTTCCTGTGTATGTTTCCCCATTTTGGGGTTTTACCATGTATATCTAGTGTACTCTCGTTTTTTTATCTTGTCTCTTTCTTATTGTGATTATATGTTGTTGTATGGATATGAGGATAGATTAGTAAAGTTATGCTATTTTATATTGTTATTTATTTATTGATATGTCTCAATATTTCAACATATATATCATTAGTCTTAAAATTTTCTTAACAATACGTGATTTTAACAAGGACAAAAATCAATGACATTGAATTGCATAATTTTTTATTCAAAATAATCCTTGATAATTTGGTTGAATTTCTAATCAATGGTTCATCTAGGTAAATTACCTTCAATTATTTCTAGATAAATTTCATCCACATGAACATGTCTATGAATTCTTGATTGTGCACTAGATAGATTGGGTAAGGATGGTGGACTTGAATTCTAGAACCCATAACCATGACATTATGGAAATTCAACAGGAGATTTTAGCACTTCATTCACATGATGGTGAATGTTGGTAGTTCATTAGACATGTTAGTGGTTGGTATGATGAACATATAATTTTTTAAAATCAACTTGCTCCTCTTCACCAAATGGTTGGACAAACTTTTATTGTCTAATTTCTCCCTTTGTATACTTAGCATCTTGAAAAATTTCCACATCTTCTTCAAATTGACCATTGTTTTTTTATGGAACATTGGTTGGAGGTTGAATTCATGTCATAATTAGAATGGAATACACCATTATATGCATACACTTCACATATGACAATGAACTAGAGATCACCACAAAATTTGTTGTGTAAGGAATTGAGGTAGTGACTAATGGATGCTTTTGTTTTTACATACCCAACTTTACCTTTTTTATTAGTTAATTGAATTTTCTAGGGGTTTTATATTTCCTATCATAATTTATTGCTTGATTATGTCTATTTCAAATGTTCACAAAGAATAAATAAAACAAGAACTTGATGAATTTTTTCTTCCCAATCACACTGAACAATAAAACGTGTTGCAATGATAGTATTTCCTATGAAATGTATGTGTTTTTGTAGAGAGACATTAATTTTTAGAGACAATAAGGTTGGTCTTTATGTTTTTAATAAAATTGTGTATAGGCAGGAATGTGCATGTGTTATTATTTGATAGGTGTTAATAATGTGTGCATAGTTTTGTTACAACATTTCAAAAATTGACCCTTATAAAGTTAGTTAGTTTTGGGTGATAATAGGGAGAGTTGAGAAAATCAAGTTGTCCACTTTTGTTGGTTATCAGTCACCTCCAAGAGTGATATGTTTTCCATGACTATATTAAGAGACTTGAATGAGTCCTTGAACCTTGTCATGATCAAGAGCCTTGAACTATTCCTATAACCTTCTCTAGATTAAGAGACTTTAATGAGTTCTCAAACCTTCTTAGGCTCAAAATCCATAAATTATAACTTGAACCAAAAATATTCCTTTGTACGGGTTGTTTGTAGGCCTTCGAGTGGGATACAAGTTCTATGAGGAGGTTTTGTCCACTAGAAATGAGTCTAGGTTCCCAAACATGGCAAGGGGGTAACAAGGGAATTAATCCCTAATTGAACCTATTTGAGATTAGGCACCATGAACAAACCCTAGATATAGTGACACAATCCCTCACTAGGGGGTCGTTACAATAGGACTTGGGTATGGGTTCCATTATGATTTTATACACATCATGGATGGATATTGAGGCCTTTACCATGGTCTTGGTAGGGATAAATCATCCTTATTCCTTGGACATTGGTTAAGGGAGGGAAACAACAACCTCATTCCCTAAACATAGATTATTATAATCAAGCACCAAGAACATGTCCTCATATCACCATACAAGAGTATGGATGTTTCATGGGGCCTTAACCATCGTTGAAGAATAAAAACACATGTCTTGGGATGTTATTAAAGCTTATTGATATTAAGAGCCTTGAACAAGTACTCAAACCAACATGTAGAAACTTTGTGTGGGATCTTTCTCCTCTAAGTGGGATACAAACATAATAAATATGTTTTGTCCTCTAGAAAGGTGTGTTGAGGCATAAACAAGTCATGTCAAAAACAACAACCTTAATAACTATTGAACCTTCTCAAGCTCAAGCACCATGAAAAAATCCTATAAACCATGTAATAATCCCTCTCTAGGGAGTACTTAATATTTGAGTTGAATATGGGTTCCATTATGAGGTCTTAGTCATCATGGATGGGTATCAGGTCCATGGCCATATTTTAGGGAGGGAAATAAGACCCTTTGGACCTGAAACTTACTTTTAGGATCAAGCACCATGTATGAGTCCTCAAACTTCCATATTTTATCTCTATTGGTTGTCAATAACATCAAAGGGAGATATGTGAATCATCATTAAGTTAGTTTTACACCAAGAATGTGTATAGAGATCTAACCAAGACCATGCACTAGTACATTTGGGTCAAATTCTGATGGCACGTTCGACGCAACTGCCACTTTATATTGTCGGGAGAACGATAATCAATGGAACCCCTCAAACGTCGTTTCACATGACGTCGCTTTTCCAACGACATAGATATTGTATTTATTGCGACGTTTCATGTGGACACGTGTCATCTCAGATTTGACTGTCCAAACCCCATATAGTCGTCGTAAGAGCGACATATTGGAGGTGGCAAGAGTGACGTCTTGGAGTTGGCAAGAGCGACGTCTTGGAGGTGGCAAGAGAGACATCTTGGAGGTGGCAAGAGCGACGTCTTGGAGGTGGCAAGAGCGACATCTTAGTGGTGGCAAGAGAGATTTCTTGGAGGTGGAAAGAGCGACGTCTTGGAGGTGGTAAGAGAGACATCTTGGATCTGGCAAGAGCGACATTAAGAGGTATCATCTCTGACGTGGTTTCTATGGGAGCGAAACTCTTGGAGGTGGAAAGAGTGACGTCTTGAAGGTGGCAAGAGAGACGTCTTGGAGGTGGCAAGAGCGATGTCTTGGAGGTGGAAAGAGAGACATCTTGGAGGTGGAAAGAGCAACGTTAATAGGTATCAACTCTGATGTGGTTTCTATGGGAGTGACACTCTTGGAGGTGGCAAGAGAGATGTCTTAGAGGTGGCAAGAGAGATGTCTTGGAGGTGGAAAGAGTGACGGCTTGGAGGTGGCAAGAGAGACGTCTTGGAGGTGGTAAGAGAGATGTTAAGAGGTATCAACTCCAATGTGATTGCTATGGGAGTGACACTCCAAGACATCGCAATAGTGACTGTGCTATAGGTATTAAAAAAAAAATACAATATCAATACTGAGAGGGACAGGTACATTAACCTTTGCTAAGATACTATCCATATCAATATTTAAATCTATATCATCGGTCTTAGGCAAGGTTGGTTGAGGAGGAGGAATAAATTCCAATGGTAAAGGGGGTCTTGTCTAATGAGGTTTAGGATCACTAGGATATGTCTTGGGTGTGTTATCACACAAACTCGCAATTGTTGATCTAAAGTCCAAAAGCTCAAGTTCAATCATGTGTAACTTAGAGGGAAGGCCCCTGTCACCTCACCAACCCTCTTTCATTTCAAGCCAACTTTCCTCCAACTGAAGGGGGTTTCCCTCAATTACGATTGCGAGGACTTAGGTAAAGGAATCTCAATGTGGAGAGTGAAGTCCAAGAAAGATGTGTTTGGGTAGATTTAGACTATTGAAGAAAGTACTTGGAGGTCTCAAGATCAATGTATTTTCATTGGGCATACGGAGTTAATGTAGTGCTTCAATGGAGACCGAGGGAAAAATATTACTTGAAATTATATCATAGGATTATCACCTCATAATCCTAGGTCAACCTCCTAGGAGAGAAAACCCTAGAGTTTATCCCCTCATAAACACTAGGTGTCGTCCTATGGGAGCGACACTATGCTATGTGAGCAACACTATGCTCACTATGAGACATCCATTATATTGAACATTTATGGGAGGATGGCACAAAGAATAGGTTTTTATTGGTGGGCATGGGCTAAGGACTAGTGCCTATGCTTAGATTAGAGATGGTAGAGAAATCAAAGTTAGCATGCTAAAAGAATCCACAAAAATATATGCTATTTTGGTATCATCACAAATATAAAGTGATGGTGACTAACAAGTGCAAGTTATCCTTCAATATTGAAAATTATAAAGATAAAATTTTGTGTGACATCAACCTCATGAATTCCTACCATTTGTTGTTGGGAAGACCATGATAGTATGAAAAATGTGTAGTGCACAAGGAAAAGAAAAATACCTACACCATTACCAGAGATGGGTAGACATTCTAGTTGTTATTGATGTAGGATGACAAGCCAAATACTTGTCACCACTATCAACAAATATTTTTTTGAGAACAATAAACAAAATGAAGGAATGTTAGGTTGCTGTGTTGGAGATAGTTGCAACACACGATGAGACAACAAAGCATGCCAAGGGAAAGAAAATTCCGCAAAGGTGCAGAAACTATTGGAAAAGTATAGTTACATAACATGTGATGAAATGCCAAATGGTTTAAAACCAAAGAGGAAAATTACACATATGACTAACTGAAATCTAGGTGTGACGTCGTTGAATCAAGCAATGCATAGGATGAGTCTATTGGAAAGCATAGAGTTAAATTGAAAAGATGGCACGTTACTATCAAAAGGCTTCATCAGAGAGAGTATGAACCCATGCATGGTATCAAATTTGATAAGTCTAAAGAAGGATGGTGATCCAGATTTATGTAGGAGCACAATGAAATATAGAAATACACATAAACGCAAAGATGCAGCAGAAATAAGACTTCATTTCATTAATAACAAATGACTGAAATATGCTTATAGACAGAATGGAAATAAACTATCTAGAGCGTTGGTAGCTTATCTTTGAGAAGAGATGTGGCGGATACGGGCCTATGAACTGTGTTACAATGAGGTTCCAAGGCCTATTATTATTGAGAAACAATTAAAAACCCTAAACATCCAAAGACCTAACCCTAGGAGATGAAACGCCAAGACTGTGGGCCCTGTTTGGGTAAATTGGTACATCAACTTCCCGGGGACGTAAATTTGGCATACGATCTATGTTCGACGTGTTCCATACCTCGTTAGAAAGAGCTATCTGAGAAATACAACTTTTGGGTGAGAAACATTGATTTATGATCCATGTTGCTCCCTATTTTATCAAAAAACGTCGTTTAGGGCCTCAAAATGACTCCGGAAGTTTAGGACCCGAAAAATTGCTAAAAATAGTAAATTGTGCGGAAACTTAAAAACTGAAAGAAGCAATGGTGGGGGTCCAAGTGGAATAGGTGGGTGGCCACCAATGTCCACCTGGATCATTCCTCCCCCCTTAGGAAGCAATGGTCCCCATTGCGTTGAGTTCCTCCATGAGATGAGGAAACTTTTGTTTTTAAGTTTCTGTGGTGAGGAGTTTCGCATGTGTTGTTCGGATATTCCACAGTTGGTGTCATTTTGTCATCGACGTTTTGAATCCGAATTAGGATTCATCATCAAGACTAATCGTCGAATGAGAGCTAGCTGATCGTTGTCAATTAATACTTTAAATGCAAGACAATTTTTAATTTAAAATTTATTTAATTAAGTCGGTTGTCCTAATTTCAGAATTTAATTTAATTAATGAGACTTAAATTTAATTAATGAGACTTAAATCTAGGGTTTTGAGAATAATAATTAGTATGTATAAGTATATAAAAATCTAGTTTATATGAGGCTTTTAATTATTTGTTTAGGGTTTTAGGTAATTTATTAGGTTTTACTCCTAATTAATTATTTAATAGTGTTGGTATATAAGTAGTGGGGTTTGTTTGTGATTATTTTTAAGGTGATTAGGATATTAATTTCATATGATTAATGATTATTACCTATGTGTGGAATAATAATTAGTGTGTATAAGTATATATAAAAATCTATGTTATAGGAGGCTTTAATTATTTATTTGTTTTAGGGTTTTAGGTAATTAGGTTTTACTCCTAATTAATTATTTAGTAGTGTTAGTGTATATGTAGTGGGGTTATTTGTGATTATTTTTAAGGTGATTTAGGATATTAATATCATATGATTACATATGTGTATTAATATTGAGAATCAATTCTTATTACCTAAGTGTGGATATTGTAGTTAGGTGTCAATATAGAAAATAGTGTGAAATCTAGGTTTCCTTAATCATTTAGGTTTTTTATTTAAGCACTCAGGTTTTAATCATATCTAGTTATTTGAATTGATAGTGTTTTAATATAAGTTTGTAGGGTAATAATATCTAAGGAGGGTTTTAGGGTTTGTAAAAGGATTAGGTTTTAATTAATAAAGTGTATAGTGACAAGTTTTACATTAGAATTTTTATAGTAGTAGTAAGACTAGATAGACCCCTAAACCTAAGAACCTATTCAAATTAAACCAAAACAAGTAGGGAAAGGAAGGGAAAGATCGGTGTCATACCTGATTTGGTCCATGATGGTCCCTTATTTGGTTGATTAATGGGTGCCAAAAGCTACTTACCTCCAGGCCACCGTCTCTGTTCCTGTTTTTGGGGTGCTTGATTATTTCCAGAGCTTCTCTTAAGTGTCTTTTGTAGTAGTGATGTAACGCTCCCCTGGCCTTCATCTAACCCACTGGCCGGGCAGATGCTACTATGTGGAACAACATCATTCTCATACTTGATTGATAACATGAATTTAAATCAAATGAAACACATTTGACTCAGAGTAAGCATAAGAATTATTGCTAACACAAATATTCCCTAGCATTAACAATAATTCATCTGCACAACATAATACATGATAAAATATAAGCATCATAGGCATGCAAAACATAACATTTAACATAAGATGATACTTATCTTTGAAACTGTGGTAATTCCACCAACCACGTACAGGCCTTCCACGAACCTCCCAGCCTTAGACCACGCTTCTCATGAAGCTCAGCAGTGGGTCACCCCCAAGATGGGACTAAGATCCACCCCAAGGCAAGGAATCCTAGGATAGGCTGAGGTTACAGGGAAAACAACATAGAATGACTGGAAGGATTCTTCCCAAGATGCCATCTTACGCCCACTACTTCCGAACTCTCATTCCCCACATGCCTATTCTACCTGGGAGTATATACCTTCACAAGCACAGTCCATCGGTGCTACACCTCCCTCTTTGGGTCTCAGCAATAGGCCAGCTCAGGAAGTCTCAGAGCCCGAAGCTGGTGCTGGACACTCTCTGGAAGAAACCACTTCCCAGCAAACTCTCTCTCACCTGGAGAGAGTTGTTCACATGCCTGACAACCTGCCTCTTCCAACAACAATCACCTCCCTCACCTGGAGAGAGGTTACACATAGGCTAAGCATGAACTCACAATGGCCAGTAAGCCATGCGCAGTCCAGCACTGCATGACCACAACAACAAACTAGAAAAATAGACACGGGCTTCCCAAACAGGCTCAACAATCATGAAATAGACTCACAGTTTTGGTTTCGAGATTGCACAAGGTGTACAAAGATCCCACGCACAGGCTCAAACTGTTCAGGCAAGGAATGTATCGGCTTCCTTAGGAATCAACATAGACCTTTTTCCACATTTTTAGAATTGCACGAGGGTATCTTGCAGAGGTCAGACGAGACTCACGTTCAGACGATCGACGGTGGAATGGAGGAGGAACCCCCATCACGACTCATCTCAACCATTTTATTTGCATGGCCTGGGTTGACACTTGTCACCCATGTAACTGCATGCGTTCCTTTAGCATGTGTTCATTCCATTTGGAAGTTGCTTGTCCTTCCAAAAAGAACTTAGGATAAAACATATATTTCACATGGTCTTTTTTTTTGGAATAATATTAAAATATTATTCCCAAGGACTTAAGCCCTTAGGCTCAACACTTAGTCCCTTTTCCCACCTTCCAGCCCCTAATCCCTTGCCCACTCTGTGTAATCTTAGTCCCCCATCACACATTCATCGTGGTCGGTCTGCATGCAGTGGTGTTTATAATTTTATTAATGTTCTACATAGATACATGTACAAAATCAGGCTCTTGGCCTTCAACACTTAGGCTCTCTGGCCTAATAATCACATAAGCCCACCAAATTATATTAACTTGGCTCACCAACCTATAAAACATAATTACAATTCATTTCATAAACATGATTTACAACAGGGTTCGGCCTTGGGGGAATTACAAGTGACCCTCTTTTGCTAGTATTTTGGTATCCTCAAGGAAAACATGATGTTTGGTTTTGAGGGAGTGTTCTGCTAAGGTGGAAGTGCGGGTACATTCCTTTCTAATGTCTGCTTTGTGTTCCTTAATCCTTACCTGGAATGATCATCCAATTTCACCAATGTAACATTTCCCACATGAACATGACACTTTGTAAATGCCTTTCTCTTGTCGGTTGTCTATAGGGTCCTTTACAAACTTCATTCTTTGTCTGATAGTAATTAGGGGTTTGAAGGAGGTCATAATTTCTTTTCTTTTTAAAACCTTGGCAATCTTGTCCGTGATACCTCGAATGTAGGGAAGAAAGGCTTTAATGTTTGAGGTTTGATCATTCTGTGTACGATTCCTTCTTTCCTTCTTATCTATTTCCTTTTTTAGGAAACTTTTGTTGAACTTGGTCGTTGGTGAGCCACTTTCCTTGGTGAAGGAGTTGGCCTGCTTTGACAACTCGATATAGTGATATCCTTTGTTGTCGGGCGTGCTTGATCTGTGTATCTATGATGTGATTAGTTGTGGCTTGTTCCATGCAGTATTGATTTAACTTTGTTGGTGTGATTTGTTCTCCCATGTCGGATGTTTCTAGTAGAGGTGGAAAGTAGGGCTAAAGGCGGTCCACATTGAACACTGGGTGTAGAACAAGGAATGGTGGAATGTTGAGCTCAAAGGAATTGTCCCCTACAGCCTTGGTGAGGGTGTACGACCCATATCATAGCGAGCGAAGCTTGTGGTGGGGTCCAGTGAGGCACTCCTTTTGCAAATGTAGCCACACTTTGTTGCCCATTTGGAAGTTGTGTGGCACCTGATGTTGATCATGTTGCTGCTTGTACTTAGCATTGGATCTGTCCAAGATGTCATGAACCTATTGGTGGATGTGTTGAATGCACTCAATGAAGTTGTTTTCCTTGTCAGCCTCAGCCTAGACATGAGATGAATCTTTGTGAGTAGCCACAAATGGCATGGCTACGTCAATGGGACATAGTGGCTAGAATCCCAAGCCCATTTGAAAGGGGCTATGGATGGTTGAGCTATGGAGAGCCCGGTTGTAGCTATGTTGTACATAGGGGAGGCTCTCATCCCATGTTGGTGGATAATTTGAATTGTACATGCACAAAATGTGTACGATCATCTAGTTGACGACCTTTGTCTGGCCATCAGTTTGTGGATGGAAAGTTGTGGACTTGGTGAGCTTGGTGTCCAGCATTGACTAGAGGTTGGACCAAAATGTACTGAGGAACATGTTGTCCCGATCTGAGATGATAGACTGTGGGATCCCAAAGTGTACCCACACTCGTTCAAAGAAGAGTTTAGCAGTGGCTTCTACTGTGATATTCTTCTTGCAGGCCATCATAATGGACACCTTCGAGAATCGGTCGAAGACCACAAAAACACAATCATTTCCATGCTTAGTAGAAGGAAGGCCCGACATGTAATCCATAGAGATGGATTCCCAAGGTCGACTAGCAGTAGGAAGCAGAGAATAGAGGCCTTGCTTCTTGATGATCGGTTTGGAAATGGAACAATCAGTGCAAGACTTGATGTACTTCCCGACATCATGTTGAAGGTTCAGCCAATAGAAATAATTTTGCAGTACTACCACGGTTTTCTCGACCCCAAAATGCCCAGTGACCCGACTATAGTGCGCCTCACAAATCATCTTGGCACGCTCACTTGAAGGAACACAAAGGTGTCCCAGGTGACAAAGAAGGGAATCTTGGAGGTGAAAATTGGGAACTTGCTTGCCCTCCAAGAGTGTATTGTATGTGTGGTCGAATTCTAGATCACTTGTGTAGAGAAGCGGCCAATTGGAAGTCTCGTTCCCACAAGAGTTGAGCACAGTGGTTGGTGCCACAATGGGTGGTCGACTGAGGCAGTCTGCAACATTATTGGTGCTTCCTTTCTTGTACTTAATGTTCAAATGAAACTGTTGCAGGTATGTGGACCACTTCTGATGGCAATGATTCTGCAACTTCCCTTGTGTCTGTATGAACTGTAGGGGTCGGTGGTCTGTGTGGATGACTGTTTCTTTTCCCAAAATGTAATGCTTCCATTACTGGAAAGCCTGCACAATGGAATACATCTCTTTGTCATAAGTGGGATACTTTCGGACTGTGTCGAAAAGTGTCACACTGTGACATGCCACTGGATGCCCATGTTGAGTAAGGAATACCCCAATAGCATAGTCATAGGCATCTGTCTCAATCTCAAATGGTTGTTGCAAGTCTGGTAATGTGAGCACTAGTGTAGAGCAGAGGCGATGCTTCAACTCCCCGAATTCCTTTTGTTGAGATTCAGACCAAAAGAATTTTTCTTTCTCTTCTCCCTTGGTGACTTGACTCAAGGGCCAAGTGATATGAGAGAATCCCAACAGAAACCCGTGGTAGAAATTGGCAAGACTTAAAAAGTTGCGGAGCTCTGTTAGGGTGGTTGGGGCTGGCCAATCCCGAATGACTTGGATCTTTTTTGGATCCACATGCACCCCCCACTCATCAATAATGTATCCCAGATACTGAACTTGGGTCATGCCGAAATTGCATTTCTCCAAATTGGCACACAACTTGTGTTGTCGTAGTGTTTGGAGGACCTATCGGATGTGGTGGAGGTGCTCTTCCCAAGTCTGGTTGAAGATCAGAATGTCATCCAAGTACACCACTACAAATGAGTTGGTGAATGGCCACTAGATGTCGTCCATTAGCCTCATGAAGTTTGCAGGGGAATTCGTCAACCCGAAAGGCATGACCAACCATTCGAAAAGGCCCTCCTTGGATTTGAAGGCAATATTCCACACATCAAAGGGTTCGATTGGTACCTGGTGATACCCAGACTTCAAATCGATATTGCTGAAATATTTCGCCCCCTTGAATTGGTCCAGAAGGTCATCAATCCATGGGATTGGATAACTATTTTGGACAGTGATATTCTTCAGTGCCCGATAGTCAATGCAGAGTCTCCAAGTCCCATCCTTCTTCTATACCAACATGATCAGGCTCCCACAAGGTGATGGACTTGGTCGGATGTGACCTTTCTGCAATAGCTCCTGAATCTTCCTAGTGATTTCATGATTCTATAGAACAAAGCATCGATAGATGGGTCCATTGGGAAGCGATGCACCTGGGGTCAGATTGATGGGGTGCTTGACCTGGTAGTGTAGAGGCACTCATGCGAGGGAGGTGAAGATGTCCTCGTACTCCTCCATGACCTTATCCATCTGTTTTTGTCGTGCAGCGGGGCCCTGTCTGGAGGTCATGGCCACAATATTCCTCTTTCCCTAAGGGCAGATCATCAGGAAAACAAATTTCCTGGTTTTGGAAATGAGCTTACTGCATTGTTTTTCAGTAACCAAAGAGATGGTGGTAGTCGGTGCTATCTCCGATATACTGTACAACTTATTGCCCAAAGTGATAATAACAGCATGAGGCCTGGACTCATACACAACATGTCGCTTCCACAAGTACGGTTGGCGTAATAATACATTCGAAACATCAAGAGGAGCAATGTCACATAATACCTCATCCATGAAGGGCTTGATGTTGTAGGGAAGGCGACATTGCTGGCTAATGCGGAGGTTCCGTCCTTGGTGCAACCACCCAATGGTGTATGATTGTGGGTGTGATGTGGTCAACAAGCCCAATTGCTTCATGATCTCTATCGAGATGAGGTTCTTCTGGCTTCCACTGTCGACAATGAACTACAACGGGGAACCCTTTACCCACATCTTGGAATGGAAGAGATGCTCCACCTCCTCTAGATCTGTTGGTTCCTCCTTTTGGATCTTCATCATGGAAATGGTGGCGTTGGGCTCCGCATTGATAATATTCTTCCCCTTGTCATTCCCCTTGTCAGGTTCTGATTCAGAGTCAGAGTATGCATCTGATTCAGAAGCCTTCAACTAGGCTACTAGTGACTATTTGGTCCGACACTCACTTGTGTTGTGAGTGGATCTCTTATGGAACTCACATCACTTCCCCGTGTCCTTTTTTGGCTTCGTGGTGTCGTTCTTTTCTTGCAGCCTTGGCGGGTTGTCCTGGGCTACCCTGCCTTGGCTTAGTCCTTTGTTCTTCAGTTTGGGGGTACCTTTCCCTTGCTTCTAATTCACAGACCCAAAGTCTTGCTTCTTCTATTTGAACTTCTGCTCAATGTTGGCAGCATACCAATATGCCACACCAAGCGAGGAGATGTCGAGAAACTCCATTTCCTATTGAATGTATCTATGCAGATAACTGCGGTACTTTAACACCAAATTTTTCTTTGAATCTTTGATACCCAACTTTGTGCGTAGGGTATGAAACAGATTCGTCAGCTCATGCACATCTTGGTCCCTTTGCTGCCGCAGCGTAGTCCATTGTATGTATTTGTCCTCATAGCTCCCCACGGGATAATATTGTTCCTTGATGGTGTCTCAGAAAGAATTCCAAGTGGGTGTGGCTAAGAACAAAGAGGGTTCCCCCTCGCCCTGTTGCTCCGAGTAGGTTTCTCACCAGTCCTTGACATAGGGGGCGTCTTTGAGGAGTACAAAAATAATCCTTTCTCGGTCGAAAAAGTCATGAACCAAGAAATATCCTTCTAACAGATTCAACCATCTATCTATGACATATGCATCTATTTGAACCTCAAATATAGGAATGTCAAAGTTTACTTGTACCTTAAAAGGAGTGGCACCTCCAGAGTGGTTTTTGGATGTTGATATGCCGCCAATGGGAATCCATTGAAGGATCTGGGCAAAGTTGTCCATCATCATGTTCCTTTGTTTCTCGAGGGCATCCTCGAGCAACATTTTGATAGGATCTCCTACTCCCTCATCTTTCTTTTCTTCCCCCATAGGCGGTTGTCTGGGTTTGCAAGGCTGATCTTGCAAAGGTTCAACCAGATCGATCCCCAACTCCTTATACCCCGACCTCGTTGGGGACATGAAAAGAAGGATCGAGAACAAGAAGACCGCTCTGATACCACTGATCCAGATTTATGTAGGAACACAATGAAATACAAAAATACACATAAAAGCAGAGATGCAGCAGAAATAAGACTTCATTTAATTAATAACAAATGACTGAAATATGCTTACAGATAGAATGGAAATAAACTAGCTAGAGCGTTGGTATCTTATCTCTGAGAAGAGATGTGGCAGCTACTGGCCTCTGAACTGTGTTACAATGAGGCTCCAAGGCCTATTATTATTGATAAACAATGGAAAACCCTAAACATCCAAAGACCTAACCCTAGGAGATGAAATGCCAAGACTGTGGACCCTGTTTGGGTAAATTGGTACATCAACTTCCCAGGGACATAACTTTGGCATACGATCTCTGTTTGACGCATTCCATACCTCGTTAGAAATATCTATTCAAGCACTACAACGTTTGGGTGAGCAACATTAAAATATGATCCATGTTGCTCCTCGTTTTCTCAAAAAACGTCGTTTAGGGCCTCAAAACGACTCTGGAAGTTCATGACCCGAAAAACTGCTAAAAATAGTAAACTGTGCAGAAACTTAAAAATTGAAAGAAGCAATGGTAGGGGTCCAAGTGGAATAAGTGGGTGGCCACCAATGTCCACCTGGATCAGATGGACATTGGAGGATGTATACAGACTACAGATCATTGAATAAAATTACAAATAGATATAGATTCCCACTATCAACGATGGCTGATTTGATGGATAGCTTACGTGATACAAGGTAATTCACCAAGATAACTTCGAAGAGCGGATATCACCATATAAGGATCTGAAAGGGCAATGAGTGAGACTACATTCAAAACCAAAGACAATGTGTATGAGTTGTTGGCTATGTCATTTACATTGACCAATGCATTGAGTCCTTTCATGGGACTAATGATAGAGGTGTCATGATCATACATTAATAAAAGTTGTGGTGCTTTATTTGGATGACATTCTAATTTATAGTAACAGTAAGGAGGAACACTTAGAACATTTGAGCTTGGTGTTTTAAGCACTAAGAAAGGATCAGCGACACGTTAACTTGGAAAGGTATGAATTATTCGAGGAGTATTTGGTGTACCTTGGTTTTGTGGATTCCAAGGATGGATTGTGCATGGATCTAGATAAGGTAAAGGAAATTTTGGAATGGACTACACCTCGCACCATCATAGAGAGAATTTTTCAAGGAATTGCAAAAGATTACAAGAAATTCTTCACAAGATTCAGTGAGATATGGGTGTCCATGATAGAATGGATTGTGATGCAAGCACAATAGCTATCGACATGATGTTGACTTGGGAAGAAAGGTCGATACCAATCTTCAAAGAGAACTTAAAATGAAGAATGACATAAGTAGTCTACTTATGATATTGAGTTTTAGGTTATTGAGAATGTCCTAAAGCATTCAAGGCATTTCTTGTTGTCATAGAATTTCATATTGTACACAAAATACCAACAACTAAAGTTTTTCAACATCCATGTGAATATAAATTAGATATTTGAAGTGGGTTGAGTTTCTACAAAGCTACACATTCATTGTTGAAGCACAAGGCCATGGGTCAGGGATGTGCTAACCAAGAGAATGTTGATGCTCACAATAATAAAGAATGAGACAATGAGCTTCGAGTATATTAAGGACTTGTATGATCAACAACAAAGACTATGGACAGGGATGCACACCCACACAATCACCAAAAAAGGAAGAAGATACCACCAAATGTTTTCAATGAAGGAAGAAGCACCCAAAGAGGTGTTATCATTGCTAGTGAAGAAGTTCTTATACACAACAAAGGAGACAAAATTGTGTTACACAATTGCACTAAATAAAGTGACAAAGTGCAATCAGATAGAAGAGAGCATCGAGGAACAGATCCCTGTAGAAGTGAAGTTGTAGGAGTTTAGTGACATAGAGCATGATGATTTAATTGAAAGATTATCGCCAAAAAGGAAGATTGCACATGAGTTTGAGTTGATTATAGGAACAACATTATCAAATCAAGCAACACATAAGTTGTCCAATGGAAAGCGTAGAATTGAAAAAATAAGTAGGTGAGTTGTTGTGAAAAGGCTTGATAAAGAAGTGTATGAGATCACGTGCAATACCAGCATTGGTAATGTCAAATAAGGATTGACAATGTAGGATTGGTATAGACTCCATGATGTGAATAAGATCACAATCAGGTATAAGGTCCCATTTCCAAGAATGGTCAATTGGATGACAATTTGAGTGGCACCAAATTTTTCAAAAAGATGACTTGAAGAATGGATATCAGTAGATTAGGATCAAAGAAGGCAATGCATGAAAGAATGCATTCAATATAAAGGATAATTTGTATAAGTGGTTAGTTATGCCTTTTAGTTTGACCAATATGCCAAGAATAATCATGAGATTGATCACAAAGATATTGTGACCATACATTGGTAAGTTTGTAGTAATTTTCTTGGATGAAATTTTGATTTATAGAGAGAGCATAGAAAATCTCCTAGAGCATCTGAGGCCACTACCTGAAGTGTTCAAAAAGGACCAATTGCACATCAACTTAAATAACTGTGAATTATTCAAGGAACTAGTCTATATTGGGATAATGGAGTCAAGGACAAAGTGTGTATGGATGTCGAGAAAGTGAAGCCACTTTTGGAATGGTGCATGCCTCACAATGTTAAAGAGATCAAATGTTTCCATGGTATAGCAAATTTTTATAGGAAATTCACCAGAGGGTTTAGAAAAGTGTGTGCACCAATAAAAGAATGTATAAAAGTGTGATGAATCCAATGGAGTGTGTAGCCACAACAAAGTTATGAGTTTTTGAAGCAGAAGAATAGAAAGGCACTTGTGTTGCCACTCTATAATTTAAATAAGATTTTTCATGTGGATTGTGATGCAAGTGCAATAACTATTGTCACAATGTTAAGTCAAGAAGGGAAACCATTAACATTCTTCAACAAGAAGTTAAATGAACTCCGACGCAAGTATTCAACTTATGATCTTGAGCTTTATGCTATGTGCATGTGGTGAAGCATTGGCAGCACTAATTCTTGCCACGAGGGGCTCATACTATACACCAACCATCAAGTGTTGAAGTTATCAATAACCAGGAAAAGTTGAATCAAAGGCATGTGAAATGGACTGAATTTCTACAGAGTTACATGTTTGTGTTGAAGCACAAGTTCGTGAGGAACAAGGCCATGGAAGTGCCAATCATGAGTGTGCTGATGTTGGTGAAAATGATGAATGAAACAATTGGCTTCCAACAAATCAAGGACTTGTATGAGTGCAAAGGAGATTTTGGACTAGTCGTAGAGAATAGTAGCCCAACAGTGCATGATAGAAGTGTCCAGTTGGATTACTCCATCAAGGACATATATTTGGTCAAGAGGGAGTAATTGTGCATAGTAGAGAGTTAAATACACAAGAGTTTGATCACAGAGTTGCACAATGGAAAATTAGGGCATTTTGGTGCAATAAAGCATAGAGTTTCTCAGGGGTGAGATATTACTAGCCAAGTATGAAGAAGGAGGTCAGTGAACTTGTGGAGTGGTACAAAATTTATCATATAGTGAAAGGAATGAGTCATAATACAAGATTTTACACACCATTGTTGATGTCAAAGATTCCTTAGGTGGATGTATTGATGGATTTCATTCTTGGACTACCAAGAACATGGTGTGGATTTCATGTAGTGTTTGTTGTGATTGACAATTTTTCTAAGATGGCCTACTTCATGACTTCTAAGAAGCCCAATGATGCAACATATGCACGTATCTATTCTTCAAAGAGGTGGTGTGATTGCATGAATTTCCAAAGACGACCACATCAGACAAAGATACCATATTTTTGAGTCATATTTGAAGGACATTGTGGAAGAATATGGTGACAAAGCTAAAGTGAAAATCATCTTACCACCCTCAGATAGATGGATAGGAAAAAGTGGTTAGCTGAAGTATTGGAAATATTTTGAGATACTTAGCTAGAAGTAATCCAAAACAATGGTATCAAGGATTGGAACACATTGAGTTCGCATATAATGACATTGTAAATAGGTAAATAGGATTTTTTCCTTTCAAGTATGGGGAAGAATTTGAGAGTAGAAAAAATGGTTGATTTTCCAACTGACATGAAGAAAAGTGATGAAGCAAAAGAATTTGTAGAGAAAATTGAATAGATATATGCACAAATCCAACAGAAACTAAAGGGGAGGAATGAAAAGTACAAGGAGGGAACGATAGCATCTAGAAGGTTTAAGGATTTTGCAATGTGTGTTTCGACCTTGTACATCTCATGAAAGAGCACTATCCCAAGGGTGCTTACAACAAGCTAAATGTGAAAAAGATAGGATCACATGTAGAATCAGGAGGAAGTTTGGAGACAATGTATATGAAGTGGAGTTGCCATAGAAATTCAACATTTCACCTATTTTCAATGTTGTTGAATTGTATGAGTATTGGGAAGGAAACACCATTGTGTGTTGTATAAATACTTATATTTGTATGCATTTTTTTGGAAAATTATTTAATTGAGTAATGTGTTAAGATTTCTCTCTTGTTTTTACTAATTCATGCTTATGATGTAATATGGGCACCATCATGCCAACAATCAACCTCAACTCTCAAATGGTGCAAGCATGCCTGATACTAAAAAAGACGAAAATGAAGCCCATATAACAAACAATACCAAAGATAGCTCGATTGGACAATGAAACTACATCACATTCTCAACCTAACATGCAGTGGGTTATTCTACATTAGAGAAGAAGTCTTCTAAAACTACAGATGCAATGGAAATTTATAATGTACAACATATGAAGGCATATGAAGTAATTGTTGAATTTACGATAACGAATGGGATTGCATTCAATGTTCCCTATTATCTCTTTTACAAGGCAATATGATGAAAAATGATATAGTTCTTGGGATTGGCTATGCAATTCTTATTTACAACCAATGTAGATCCATCTTAAACATGGATCTATAAAGCCCCGAGAGGGATCAAATTTATTAAAGTGTAATTTTTTTATCATTTCTTTTAATTATTTCATATTAAATGATATAAAAAATTACACCTTAATAAATTTGATCACTCTCGATGCTTTATAGATCCGGGTTTAAGATGAATCTACACTGGTTTGATATATTATATGAATTGTGATCAGGCCTCTGGCTTGAAGAAGGAGAATGGACTGTGACCTTAACATTCCTGAAATTTAAGAATGACATCGCTTTCCCTGATCAATACCCAATATGAGTTTTCTCTGATTATGGGCAAAATTGAAAAATCCATCTGCGTTACACGACTTCATTACAAAATAAACACCCAATCCCACCATACCTACTGCCACATGTCTTTGAATAAAACCCAATTTGTTTTTCCTCTGATATATGGGTGATGTTAAAATCCCAACAGTATTAGAGAGCTCAATGACAGAATGATAATCCATCACGACCTATTTAGTTTCTGATTTATCAAAATATACATATGTAAACAATATTTAAACAATATTTCTAGTTAACAAGAGAAAATAAAAGCAATCCATACTTACCAAGTGTCTGCAATAGGAGTAGACTGAGCAGCTGAGAGAATGGCTTCTCTACCGTCTGTGGGTGAGGATGAGGAATCGTAAGGTTGTGCACAGGGGATTCGTGAGGTGCAAAGAGGAACTTCTGAAGGAAGTCGTGAAACCCGCATTCAAGAAATAAAGACCGCTACCGCTAATTTCAGCGACGCCAATGTCATTCGTCAAGGGGGATTCGCTACGGTGTACAGGGGAACACTTCCGGACGGTCGGTGGATCGCGGTAAAAATAATCAGAAACTGTACTCCAGAATCAGAAATGTATATTTTCCATAATGTTTTCTTATTACACCCATACTAATTTGAGAGAATTGTTCCAAACATTCGATGAGCGAGCATTAGTAGGAGATGGCACCTCATTTTAGCTTGGATCAAGTTGAAAATAATTTGATTTGAGAATTCTTAATGAAAATTTCAGTCAGTGAATCAACTTACATCAATGTATTATTTGAGGCTATCTTAGGCTCCTTTTTTAGAGGACTTACTTGTGCTTTTGGAGGTTGCATTCATGGCTGAAGTAGTGTCCCTTTCTTAGGGTTTAATTTGTTTTTGCTTGGTATGTTATCTCATGTAGAGAAGTTCACTTTCCTTAAGTGTTTTTTTTTTTTTGAGTTGGAGGGTATTCATGCCCTCATTCGTTGTGCCCTTTTCCACTCGTGATTGGTGTATGAGCTTAAGTAAGACCAGATAGGGCACCTTTTGTGATGAAATTTGTGGATGAGTGTGAGCATATACTTGGATGAAATTTAACAACAATTTTATCCTATGGATGAGTAGTTTGGTGGCAACATTATTTCAAGTTGTTAGGTACACTTTTGTATTGATTTGAATTATCACAACGCCACTCTAATTTCGGTTTTCTAATTTTTCTGAAGGCATGGGGTTAAGGTTGTTGACATTAGCAAGAAGATATGAGGTTCACCCAAGTAGGCATAGACTATTAGGTTTTTCCCCACCCAAGACCCCTTTATGATTTAGAGAGTGGGTGGCTTATGATGCCAAATTCTTTGACCCTTGATAACATTTCATTTTCCATTATGTGAGTGGCATGCATCCTCAAGTTATAGACACACTGGAGCCATGGATTCCCAATCATTGTCAAGCATTGCAAGATATAACCATGCAATAACAATTTCATGGGTATTACCATAATCAATTCATATTTGTAAACCATATTTTTCTCAAATTCACATTCATGGTCAATTGGACATTTTTCTTTGTTTTGGATGAGTATATTCCCAATTGTT
>ML778911.1:896457-941971 GCA_009831015.1 Picea engelmannii | reverse complement strand
GTTGGCTTGAAACCTATAACAACAATGTTTTTTGGGGATTCCCCAGAATCCACCTACAAATCATTGGATAAGCCTTTCCTCAACCTAACAACTTGGATTTGAATCCTAGAGCTTCTTTGTTTCTTATTAATCATTAACCAGTGATAAAAAAATATAATGTTTTTAATATTTTCAAATTTATAGAGAGTATATTTATCTATATTTAGGGTAGGATCCCTTATGTTGGGGTATTACCTCCTATATACCGTAACGTATGGTGAATATGATCACACTTTCTAAATTTATTGTGCATGCCCCAGATACCTACATCCCCACACATCATATTATTTTTAATATGGAATATTTGTTGGAAGATTGGTTGTTGCCATTGATGTCAACCCTAGTCATGGGTTTTGGACCGCAAGATTGATAAAGGTATTTGGACATGAAGAACAATGCACATGCATATACAACACCCATGAATGGATAGTATACATCATGTTGTTTCCGGTGGTATGTGGCATGTCACATGGATCCTCATGGTTGAGGAGAAATGAATTTTTGAAGATGACAAAGTGAATTGAAGAAGGAAGTACATGTAGGCCCTAAAGATAATTAAAGAAAATAATTACAAAATAAGAAAGTGTCAAGTCGGCCCTAATGTTAAAATGAAGTGACATAAATGGTATAAATAAACATCATTAGACATTCATTTTTGATATAAGTCGAATTTCAGAGGAAATAAGAAGTAAAGAAGGTCGGATTTCAAGGGAGGATGCAGTCTTTTGGTGATGTGTTCTAAGGTATGTTATTTTCAGGTCATCTTACCATTTTTGCTATAACTTTTTTTTCTAGAACGATTTAGATGGTGAAATCTCTATGGTATTGAGAAGACATATCAAGGTACCTCTGGTAAAAATTTTAGCTCTTGTTTCGCTATAATTACGAAGATACACTCTGTGGAAGACAGGGTTTGTGACCAGTCTTGAAGCTAGTCAATAAGCAAGTGTTCCGGGTAAAACAATCATAACTTATTCATCGAGAATCCAAATGAAGTGGGACAAATTTAATTGGAAAGAATATGAACTTTAGTTTATTGTGTGCAAGTTTCAGAATCAGATGTTAATTATTGAGCGCGGGGTATTCTATGCAAGTTCACTCTCCTGATTAGACCAGAATTGAATAAAGTCTACCATTCTTTCTATAACCTCTTTTTGGGGAGGATTCAAGGAGTGAAAATTGGAGGAGTTTCAGAGAATACATTGAGTAATATTATCTATAGGATCGTAGTACTCCAAGAATTGAAGAAGTCTCAGGAAGCATTATGAGGTTCTATGTGATGATTAGTTGACGGTGATGATTTAATGTAAAGTTTTATTATCTCTCATATATTCTTGGTTGGAAGGAAGGGGAAAGGATGGAGAGTTCAAATCTCTCTTGATATTGGAGGATTGTATCTTCCTCTTGAAGTTTTATCCCTCCCTTTACATTTGGAATCTGTAGCTACCTTTGGAAGTCATTAATTCCCTTGAACAATAACTATTGATTATTTCTCATATATTGTGCATGGTGTATTATGGTGTATTGGTGTAACTCTTATACTATTGTTCATTGCGCATTGGATATAGTTGAATGGTTTAATTATAAGTTGAAAAAGTTTTTAAATTGTACTTGATACTGATTCACCCCCCTCTCAGTATCAACAATATTAAAAAGGAATATTAATATGGATGATGTTGAAATAAGAAGGAAACCTTACCAAAAATACTAGTGAAAAGGAGATGAGAAAAAAAAGAGTATTTCACATCCAAAATAGGTCAAAATAACCACAACAAGCACCTACAATTATGTCTTCTAACACTAACATCCTTGATTTTTTGTGAAAAAACTAGGCCAAAATTGCTAAAAGCATAATCTAGACAATCATCTTTTGAGGGGGGAAATGGAGATATTTTCAAAACTTGTTTCTATGGAATATATCCCTCTTAGTTTAGTTTCCAATCCTATCAGAATCACTCCACTTTTACTTCATATGAATTTATGCCCAAAAAGTGACTTCTTATCCCAAAATCTACATTGTTCCAATTTTGGATGTTGATTATTTATTAGCATATTTCATACATCAATTAAAATTATGTTTAAAAGCTATTTCTAGTGTAAGTATTTCTATTAATCTAATTTCATCTCCCACTAGAATCATGTTAATATAACATCAAATGAAAGAGTTATGCCCCAAAATGTAATTTTTGGTCCGAGCTCGAAACTATAAACACCTTTGAGATATAGGTTGTTTCTTAGTTGATTTCACATGCCAAAACAATACAATTTCAATTTTTTTTTCTATTTTACATTTACATATAAATCTACTTTCAATTGGCCTTTGAATCACTCCATTTGGATATCGTTTAAATTTTTTTATCATAGAAACATCATTGGGTAGTCTAAGCTAGCTACCACTCCTCAACATGTTAAAGTGAAAATTACTTCATGACCCCATTTTAGATTTTCTTCATATACATCGTTTGCAATCATTTTGATGACTACTGGAAGAATGAATTCATCACATCTAACTTCTTCTATAACCTCACCATGTATTGCAATACAACTACTAGTTTTTTCTTGTATATCACTAAGGGTCGACAAGGTCAATTTAGCTATGAACAAATGATTTAAAATAGTTGCATGATTTTTTATGAAAAGAGTGAAGCACTAAAAGATCAATAGGTTCAATAAATAAAAATGATTTTGAAAAATAGTTTTCCTAATGAATCTTGATTTGTATAAAAATATACCCTCATGGTGAAATCCCCCTCAGGATGTTGGACACACCTATCACACTTAAAGGGGGGTGAATGAGTGTGGGGATCTTTTTCCCAAAACTTCCCTCTTACACAAAACTCATTAGTTAGCATTCAACATTTAATCATTACCCATTGTTTTCATTTATAACTAGTTAGATGTGAACATATATCAGCAACATAAATCAACAATATATCATCAACAAGTCATCACCACAAGGAACAGAAAGAACACAAGATGTATGTACAATTTTCTTTTTATTACATACTACAATCCTTGGGGTTTTTCAGCAACAACTGAATAAAGTACAACTCTAAAAGAGCACCATCTCTATAATGCAAGACTCAACTTACATCCTCAACACCAACTGAGATGAGGCAAAAATCCTCAACAGATATCAATATGCAATAGGTACGCGACCTGTAGGTAGTGCAACACATGTATGTACGCACCCTACCAGTAGTACAATCCACGTGTATATGCTCCCAAACAGTACTACAACTTGCGTATACCTTCTGAGCTATTAGGGTTTATCCTTTTCATCACATGCTTAGATCCTCTACAACCCACAATCATATTCTCTTCTGTCTTCCACTATCCAAACTGATCCTCATCTAGTCATAACACATCCATACTCTCCAATAGATTACTCATGCTTTTCTATCAATCATACAATATGAATGCCACTCAATCATGCATGAGCAATCGGGTACTATAGCCATCATATCACCACTGAATCACAAGAGTACTACTCACTCCATCAACCAAACTAAACCACATCATAGAAGCCATACCAAGAATACCCTAAGCATTCACAACACAATGAACAATAGTATCCATCAAGACAATAATGTAACCATACCCGTGTCTCAATGACCGATCTGAGCCCATATAATACAGAGTTGTAACCTACTTCAGTCTTCAACAACTTGTCATCAACTCAACCAAGAATATCCATGATTTTTATCCACTGTACGCTCCATATACACAGACATCCCACGTATTTTACACATCCTATACACAGACAGCTCGCATATACGCACCCTATACACAGACAACCCACGTACATCTCAGAAAATCGGGTTTTTCTGTAATTTTGAGAATTCTCCCGTCATGATCTCAGACTTGCATAAAATTCAATGCGTCCATGAGATCCTCCTGATATCCTCTCTCTTAGAATATATCTTCAACACATTCTCAAGAGATCCATACCAAATATGCTCTCACAAGAAACTCTCCATCAGTACTCCAAAAGATATTCTCACAAGAAGCTCTCCATTGATCCACAAAAAGGATGTTTTTCAAGAGACCATTGCTATCTTATTTATACTTTCATCTTCTAGGTCACTTAACCCATTTCTAGGTCACTTGACCTAATATCCTTATTGTAGGGTTAACCACTTTCCATAAATAGAAAGTTCTACAATACTTTATCATTTAAATAATCCTTCTTCATTTTGTCATTTTACTTTATTATTTAAATAATCCTCCTTGACTTTGTCACTTTACTTTATCATTTAAATAATCTTTCTTGAATTTGTCACTTTACTTTATGATTAAATAATGATTTTCTTCTTTTGAAGCACTTTGACTTCTTTGACCATTTGGGGGTTCAAGCCTTCATATGTGGGTCCTCCAATTTCGTAAGGCCATAACTCTCAAACCGTGAGGAGTTATGTGACATTCCACATACAACTGGAAATAGCATGACAAGTAATATCCATCTAGGATAGTTTCACCAAAAAATTCATTGATCTTCATCTCATTATTCCACATACAAGCATGGGTCCTCCAACCATTCTTCTAGGATAACTCAATCCACAAAGCATCTTCCTGTGAAGGCTTTCACCATAAGGGGCCCACTTTGGAGTTCACCCATTTGTGTACCTTATCAACCATGATAATACCATTACATCAATCCAACTATGCATCATGTATCAATGACAACTCATTGATCCATATTCATCTATGCATTCTCATCAAGTAAAATATCAATGATAACTCATTGATCCATCTTCATCTATGCATTATCATGAAGGACAATACATCAATCATCAATAAATCAATCCTTTGACATCAATTAATCAAACCATTGGAATCAATGACAACATGATCCAACAATCTCCCCCTTTGGCATTGATGGAAATACCAACATTGATGTCAACATGTAGATAAGGCATGCTCTACATCAATATTCATTGTGACTATAGATAAGGCATGCTCTACATCAATAGCCAATGTGACTGTCTCTCCCAAATGTGACTGTCTCTCCCAAATGTGACTATCTCTCCCAAATGTGACTATCTCTCCCAATGCTTTTCCAATGACATAGATATCGTCTTTATTGCAACGTTTCATGCAGACACGTGTCATCTCAGATTTGATTGTCCAAACCCCATATAGCCATCGTAAGAGCGATGTCTTGGAGGTGGCAAGAGTGACGTCTTGGAGTTGGCAAGAGAAACGTCTTGGAGGTGGCAAGAGAGACATCTTGGAGGTGGCAAGAGTGACATCTTGGAGGTGGCAAGAGAGACATATTAGAGGTGGAAAGAGAGATGTATTGGAGGTGGAAAGAGCGATGTCTTGGAGGTGGTAAGAGAGACATCTTGGATCTGGCAAGAGTGACGTTAAGAGGTATCATCTCTGATGTGGTTGCTATGGGAGAAAAACTCTTGGAGGTGGAAAGAGTGACGTCTTGAAGGTGGCAAGAGAGACGTCTTGGAGGTGGCAAGAGTGACGTCTTGGAGGTGGAAAGAGAGACGTCTTGGAGGTGGAAAGAACAATGTTAATAGGTATCAACTTTGACATGGTTGCTATGGGAGTGACACTCTTGGAGGTGGCAAGAGTGACATATTGGAGGTGGCAAGAGAGACGTCTTGGAGGTGGAAAGAGTAACGGCTTGGAGGTGGCAAGAGAGACGTCTTGGAGGTGGCAAGAGCGACGTTAAGAGGTATCAACTCCAATGTGGTTGCTATGGGAGCGAGACTCCAAGACGTCGCAATAGCGACTGTGTTGTAGGTATTCAAAAAAAAAATACAATATCAATACTGAGAGGGACAGGTACATTAACCTTTGCTAAGATACTAGCCATATCAATATTTAAATCTATATCATTGGTCTTAGGCAAGGTTGGTTGAGGAGGAGGAATAACTTCCAATGGTAAAGGGGGTCTTGTCTAATGAGGTTTAGGATCACTAGGATATGTCTCGGGTGTGTTATCACGCAAACTCACAATTGTTGAGCTAAAGTCCGAAAGCTCAAGTTCAATCATGTGTAACTTAGAGGGAAGGCCCCTGTCACCTCACCAACCCTCTTTCATTTCAAGCCAACTTTCCTCCAAATGAAGGGGGTTTCCCTCAATTACGATTGCGAGGACTTAGGGAAAGGAATCTCAATGTGGAGAGTGAAGTCCGAGAAAAATGCGTTTGGGTAGCTTTAGAATATTGAAGAAAGTACTTGGAGATCTCAAGATCAATGTCTTTTCATTGGGCATATGGAGTTAATGTAGCGCTTCAATGAATACCGAGGGAAAAATAAGACTTCAAATTCTATCATAGGATTATCACCTCATAATCCTAGGTCAACCTCCTAGGAAAGAAAACCCTAGATTTTATCCCCTCATAAACACTAGGTGTTGTCCTATGGGAGCGACACTATGCTATGTGAGCAACACTATGCTCACTATGAGACATCCATTATATTGAAAATTTGTGGGAGGATGGCACAAAGAATAGGTTTTTATTGGTGGGCATGGGCTAAGGACTAGTGCCTGTGCTTAGATTAGAGATGGTAGAGAAATCAAAGTTAGCATGCTAAAAAAAATCCACAAAAATATATGCTATTTTGGTATCATCACAAATATGAAGTGATGGTGACTAACAAGTGCAAGTTATCCTTCAATATTGAAAATTATAAAGATAAAATTTTGTGTGACATCATCCTCGTGAATTCCTACCATTTGTTGTTGGGAAGACCATGATAGTATGAAAAATGTGTAGTGCACAAGGAAAAGAAAAATACCTACACCACCAACCACGTATAGGCCTTCCACGAACCTCCCAGCCTTAGACCACGCTGCTCATGAAGCTCAACAGTGGGTCACCCTTGAGATGGTACTAAGGTCCACCCCAAGGCAAGGAATCCTAGGCTAGGTTGAGGTTACAGGAAAAACAACATAGAATGACTAGAAGGATTCTTCCTAGGATGCCATCTTACACCCACTACTTCAGGACTCTCATTCCCCACATGCTTGTTCTGCTCGGGAGTATACACCTTCACAAGCACAGTCCATCGGTGCTACACCTCCCTCTCTGGGTCTCAACAACAGGCAGGATCAGGAAGTCTCAGATCCTGAAGCTGGTGTTAGACACTCTCTGGAAGAAACCACTTCCCAACAAACTCTCTCTCACCTGGAGAGAGTTGTTCATAGGCCTGAAAACCTACCTCTTCCAACAACAATCACCTCCCTCACCTAGAGAGAGGTTACACATAGGCTAAGAATGAACTCACACTGGCCAGTAAGCCACACGCAGTCCAGTTCTGCGTGGCCACAACAACCAACTGGGAAAATAGACACGGGCTTCCCAAATAGGCTCAACAATCACGAAATAGACTCACGGTTTTGGTTTCGGGATTGCACAAGGTGTACAAAGATCCCACGCACAGGCTCAAACTATTCAGGCAAGGAATGTATCAACTTCCTTAGGAATCAACACAGACCTTTTTCCCCGGTTTTAGAATTGCAAGAGGGTATCTTTCAGAGGTTAGACAGGACTCACGTTCAAACGATCAACGGTGGAATAGAGGAGGAACCCCCATCACGGATCATCTCAGACATTTTATTTGCATGCGCCTGGGTTGACACTTATCACCCATGCAACTGCATGCGTTCCTTCCATTTGGAAGTTGCTTGTCCTTCCAAAAAGAACTTAGGATAAAACATATATTTCACATGGTCTCTTTTTTTGGAATAATATTAAAATATTATTCCCAAGGACTTAAGCCCTTAGGCTCAACACTTAGTCCCTTTTCCCACCTTCCAGCCCCTAATCCCTTGCCCACTCTGTGGAAGCTTAGTCCCCCATCACTCATTCATCATGGTCGGTCTACATGCAGTGGTGTTTATAATTTATTAATGTTCTGCATAGATACATGTACAAAATCAGGGTCTTGGCCTTCAACACTTAGGCTCTCTGGCCTAATAATCACATAATCCCACCAACTTATATTAACTTGGATCACTAGCTTATAAAACATAATTACAATTCATTTCATAAACATGATTTACAATAGGGTTCAGCCTTGGGGGCATTACAAGTGACCCTCTTTTGCTAGTATCTTGGTATCCTCAAGGAAAACATGATGTTTGGTTTTGAGGGAGTGTTCTGCTAATGCGAAAGTGCGGGTATGTTCCTTTCTAATGTCTGCTTCATGTTCCTTAATCCTTACCTGGAATGATCATCCAATTTCACCAATGTAACATTTCCCACATGAACAGGACACTTTGTAGATGTCTTTCTCTTGTCAGTTGTCTATAGGGTCCTTTACAAACTTCATTCTTTGTCTGATAGTAATTAGGGGTTTGAAGGAGGTCATAATTTCTTTTCTTTTTAAAACCTTGGCAATCTTGTCTATGACACCCCAAATGTAGGGAAGAAAGGATTTAATGTTTGAGGTTTGATCATTTTGTGTATGAGTCCTTCTTTCCTTCTTATCTATTGCCTTTTTGAGGAAAATTTTGTTGAACTTGATCCCTAGTGAGACACTTTCCTTGGTGAAGGAGTTGGCCTACTTTGACAACTCGATATAGAAGTATCCTTTGTTGTCAGGTGCGCTTGATCTGTGTATCTATGATCTGATCAGTTGTGTCTTATTCCATGCAGTCTGGATTTAACTCTGTTGGTGTGAGTTGTTCTCCCATGTCAGATGTTTCTAGTAGAGGTGGAAAGTAGGGTCGAAGGTGGTCCACGTTGAACACTGGGTGCAAAACAAGGAATGGTGGAATGTTGAGCTCAAAGAAATTGTCCCCTACAGCCTTGGTGAGGGTGTATGACCCATATCAGAGCGGGCGAAGCTTGTGGTGGGGTCCAGTGAGGCGCTCCTTTTGGAAATGTAGCCACACTTTGTCACCCACCTGGAAGTTGTGTGGCACCCAATGTTGATCATGTCGTTGCTTGTACTTAGCATTGGCTCTGTCCAAGATGTCATGAACATGTTGGAAGATGTGTTGAATGCGCTCAATGAAGTTGTTTTCCTTGTCATCCTCAGACTAGACATGAGTTAAATCTTCATGAGTATCCACAAATGGCATGGCTACGTCAATGGGACATAGTGGATGGAATCCCAAGCCCACCTGAAAGGGGTTGTGACTGGTTGAGCTATGGAGAGCCCAGTTGTAGCTGTGTTGTACATAGGGGAGGCTCTCATCCCATGTTGGTGGATTCTTTGAATTGTACATGCACAGAATGTGTACGATCATCTGGTTGACGACCTCTGTCTGGCCATCAGTTTGTGGATGGAAAGTTGTGGACTTGGTGAGCTTGGTGTCCAACATTGACCAGAGGCTGGACCGAAATGTATTGAGGAACATGTTGTCCCAATCTGAGATGATATACTGTGGGATCCCAAAGTGTACCCACACTCGTTCAAAGAAGATTTTAGCAGTGGCTTCTGCTATGATATTCTTCTTGCAGGCCATCATAATGGACATATTTGAGAATTGATCGACGACCACAAAAACGCAATCATTTCCATGCTTAGTAGAAGGAAGGCTCGACATGTAATCCATAGAGATGGATTCCCAAGGTCAACTAGTGGTAGGAAGCGGAGTATAGAGGCCTTGCTTCTTGATGGTCGGTTTGGCAATGGCACAAGCAGTGTAGGACTTGATGTACTTCCCGACATCCTGTCGAAGGTTCGGCCAATAGAAATACTTTTGCAGTACTACCACGGTTTTCTCGACCCCAAAATGCCCAGCGACCTGACTATAGTGCGCCTCACAAATCATCTTGGCATGCTCACTTGAAGGAACACAAAGGTGTCCCAAGTGACAAAGAAGGGAATCCTGGAGGTGAAAATTGGGAACTTTCTTTCCCTCCAAGTGAGTAATGAGTTGGTGAATGGCTGCAGGATGTCATCCATTAGCCTCATGAAGGTTGCAGGGGCATTCATCAACCCGAAAGGCATGACCAACCATTTGAAAAGGCCCTCCTTGGATTTGAAGGAAATATTCCACACATCAGAGGGTTCGATTGGTACCTGGTGATACCCGGACTTCAAGTAGATCTTGCTGAAATATTTCACCCCCTTGAATTGGTCCAGAAGGTCATCAATCTGTGGGATTGGGTACCTATTTCAAACAGTGATCTTGTTCAGTGCCCGATAGTCAATGCAGAGTCTCCAAGTCCCATCCTTCTTCTACACCAACATGATCAGGCTCCCATAGGGTGATGAACTTGGACGGATGTGACCTTTCTACAATAGCTACTGAATCTTCCTAGTGATTTCATGATTCTATAGAATAGAGCATTGATAGATGGGTTCATTGGGCAACGACTCACTTGGGGTCATATCTATGGAGTGCTTGATCTGGCAGTGTAGAGGCACTCCTACGGGGGAGGTGAAGATGTCCTTGTACTCCTCCACGACCTTATCCATCTGTTGTTGTCATGCAGTGGGGCCCTGTATGAAGGTCATGGCCACAATATTCCTCTTTCCCTAAGGGCGGATCATCAGGAAAAAAAAATTCCTGGTTTTGGAAATGAGCTTACTGCATTGTTTTACAGTAACCAAAGAGATGGTGGTAGCCGGTGCTATCTCCGGTATCCTGTACAACTTATTTCCCAAAGTGATAATAACAACACGAGGCCTGAACTCATACACAACATGTCGCTTCCACAAGTATGGTTGGCCTAATAATACATTCGAAACATCAAGAGGAACAATGTCACATAATACCTCATCCGTGAAGGGCTTGATGTTGTAGGGAAGGCAACATTGATGGCTAACACAGAGGTTCTGTCCTTGGTGCAACCACCCGATGGTGTATGGTTGTGGGTGTGATGTGGTCGACAAGCCTAGCCGCTTCACGACCTCTACCGTGATGAGGTTCTTCTAGCTCCCGCTGTCGACAATGAACTACAATGGGGAACCCTTTACCCACATATTGGAATGGAAGAGATGCTTCGCCTCCTCTGAATCTTCTGGTTCCTCCTTCTGGATCTTCATCGTGGCAACGGTGGCATTGGGCTCTGCATCGATAATATTCTTCCCCTTGTCATTCCCCTTGTCGGGTTCTGATTCAGAGTCAAAGTATGCATCTAATTCAAAATCCTTCAACTCGGCTACCAGTGACTACTTGGCCCGACACTCACTTGTGTTGTGAGTGGATCTCTTATGGAACTCACACCACTTCCCCGTGTCCTTTTTTGGCTTCGTGGTGTTGTTCTTTGCTTGCAGCTTTAGCGGGTTTTCCTGGGCCACCCCACCTTGGCTTAGTCCTTTGTTCTGTGGTTTGGGGGTACCTTTCCCTTGCTTCTGATTCGCAAACCCAAAGTCTTGCTTCTTCTGTTTGAACTTCTGCTCAATCTTGGTAGCATACCGGTATGCCACACCAAGCGAGGAGATGTCGAGGAACTCCATTTCCTCTTGAATGCATCTATGCAGACAACTGCGGTAATTTAACACCAAATGTTTCTTTGAATATTTGATACCCAACTTTGTGCATAGGGTATGAAACAGATTCGTCAGCTCATGCACATCTTGGTCCCTTTACTGCCGCAGTGTAGTCCATTGTATGTATTTGTCCTCATAGCTCCCCATGGGCTAATATTGTTCCTTGATGGAATCTCAAAAAGAATTCGAAGTGGGTATGGCTGAGAACAGAGAGGGTTCCCCCTCGCCCTGTTGCTCCGAGTAGGTTTCTCACCAGTCCTGGACATGGGGGGCGGCTTTGAGGAGTGCAAAAATAATCCTTTCTCGGTCGAAAAATTCATGAACCAAAAAATATCCTTCTAAAAGATTCAACCATCTATCTATGGCATATACATCTATCTGGCCCTCAAATGAGGGAATTTCAAAGTTTACTTGTACCTTAAAAGGAGTGGCACCTCCAGAGTGGCTGTTGGATGTCGATGTACCGCCAATGGGAATCCATTGAAGGATCTGGGCAAAGTCATCCATCATCATGTTCCTTTGTTTCTCGAGGGCCTCCTCGAGCAACATTTTGATAGGATCTCCTGCTCCCTCATCTTTCTTTTCTTCCCCCATAAGCAGTTGTCGGGGCTTGCAAGGCTGATCTTGCAAAGGTTCAACCAGATCGAGCCCCAACTCCTTATACCTCGACCTCGTTGGGGACATGCAAAGAAGGATCAAGAACGAGAAGACCGCTTTGATACCACTAATCTGGATTTATGTAGGAACACAATGAAATACAAATATACACATAAATGTAGAGATACAGTAGAAATAAGACTTCATTTCATTAATAACAAATGACTGAAATATGCTTACAGACAGAATGGAAATAAACTAGCTAGAACGTTGGTAGCTTATCTTTGAGAAGAGATGTGGTGGCTACTGGCTTCTAAACTGTGTTACAATGAGGCTCCAAGGCCTATTATTATTGATAAACAATGGAACACCCTAAACATCCAAAGACTTAACCCTAGGAGATGAAATGCCAAGACTGTGGGCCCCATTTGGGTAAATTGGTACATCAACTTCCCGGGGACGTAACTTTGGCATACGATCTCTTTTTGACGCGTTCCATACCTCGTTAAAAAGATCTATCCAAGGACTACAATGTTTGGGTGAGAAACATTGATATATGATCCATGTTGATCCTCGTTTTCTCAAAAAACGTCGTTTAGAGCCTCAAAACAGCTCCGGATGTTCAGGACCCGAAAAACTGCTAAAAATAGTAAACTGTGCAAAAACTTAAAAACTAAAAGAAGCAATGGTAGGGGTCCAAGTGGAATAGGTGGGTGGCCACCAATGTCCACCTGGATCAGATGGACATTGGAGGATGTATATAGACTACAGATCATTGAAAAAATCTACAAATAGGTATAGATTCCCACTATCAAGGATGGTTGATTTGATGGATAGCTTACGTGATACAAGGCAAATCACCAAGATAACTTCGAAGAGCGGATATCACCATATAAGGATCTGAAAGGGCAATGTGTATGAGTTGTTGGCTATGTCATTTACATTGACCAATGCATTGATTCCTTTCATGGGACTAATGATAGAGGTGTCATGATCATACATTAATAAAAGTTGTGGTACTTTATTTGGATGACATTCTAATTTAGAGTAGCAGTAAGGAGGAACACTTAGAACATCTGAGCCTAGTGTTTTAAGCACTAAGAAAGAATCAACGACACGTTAACTTGGAAAGGTATGAATTATTCGAGGAATATTTGGTGTACCTTGGTTTTGTGGATTCCAAGGATTGATTGTGCATGGATCTAGATAAGGCGAAGGAAATTTTGGAATGGACTACACCTCGCACCGTCATAGAGAGAATTTTTCAAGGAATTGCAAAAGCCTACAGGAAATTCTTCACAAGATTCAGCGAGATATGGGTGTCCATGATAGAATGGATTGTGATGCGAGCACAATAGCTATTGACATGATGTTGACTTGGGAAGCAAGGTCGATACCAATCTTCAAAGAGAACTTAAAATGAAGAATGACATAAGTATTCTACTTATGATATTGAGTTTTAGGTTATTGAGAATGTCCTAAAGCATTCAAGGCATTTCTTGTTGTCATAGAATTTCATATTGTACACAAAATGCCAACAGGTAAAGTTTTTCAACATCCATGTGAATATAAATTAGATATTTGAAGTGGGTTGAGTTTCTACAAAGCTACACATTCATTATTGAAGCACAAGGCCATGGGTCAGGGATGTGCTAACCAAGAGAATGTTGATGCTCACAATAATAAAGAATGAGACAATGAGCTTCGAGTAGATTAAGGACTTGTATGAGCAACAACAAAGACTATGGACAGGGATGCACACCCACACAATCACCAAAAAAGGAAGAAGATACCACCAATTGTTTTCAATGAAGGAAGAAGCACCCAAAGAGGTGTTATCATTGCTAGTGAAGAAGTTCTTATACACGACAAAGGAGACAAAATTGTGTTATGCAATTGCACTAAATAAAGTGACAAAGTGCAATCAGATAGAATAGAGCATCGAGGAACAGATCCCTATAGAAGTGAAGTTGTAGGAGTTTAGTGACATAGAGCATGATGATTTAATTGAAAGATTATCACCAAAAAGGAAGATTGCACACGAGTTTGAGTTGATTATAGGAACAACATTATCAAATCAAGCAACACATAAGTTGTCCAATGGAAAGCATAGAATTGAAAAAACAAGTAGGTGAGTTGTTGTGAAAAGGCTTGATAAAGAAGTGTATGAGATCACGTGCAGTACCAACATTGGTAATGTCAAATAAGGATTGACAATGTAGGATTTGTATAGACTCCATGATGTGAATAAGATCACAATCAGGTATAAGGTCCCATTTCCAAGAATGGTCAATTGGATGACAATTTGAGTGGCACCAAATTTTTCAAAAAGATGACTTGAAGAATGGATATCAGTAGATTAGGATCAGAGAAGGCAATGCATGGAAGAATGCATTCAATATAAAAGATAATTTGTATAAGTGGTTAGTTATGCCTTTTAGTTTGACCAATATGCTAAGAATAATCATGAGATTGATCACAAAGATATTGTGACCATACGTTGGTAAGTTTGTAGTAATTTTCTTGGATGAAATTTTGATTTATAGAGAGAGCATAGAAAATATCCTAGAGCATCTGAGGCCACTATCTGAACTGTTCAAAAAGGACCAATTGCACATCAACTTAAATAAATGTGAATTATTCAAGGAACTAGTATATATTGGGATCATGGAGTCAAGGACAAATTGTGTATGGATGTCGAGAAAGTGAAGCCACTTTTGGAATGGTGCATGCCTCACAATGTTAAAGAGATCAAATGTTTCCATGGTATAGGTATAGCAAATTTTTATAGGAAATTCACCAGAGGGTTTAGCAAAGTGTGTGCACCAATAAAAGAATGTATAAAAGTGTGATGAATCCAATGGAGTGTGTAGCCACAACAAAGTTATGAGTTGTTGAAGCAGAAGAATAGAAAGGCACTTGTGTTGCCACTCTATAATTTAAATAAGAATTTTCATGTGGATTGTGATGCAAGTGCAATAACTATTGTCACAATGTTAAGTCAAGAAGGGAAACCAGTAGCATTCTTCAACAAGAAGTTAAATGAACTCCGACGCAAGTATTCAACTTATGATCTTCAGCTTTATGCTATGTGCATGTGGTGAAGCATTGGCGGAACTAATTCTTTCCACGAGGGGCTCATACTATACACCAGCCATCAAGTGTTGAAGTTATCAATAACTAGGAAAAGTTGAATCAAAGGCATGTGAAATGGACTGAATTTCTACAGAGTTACATGTTCGTGTTGAAGCGCAAGTTCGTGAGGAACAAGGCCATGGAAGTGCCAAGCATGAGTGTGCTGATGTTGGTGAAAATGATGAATGAAACAATTGGCTTCCAACAAATCAAGGACTTGTATGAGTGCAAAGGAGATTTTGGACTAATTGTAGAGATGTATAGTAGCCCAATAGTGTATGATAGAAGTGTCCAGTTGGATTACTACATCAAGGACATATATTTGGTCAAGGGGGAGTAATTGTGCATAGTAGAGAGTTAAATACACAAGAGTTTGATCACAGAGTTGCACAATGGAAAATTAGGGCATTTTGGGTGCAATAAAGCATAGAGTTTCTCAGGGGCGAGATATTACTAGCCAATTATGAAGAAGGAGGTCAATGAACTTGTGGAGTGGTACAAAATTTATCATATAGCGAAAGGAATGAGTCATAATACAAGATTGTACACACCATTGTTGATGTCAAAGATGCCTTAGGTGGATGTATTGATGGATTTCATTCTTGGACTAACAAGAACATGGTGTGGATTTCATGTAGTGTTTGTTGTGATTGACAATTTTTCTAAGATGGCCCACTTCATGACTTCTAAGAAGCCCAATGATGCAACATATGCATGTATCTATTCTTCAAAGAGGTGGTGTGATTGCATGAATTTCCAAAGATGACCACATCAGACAAAGATACCATATTTTTGAGTCATATTTGAAGGACATTGTGGAAGAATATGGTGACAAAGCTAAAGTGAAAATCATCTTACCACCCTCAGACAGATGGATAGGAAAAAGTGGTTAGCTGAAGTATTGGAAATATTTTGAGATACTTAGCTAGAAGCAATCCAAAACAATGGTATCAAGGTTTGGCACACATTGAGTTCACATATAATGACATTGTAAATAGGTAAATAGGAATTTTTTCTACATCACATTCTCAACCTAACATGCAGTGGGTTATTCTACATTAGAGAAGAAGTCTTCTAAAACTGCAGATGCAATGGAAATTTATAATGTAAAACATATGAAGGCATATGAAGTAATTGTTGAATTTATGATAACGAATGGGATTGCATTCAATGTTCCCTATTATCTCTTTTACAAGGCAATATGATGAAAAATGATAAAGTTCTTGGGATTGGCTATGCAATTCCTATTTACAACCAATGTAGATCCATCTTAAACATGGATCTATAAAGCCTCAAGAGGGATCAAATTTATTAAAGTGTAATTTTTTTATCATTTCATTTAATTCTTTCATATTAAATGGTATCAAAAATTACGCCTTAATAAATTTGATCACTCTCGATGCTTTATAGATCCGGGTTTAAGATGAATCTACATTGGTTTGATATATTATATGCTGTCATGTACATATGTACATACATATATATGCCTGTAATATGTAACCATTCGTGTAATTTTTTTTTTAATTGAGTCAACTTTATTTTTATTATTGTTATATTTTTTTTTAAATTGAGTCGACTTTATTTTTTCTTAATGTTTAATGTAACGTTATATAATCTAACATAACACTAATGTGACAACATCTCCTCCATACTAGGCGGTAGAGCACCTCGCTACTCACAGTTCAATAAGTTAAGAACAATATTATATGATAAAAGATGTGAGGGTTATAAGAGCCCTTTAACAAACTTAGGTTGGGATAGGTTGTTCAATTGTCATGTATGATTAGAAAAATATTAGATGGAGACCCTTACAAACTTGAGTTAAGACAGGTGGTTCAATTATCATGGATGGTTAGATAGATCTCAGACAAACACCCTTGGTAAGCATCATTTTAAGCTCCTTGGAATGGTCTTAAATTTTAAGATCAATTGATTGTATTGGAAAGTTGAAGGTCTCATATTTCCAATATGAAATATTGAAGGACGCAATCTAAAAGGTTGTTTCTTCTAATGAAAAAATGGTTACCACAAATACAACACCAATTTCTACATAAAATCAAGTTAATGATTCAAAATAGGTATAGGTATATATTTGGACTCCTTGTGTGCAGTGTGCACACATTGGACAACTAATAGACTCAGAGTCATTGGTTAAATGATCACTTATATAATTACAAGTGGAAGATAAACACATGTTCATTTATATCCATCATTCCTTTTTCACTAATTATAGGATGCATGTTAAGGAGTTCTTGAATATACCCCATGCAAGATATGCCACCTTCTTCACTCTTATTGGGAATATTATTGATGCGCATGAGGCCTTATAGTGTATTATGTTTAAACATTTGGTTCAGAACTTTAGATTACTTTGTAATTTCTTTTTGATTTGGGGGAGACCAAAATAAAATAGGGAAATAAAGTGAATAACTTATTTTGAATGACGATTGGTGGAATGATTTCAAATACATTATCCAACTCACAACTCCAATGGTGGAGGCAATAAGGCATGCATGATTCAAATTCCTCGATCTTGGGGAGATATTTGGACAATTGATAGCATGATTGGAAAAATAAAATACATCATTTGTTAGGGAGATCCCTCTTTCAAGTTTTTTTTATGTAACTCAAAGAGTTGATAGAGAACAGGTGGAAAAAAATGACCACCCCACTTCATATGGTTGAGTAAGCACTCAATACTAGGTGGCATTTGGAGAGGGAAAGCACAATTGCACCAATAGATTATCCCAATGTGAAAGATGCGTATTGTGAAGCCATATTGAAGAATTACAGTGATGATGTACTAAGAATAATTTGTGGAAATTTTTAGATTTTGCCAAACTAGCTAGCTCCACTTGTAGATGCCATTCTTTGGGAGGAAAATGGTAGAAATCAAAAGACTGGGCAGATTCTTATTCTTTGGGATGGGGAATGCTTCAAGAAAGATGTTCCCATCTGACTAGGGCACAAAGAAAAGACTTCAAGTAGCTTAGATGCCAAGTCTGCAGGGTAACTCTTTTCACCATAGTAACACAGGACTTGCACCCAGCCTTCTTCCTTTAAGGCTCATGCCATGGGAGTGGAGTAAACATCTACCGATGAAAATTTACTGTGGTTCTCCCTTCTCATAGCCACTTCTGTCCCACCTGCATAATATAGAAAATATAGTCTCCCCTGATCAGAACCCTCTTTCAATTTCATGTTTCTACCATTTTCCTCCCTTATTCCATCTTTCTCCTGTATGAGATTATTTCCAGGAAGAGAAGCCTTATATGAATTGTGATTAGGCCTCTGGCTTGAAGAAGGAGAATGGACTGTGACCTTAACATTCCTGAAATTTAAGAATGACATCGCTTTCCTTGATCAATACCCAATATGAGTTTTCTCTGATTATGGGCAAAATTAATATAATTTCTCTAATTATGCCGCCCCTCCCACCCATTGAAAAATCCAACAGCGTTACACAACTTCATTACAAAATAAACGCCCAATCCCACCATACCTACTGCCACATATGTCTTTGAATAAAACCCAATTTGTTTTTCCTCTGATATATGGGTGATGTTAAAATCCCAAGAGTATTAGAGAGCTCAATGACAGAATAATAATCCATCACGACCTATTTAGTTTCTGATTTATCAAAATATACATATGTAAACAATATTTCTAGTTAAGAAGAGAAAATAAAAGCAATCCATACTTACCAAGTGTCTGCAATAGGAGTAGACTGAGCAGCTGAGAGAATGGATTCTCTACCGTCTGTGGGTGAGGATGAGGAATCGTAAGGTTGTGCACAGGGAATTCGTGAGGCGCAATGAGAAACTTCTGAAGGAAGTCGTGAAACCCAACACGGGGGCCATTTGGTTCGGCATTCAAGAACGGGGGACCCACCGCTACCGCTAATTTCAGCGACGCCAATGTCATTGGTCAAGGGGGATTCGCTACGGTGTACAGGGGAACGCTTCCGGATGGTCGGTGGATCGCGGTAAAAATAATAAGAAACTGCACTCCAGAATCAGAAATGTATATTTTCCATAATGTTTTCTTATTACACCCATACTAATTTGAGAGAATTGTTCCAAACATTCGATGAGCGAGCATTAGTAGGAGATGGCACCTCATTTTAGCTTGGGTCAAGCTGAAAATAATTTGATTTGAGAATTCTTAATGAAAATTTCAGTCAGTGAATCAACTTACATCAATGTATTATTTGAGGCTATCTTAGGCTCCTTTTTTAGAGGACTTATTTGTGCTTTTGGAGGTTGCATTCATGTCTGAAGTAGTGTCCTTTTCTTAGGGTTTAATTTTTTTTTGCTTGGTATGTTATTTCATGTGGAGAAGTTCACTTTCCTTAAGTGGTTTTTTCTTTGAGTTGGAGGGTATTCATGCCCTCATTCATTGTGCCCTTTTCCACTCGCGATTGATGTATGAGCTGAAGTAAGACCAGATAGGGCACCTTTTGTGATGAAATTTGTGGATGAGTGTGAGCATATACTTGGATGAAATTTAACAATAATTTTATCCTATGGATGAGTAGTTTGGTGGCAACATTATTTCAAGTTGTTAGGTACACTTTTGTATTGATTTGGATCATCACAACGCCACTTTAATTTCTTCCAACTATCATTGACTAGATACTTGGTTAAAGGTTTTCTAATTTTTCTGAAGGCATGAGGTTAAGGTTGTTGACATTAGCAAGAAGATATGAGGTTCACCCAAGTAGGTATAGACTATTAGGTTTTTCCCCACCCAAGACCCCTTTATGATTTAGAGAGTGTGTGGCTTATGATGCCAAATTCTTTGGCCCTTGATAACATTTCATTTTCCATTATGTGAGTGGCGTGCATCCTCAAGTTATAGAAACACTGGAGCCATGGATTCCCAATGATTTTCAAGCATTGCAAGATATAACCATGCAATAACAATTTCATGGGTATTACCATAATCGATTCATATTTGTAAACCATATTTTTCTCAAATTCACATTCATGGTCAATTGGACATTTTTCTTTGTTTTGGATGAGTATATTCCCAATTGTTCTGCATATTTCTTACACCAATGTTTAAATCTCTCTATTGACATGCTTTTGTTCGTGTGCACTTTTTCTCACAAAAATGGGTGGGGATAGGTGCAAGCACTACTACATTTGTACCCAAAATATGACACATTAAAATGGGCACCATATTGAAATCATGAACCATATATTCCCTATTTAGTGCATGTTTGATGGCAGACTAAGGGACCACACATATCCATTAGATTTTAGCGACAAATTTTATGACCTTAGACCCTATCTTTTGGATTTAAACTATTACATGGGCACCAAGAGCCATCTTTACACAATTAGTGTAGTCTACGTAGGAATTTTTCATTTTAGTTTTGTACAGTTAGATTTCAAATTTTGACTCAAACAAATGTGGGCCTTGGGTTGAGTTGATGGTGTTTGGGAGTGACTCCATGGAATAATAGATAAGGAACTTGGTCTGATTTGGAGCTCGTAGCAACCTATAGGGGGTCATTGTCTCATAGTTGAAGCTAAATGTTCATGTGTTTTCCTTGCTACCCATCAACCAAATGATTTTGGTTTACACTTGAACCTATATTTCTCCTAACTGAGAACCAATTTTTGAAATGTAAAGGGTGTTGAGTGATTGTTACATGTTGATCATGGAAACCCATAAATCGTTTTCCTTAAGAGTTTGGAATCAGTTTCAAACATTTATTTGTTATGGACTAAATTTGAACATTAGATTTATCAACCCTCAAATATATATACCACAATATGACTTTCTAAAACTATGGTATCGAGAGCTCGAATCTCTTATCCTAAGCATAAAATATAGTAAATGTGGCAATTTTTTAGGCTCGAGAGCTCGACCCTCACCTTTCTACACAACAATATAATCATAGTATCAATTATTAGGGTTGAGAGCTCGGCTCTCCCCCTTCTATACAATGATATAAACAATGTATCAAGGTTCAGGTTTGAGAGCTCGGCTCTCACCCTATCCATAGCAAATACATAACAATCTATACAATGATATAAACAATGTATCAAGGTTCAGGGTTGAGAGCTCGGCTCTCGCCCTGTCCATAACAAATAAATAACAATTTACTCCAATGATATTCTATCCCAACATTAAATGAGTTTTAGGGTTCTGTCAATGCTTAGGATGTAGGTGGAAATGTGGTTGAATATATGGCCATGAAAGCCAATGATGCATTGCATCCAGTGCTCAATGATCAACCCAGCCCCATTATAGTCAAAAAACTAAACATTACTTACCGATTTAAGTGACATCCTTTTCTCCTGCACAATACTCGGTCAATTTGTCTTCAAGTCGATTTGTCTTCACTCCATTTTGTGGGTGAGGGCACGTGCTAGGGCTTCGACTTACAGTGACAGGGGCTAGAGCTCATACTTACAGTGACACAAGGGCTCAAACTTACTGTGACAAGGGCTAGGGATTGGACTTACAATGACAAGGGCTCAAACTTACAGTGATAGGGACTAGGGATCAGACTTCTAGTGACAAGGGCTAAAGCAGGGTATTGTTTGTTGATGGTTTCAGGCCGGGCGCGTGGGATAATTTGTTTTTTTGTTTCATTTGTGTTTATTTTTTTGGTTCTTTCTCCTATTATCTTGACAAGGAAAAATGATGATTATTACTTCCTTTGTATTGACTATAGCCCACTTAATGGAATCATTCCCAAAAATAAATTCCACTTGGCTCACATTATAATTTGTTTTTGGTTTATATATTATATATTTTATATATTAATATAATTAATATATGATATAATTAATATATATTATATTGAGGGCATAATGGTTAAGAACATGAGTTTACTCCCTAGAGGTCATAGGTTTACAAAGATATGATCACAATGATGATGAAGATGACAATGACGATGATGACGATGAAAATGGCGATGATGACGAAAATGATGATGACGTTTATGGAGGACTTATTTGACCCAAATGTACTAGTCCTTCTGGAGAAGTAACCAAATGACCCAATTAATTTTCCAACGTCACCTTTGAGGTTTTTCAATACTAATCTGTATGCAAAGTTAATGGTTTTCTTTCATTAATACTATGAGTCCACAGTGTAATCTACCATTGGTACAAATTATTGGTATTACTTCCAGCACATGGATTCAATTTACTTCCCTTGAATATCTCCATTGCTCTGCCTCTGTCAGATGGGGCTACAACTCAATGCTAATCGCCAGTGCTTTAGCTAACACTGATGGCTATGCCAAACCTTTGTAAGTAAATCCACCACCACTCAAACAACCAACAACGGGCTCTATAAACCCTCAATCCATGGCTAATGAATCAAATCCACAACTACCAAGTCTGGTCACTATGATTTAACTCACAATCAAGTGGGGATACTCAAATACTCCATCATACATAGTGTTGCTTCAAGCTAAACACAGTAAATCAAAACAACGACCAGTGGTGCAGCCGGTGCTTGCTGGGTGGTTTTCTCCTCTGCCTCTGTCTGATTGAGTTTTTCTATCTGAACCTGCCCTAAGCAGCAAACGAACGATGTATGGGGAATCAAGACTGGTTTTTTCTGACTTTTATGAGGTACCTCCCTCCCACCAACCTTCCTCCCACTAAGTTTATTGGCATTATTGTCCTTATTTTTTATTTTTTATTATCACTATTAATTAATTAAGTTATTTTTCATGTGATGCATCCTTACATTACATAGAATAGAACATTATCATGTCAATAAATCCACCATTATGAGTTGGTTCGATTATCTGATGCCTAAACACATCATCTAGCCACCTCCCCAATGTTTTCTCAACCATCTAGAAACCTTCATTTTTATCGAAAACTAAACACTAAGAGTATGCTTTTCAATGCTCTTCAATGTTGGCAATAAGGTTATAGTCTAGGACACCAATACAAGTGGGGATACCATTGGATACTTGTGTATAATTATATCCTTCTTAAATCCAACAACACTATAGCCTCACACGTGGCTATCTTATATTACATTCACTTTCACAACATGATCATAAGTCCTAACTTTCCTTGGTGATTACCTCATAACCAACACGAAATGACATGAAATTCTTCATATGATCAACGCATTAATAGATTTTGAACATTCTTTATATGTCCAATATTTCTTACCTTTACCATACCCCACCTGAGTATCATTCATATAAATGCATTCAGACATCATAAACATATCAACTTATGATACCAAAGCATGGTTGAAGGAATTGTTATCCAATTTATTTTTAGTGCTCATGCAACATTGGCCTGACCAATTTCATACCTATAAGGTTTCCATCAACATATTTGATGTTACCTAATCCACTAGTGACTTATGTAAAATCACATGATCCCTTATCCAAATTATTGACAAGCATCCTCTCATCCATATTCTTTTCGATGAGGTTGACTATCATAGGTAGCTGCATCATCAACATCTTCAACCATGTCCTCAATTGTTCCTAGTTATGCAATCGCATCAACCACATTTAATCATCACACCATTCTCATTGCATATGTAATAGCAAAACACTTTTAATCAATATGAAATACCATATATTCTCAAGCATATCTATATGCACTCTACTAGATATTAACTCTCAATATGCCCACTAGTACATATGCATTCCAACTAGTTTATTCTCTTGCATTTTCCAACATTCCTATGACTTAGTTATCTACAATAGAACCCAAAGAGTTATAAACATTAAATCAAGAGAAGACTGAAGGAATTCTCTTGAAATGTCATGGAACTTCCAATTCAACCACCAAAAATGTCATGCACCGACTCCGCATAGTGAGCAGTGAATGGGACCAACATTGAAATTTATTCAATATCTGCCTGTATGCATCAAAATTTGACATGGTTAGACTAGACACATGCCTTGATGGTATGGGAGGATTTCAAGACTCAAGTATGTATTATGTCATACAGAAAAAATTTGAAAAAATTTCAACGTTGGCCCCATTCACAGGTCATCATTGTCCATTATGTACTCTAGCCCTAGTACAATGTCTTTTAATAGTTGTTTCCTTTAAAATTCAACCAATCAAAAAATTAAAACGAAATGAGAACGATATGAGATGATATATAGAGTGGTTCTGTGAGTGATATTTTAGTATAAGGGAAAATATCTCTTCTATGCCATACAAAACACAAGGGAAAATGTTTCCTTTCTCTACTCAACAATCCCTCAAGCATCTCCTTCTTTTTCAGTCCCCTCATATAGGCATAAATAGTCCAATCCATTGATTTCTTTATGGGAAACCTAGTGGAGTATTTCCTTAGCTCTTAAATAATTAATAAGAAACTATTTCATGGGAACGGGGTTAAAAGTTTTCTAATTTTCCTTGCCTCTATGCTTATCTACAACCATCTATCTCTCTTCCAAGGTTTGTTATTCCATCATTGTTTCATTAGTTTTGGTCATTTCTAAATTTGGATTATTGAGTAACTAAGGGGAATATAGTGTGGGGGTTATGTGAATAATGGTGAGAATGATCACAAGAGAATTTCCATGAGGTAGGAGAATTCATGAATGACTCACACTTATTGAAAATGTTTAAAATCCCTGCTGATGTGGGGATTTCTTTAATGTTGGAGGATATCAAAGATGTGTCATTGCGACTAAGTGGACATATGTTGGTGAGAACGATGTCTTTAGCTCATCATCTTCACTCATAGATTCTTCATAGGACGATATCATCAACTCATCATTTTTATTACTGCTGTCATTCACCCACCACAAATGTCATCTTGCACCGACCCCACATAGTGAGCAATGAATGGGGACAACGTTGAAATTTATTTAAATTGTGCATGTATGCGTCGAAATTCGACATGGTTAGACTAGACAGATGGCTTGATGGTATGGGAAGGTTTCAATACTCAAGGATGTATGATGTACCCACATAATATTTGAGATCGTCCACATTTTCATCAATGTTCATCATGCTGCACCTCTCATTGTCATCATTCGCCATTCCCTTCTATAGAATCATTGTCGGAACTATCTTGAATTTTTTCATGGAACTTCAAATACACCCATGACAAATTTATTCCACCAACCCCGCACAGTGCTTAGTGAATGGGTCCAACGTTGAAATGTTTTCAATCTGTTCCCGTATGCATTGAAATTTGACATGGTTAAACTAGATAGTTGCCTTGAAGGTATGGGAGGGTTTCTATACTTAAGGATGTTTGATGTTCCCAAATAATATTTGAGATCATCCATGTTTGCATCAACGTTCAATATAATGGATGTCTCATAGTGAGCATAGTGAATGGGGCCTGCCTTGAAGGTGAATGAGCATAGTGAAATTTCTTCCACCGATCCCGCATAGTGAGCAGTGAATGAGGCCAATGTTGAAATTTCTTCAAACTGTGCATGTATGCGTCAAAATTCGACATGGTTAGACTAGAAACATGCCTTGATAGTATGGGAGGGTTTCAAGACTCAAAGAATATGTCTGATGTCCCGACCACATAATCTTTGAGATCGTCCATGTTTGCAACAACGTTCATAATGGGGTGTCTCATATTTGTCAAATATAGTTGTTTCCATCTGTAGAATCTTTGTTGGAACTCTCTTAAAATGTCATGGAACTTCCAATTCAACCACCACAAATGTCATTCACCGACCTCGCATAGTGAGCACTAGTGAATGGGGCCAACATTGAAATTTCTTCAATATGTGCCTGTATGCATCAAAATTTGACATGGTTAGACTAGACACATGCCTTGACGGTATGGGAGGGTTTCAAGACTCAAGGATGTTTGATTTCCTAGCCACATAAGCTTTGAGATCATCCATGTTTGCAACAACATTCATAATGGGGCATCTCATATTTTCCAAATGTCGTTGTTTCCATCCATAGAATCTTTATTGGAACTCTCTTGAAATGTCATGGAACTTCCAATTCAACCACCACAAATGTCATGCACCAACCCCGCATAGTGAGCACTAGTGAATGGGGACAATGTTGAAATTTATTCAATATGTGCCTGTATGCATCAAAATTTGACATGGTTAGACTAGACACATGCCTTGATGGTATGGGAGGGTTTCAAGACTCAAGGATGTATGATGTCCCGACCACATAATCTTTGAGATCATCCATGTTTGCAGCAACGTTCATAATGGGTGTCTCATTGTCAAATGTCGTTGTTTCCATATTTAGAATATTTGTTGGAACTCTCTTTAAATGTCATGGAACTTCCAATTCAACCACAAAAAATTTCATGCACCGACCCCGCATAATGAGCAATGAATGGGGCCAACATTAAAATTTCTTCAATATGTGCCTGTATGCATCGAAATTTGACATGGTTAAACTAGACACATGCCTTGATGGTATGGAAGGGTTTCAAGACTCAAGGATGTATGATGTCATACAGAAACATTTTGAAAACATTTCAACATTGGCCCCATTCATAGGTCATCGTTTCCCATCATGTACTCTAGCCCTAGTACAATGTATTTTAATAGTTGTTTCCTTTAAAATTCGACCGATCAAAAAAATAAAATGAAATGAGAAGAGCCCTATTATAATGTCTTTTAATAGTTGTACTCTAGCGGTGAAGACCCACAAACCCTTTTTGAAGTGTTGTTATTATAGAAAACTTGTCGCAACATTCGTAAAATGAAACATAGTTATAGATTTTATAACTTTGCAATTCCGACGATCATTGACAAAATCAAAGTTGACTTGGTCAAAACACTAGGTGACTGGTGGAGGGGTAAAACCTAGTTTCCACAACATCGCAACTGCAACAACTATCTTCACAAATGTGGCAAGAGAGACGACTATGTCACAAACATGGCAAGAGAGATGACTATGTGGAAAAAGTGGAAAGAGAGATGACGACGTGGCAAGAAAGACGACAACGTGGAAAGAGAGATGTCAACGTGGCAATAGCGACGTTATCGGGTAATATGGAAAAATATTTTTAAAATTTCCTCTATTTTTCGATAGTATGGCCTATTTTGTCCATAACATTGCAAATAGAACGTAAATTTTTTTATAATATGTACTTGTGATGTGAGGATAATAATGGTCCCTTTTCCATAAATGATACTTGTTGGGCTCAATTTTCATGAAAAATACTTACTACCCACAAGAATTCTATGGCTATAGTGTTGAACACATCCTCAAATGATCACACAAGATCCTTGTATTATATCCTTGGAATACTAGAAGGATATAGGTGCCACGATTGTACTAAAACATGTCCTAAATGAGAATAAGTATCATGTCCACACTAGGAATCATTTTTGGGGCCATATTTGGGTTTATTTAGCATATAATTGGTATATGGGTGAGATGAGTAGGTTTTGTGCATTAGAAATGGGCTTTGAGGACTAAACATGGTTAGATAGGGGGGGGGTACAAGGTTCTTAAGCTGTAAATGAACCTTCTAGAGATGAAGCACTATAGTCAATAGATGAAAAAACTCATGACTTAGGCCCTAAAATCTACTTATCAAGATCAATTTTGATGAAAAACAGTTATAAACCATAACAAAAACCCTCTCTAGGAGACTTTGGCATTAAAGCTGGATATGGATGCCATTAGGAGACTTTTCACATTGAGGAAGGATTGTAGGGCCTTGAACATGGTTGAGGAAGGAAAATAAGTACCTCAAGATGTTTTGACACTTCTTGGATCCAAGAGCCTTGAACAAGTCCTTGAACCAATACATGAGTCCTTTGTAGGCCTTCAAGTGGGATATGAGTGTTGTGAGTCATTTTTTTGCATTGGAAATGGGTTTTGATTCCTAAACATGGTCATGGATTTCTTGAACCTTATCGAGCTCAAGTGAAAGGAACAAAACCTATACACAGTGACATGAGCCCTCGCTAGGGTCATTTCCCTAGGATTTGGATATGGGTCCCATTAATATGTTTTAGACATAAAAAATGGGCATTAAGTCCTTAACTATAATTTTGGTGGGAAAATGTCATCCTTAGGACCTTAACTTTGATTGAGGGAGGGAAACAAAAAACTCATGCCCTCGACATCACTTATTAGGCTCACACACAATGAACACATCCTCATACCACCACATGTGATTGTATATGGTTTGTGCAGCCTTGACCATCATCAAATATTGAAAGCAAGTGTATTAGGATATTATTGAAGCTTCTCAAGGTCAATATAATTGAACAAGTACTTGAACCAACACTCAAGAAATATGTAAAGGTTCTTCAATATCTAAGTGGGATAAAGGAACCATGAGTAGGGTTTGTACATTGGAATTGTGTTAAGGAATAAATATGGCTTAGGAGGAGGTAGTGACCTTAAGCCTTAATTGAATTTATAAAGCTCAAGCACCCTAAACAACACCTATAAATGATTACACAAGCCTTTTCCAATAAGTATTTCACATATAACTTGGATATGGTTTCCATTATGAGGTCTTAGTCATCATGTATGTGTATCATGTCCATGACCATATTAAAGGGAGGGGAATAAGAGTCTCTAGTCCTAAACCATTATTCTTAGGCTCAATTTCCATGGACATGTCCTTGAACCACCACATTAGACCTTTATTGGTTATCATTTTCCTCTAAAGGTGTTGTTCTCACCATGATTAGGTTATTTGTACACCAATAATGCATATAGAGGTATAACCAAGGTCACAATACAACAATAAGAAAATTATGTCGTAAATAACAATTCTCGGTCTCAATCACCATAAAAGAACATAAAATCCACAAAAAATTACATATCTTGGTGATATTTTTGACAATGAAAATTTTATCAGGGGACATTACGATGTTTTTGATAGTATAGATGGGTATTTTCATCCTAACAATGGCCAGGGAAGTATAAGAGGATCCTTCAAAATTTAATAGATCTTCTTGGTCTTAACCCTAGTGAAAGATAAATTGAAACACCATATAGGACCTTTCTATGGGATCTTTTCCCTCTAAGTTGGATATGGCTATCATTAATTTGTTTTTGGAATTAGTGATGGGTCTCGGGGCCTAGAATGTGATTAAAAAATAAAATAAAGGCCTTACGATGGAAAATGGACCATCTAGGTCTCATGCACTGTGAATAAGGCCTCAAACCATGACACATGCCGTCTCTATGATGTCTTTGATCCTCAAGTGGTATTTTGTGTTCCATTAGGAAATTTTGCACATAGGGGATATCCTACGGGCCTTGATTATGCCTAGGAAAGGAAAACATGTCCTAATAATAAATATTTTCTTTCGAAACATAGGTCCTAATGATAAAGTTGAGGGATTTTTTGAAAATTTATGAATTTATGTAATAAAAACACACATGCCTTGTTAACATGTCCATGCATGCATTTTCTCATAAATCAAAAAAAGTTTGGTTGGATTCCCCCTTTTCCTCTATGTGTCGGATGAGTTGGATGCTTTAGTTTTATCTTCAAATTAAAAAACTTGGTGGTTTTCAGGCTGCATAAACAAAAACGCATCCATTTTTCCAACTCCCTATTCTTATCTCTATTTTTAACCACATTTTTCAATATTATCCACATATTCATTTCTAAATAAATTAAAAATATAACACTACAATCCATATACCTCAATATATAAGACAATGGTGAACATGCCATTTTACCTCTCTTGTATAATTATATGAGGCCACTCAAGTAGACCATATAGATCTTCTGTGTTACTAATTATCTCCATCAATTTCTAATGCTCTAAATGAGGTAGGAAGTATCCTACATTTGACGAGTTAATTATTTGTAGTTGGATGTTTGTGATAATGACTAGGTTTGTGAAGTGATATACCAATTCACCTGATTTGTAATCAATGAATACATAACCACTGATCATTCTTGATTTTTCATCCATTGTAAGGTATTCATGCTTAACAACCATTGATGCAATAAAAAAAAATTACATGCATAATCTGTTAACAACGTATTGATAGTTTATTTCCCCTCTATGCATTGTTCTGACTAATAAATTACCTATTTGTTGTCTTTTGGGGAAACCATTATGTTATGACCCAAGGGGAGAATATATAGGTCTATATGTATATGATATGACCCGAAGGGGGGCCATATATGGGCCTAAATGTACATGTAATGTGTAATTATATATGTAATAGGGTTGGCCTAGTAGTAAAGAGGCCTCCGGTGCAAGTGTGAATAGCTATATATAGATATCATGTATTCATTATTGTGACATGTGAATTGTGAATTATGAATGTATTTGGTTATGTGGAGGAGGTTCTTCTATTCCTTAAGGAGTTATTGTGTAACTTATAAATATTGGAGTTTTTATCCATGCTCACATTATGTACATGGTGAGTACTTATGTTCTATTATGATATTTTAAGAAATTGGTTCATTACATTTGGTATCAGAGCATCGATCCTAGGGTTTTTATGCCTGAAGCAAGTCATCATGGAATTTTATCTATAAATGTTTTTTTGGGCCACTTTAAAAGGTGAAACCTGGAGGTTGTTTAGAATACATATCAAGGTACATGTGGTATGAATTTCAACTTCTGTTTCATTGTAATTTCATAGATACACCTTATGGAATATAGGGTTTTTGACTAGTACCGTAACTAGTCTCAAACAAGTGTTTCGAGTAAAAAAATCATAAATTCTTCATAAAAGATCCAAATTAAATGAGAAAAATTGCATTGGAGATAGTACAGTCCATAGTATTTGGTGTGCAAATTTCAGAATCATATATCAAGTATTGGGCATGTGGAATATTGTACAAGTTCTCTCTTAATCATTGGTGTCTATTTATTGCATAATTTTATTTCCTTTGATTCTATGTATTTTTGTTGTGTCTTATCCAATTTGTAGTGGTTATTGTTCTATGATAATAAATTGTTGAAGAGTATTTTTTTTATGCCTTTTTCCATGAACATTAACAAGTATTCCATCTTCTTCCTTCATAATGTTGATATTGACCTTGTTGTCTTCCTTGAAATGTTTCCTAGTAATGAGGGTGTTGATATGGTTCTACTTTTGACGGTTTTTCTTCACTCTGCATGCACATTTCATCTAAATTATTTCCAGAGACAATAGAATTATCTATATTCCTTTCTTTCTCTTTTATTGTTCTATCTTTGGAGATAGTACCATCATATTTGGCATGTACATTCTCTAGATGCAGTTCAACTTCTTCAAGTATCTTCTACTGACCTTCTTGAATCTTGTATTCTTTATCCTTTTGAAGTTGCAATGTCAACCCATTTATCAAATTATGACTTTCTTCTTTAATTCTAGATTGCATTTCTAATTTTACCTCATAAATATTTAGGAATTCCTCAACCTTCTTCTTAATATCTTCCTTTGCTTCTTTTAATTCATCTTTAATTCTATACATTTCCTCCATTTTTGTATTATTGATCCATTTATTTGAGACACATTTTTCAAATTCTTCCCATGTGTAGTGCCATCTAGTATCCTTATTAATAATCAACCACCATTCCCAAGCTTCACTAGAAAAATAATTACTTTCCCTTGAAGTATTTCTACCAAATTCCTTTACCATCCTCAACCATTCCATAAGAAGGATTTCATCTTTATCTTCCTTTCCTATAAATTTAGGTATTTCCATTGATTCTTAATTGAGTTCTAACCCCAACCATTAACTTAGAACCTCAACATGTTAAGGATAATTATCTCCAATATTTATAATCCTTGTTCCCATGTAATATTATAGGTCTCCTCTTTCCAATGGCTTTTGAATCAACTCAATTGAACATTCCAATCAAAAGTTATTATATTTTTAAGTGGACATACCTTTGAAACCTTGATTTGGAGTTTGTCCTCTTGGCCAACCTTCTTTCTGATGTATTTCTGAAATTTCAACCCCTATGAGTCTAACATTTCAACCTATATTACTCTGAAATATCTTATCTACAATGCCATAGGTTTGATCAAAATTTGGTGTGCCAAACGAAAGTTATGGTAACTTTCCCAAACCTTGCTGAATTTTGGTCTATTTTGGAGAGTGAACTTTTACATAATTACATGCATACAATATTGGATATCTGATTCTAAGACTTTCAAAAAAAATACTATGGACTGTACTCTTTCCAATGCAATTGATCTCGTGGAATTTGGATACTCTATGAATAAGTTATGACCGTTTTACCTGGAAAACATGTTTGAGACTAGTCAAAAACCTTATCTTCCACATGGTGCATCTCTGAAAGTGCAATGACACGGAAGCTGAGATTCATATCGCGGGTTCTTTGATATGTCTTCTAAACAACATCCAAGTTTCACTTTATGAAGTGTCCCCGAAATTTTTTTATAGAGAAAATTCCAAGATGTCTTGTTTGAGGAAGAAAAAACATATGATCGATGCTCTCATACCAAATGTAATGAACCAAATGATTAAAATATCATAACAAAACAAAAGTACACACCATGTAAAAAATGTGATCATGAAGCATAACTCCAAGATAGATAAGTTATAAAATAACTCCTTAAAGAATATGATAACCTTCTCCACATAACCAAATACCTTTATACATCACAATTCACATTTCCCAATAATGAATACATGATCTCTATATATACCTATTCACACACTACACATGAAGCCCCTTTACTATTAGGCTAACCTTATTACACTGTAATTTACACATTAAATTTACATTTATCCCCATATATGCCCCCCTTTGGGGTCATATCATATACATTTATCCCTATATATGACCCCCTTGGGTCATAACATGTGTCCTACAAAAATTCAATGCATAGTCATGTACAAGAGTGTAGGAGTTCGATAATATAGATAAATAATAAACTATCATACATTTTTACCAAAATATTTTGAATCTTTCCAACCATAGCATACATGGTTTTACAATATCATAATGTGATCATAATCTAGTGAAATATATGATTGAACCTCCTCAAACTAGGTTGATTCAACAATTACATGTGGGTTTATTGAAAGTGATATGCAATCCTATGCATCAACCTAGTCTTTTGATTCACAATCACCCCATTCACTAGTTCTACATGGTGCAAAAAAGAAAGAAAGATTTCATGTCATTATTTCAAATGCATGGTTGTCTATGATTTTAAATAAATGAAATCCATGAGTTTCATGTACTATGTTGCAATGATATGCATGTGACTGATCTACATTAACCACTTCCCAAAACTTTATTTTCACATGTCCTCTCATTTTTGATTCCTCTTGTCTTCTTGTTCCCTCTTCTTATTACTGTAGAGCACCATTGGACTATATATTTTTCATCTCAAATTGGGGAATTTGTCATAAAATTAATCTTTTATCTATGTACTATAGTTTTTATGCATGTATGAGCTCCATCATGCTCACCTTTCCCATGCCCAATCTCAAAATAGTTCCAAATATGTGACACATTGCATTTTTTCTGCAACAACCTCAACTATTAAAATACAATGACATTTTTGAATTGACATGCATAACCTTTTGACCAAATCCAATATTGATTCATTTGAATATCTATCTCCTTCAAGTGATCATAGAAAATATAAAAACAATGTTGTACATAATGTAGGTCATGGAACCTATAATCAATTATGTAGAAGTTAGACTCATTAAATATTGGTCTCCCCTCTTTGCTTCTATCTAGCCCATGCCTACATATAATATGTACCATTATGTTGACTCGATCTGAATGATAATATTGGATCTAGATTTCATTTTGTGGTTGGAGGGTGTAGTTATCAGTGAAATCCCCAACTACTAGTATAGTAGTGAGGGGAAAGGTGCACTTGCATATTCTAAACTACTCAATATCTGGTCATTACACCACATTGACATGTTGAACATATTGTTGGGTATTTTCCAAAACTCCTTGATGAAATCACATACTCATACTTGGTGTCACAAAAATTAGCACATAATTAAAATGTAACCATTTAAAACTACATGTAAAATTTATAAGTGCAATTTGAAAAAAATTATTCCCTTTAAGTACACAACACTAATCACCATGACATTGTGGAAATTGACTAGGATATTTTATCACTTCATTCACATGATGATGAATATTGGTAGTCAAATGGACATGTCGGTGGTTGGTATGATGAACATCTAATAGTTCAAAATCAACTTGCTCCTTTTCACCAAAAGGTTGTAAAAAATTTGTTTGTCATCTTGCTCCCTCTGTTTACTTAGCATCTTGAAAAATTTCCATGTCTTGTTCAACTTGATCTTTTCTTGTTGATGGGAAATCAGTTGGAGGTTGATTTGATGTCATAATTAGAATGGAATCCATCATATGTATACAATTCAAATTTCAAATATTGAAATGAAGTAGAGATCACAGTGGCATCCAATATTGTGCAAGGGATTGAGGTGGTGGATAATAGATGGCTATGTTTTTCCATACCCAACTTTAATTTTTCTATTAGTTCATTGAATTTTCTAGGGGGTTCCTCTTTCCTATCATAATTTCTTGCTCAATTTCATCTATTGCACATCTTCACAATGAATGAATACAACAAGAACATGAATAAAATTTTCTTCCCAATCACTCTAAAAGAAGAGCATGATGAAACTTTTCTTCCCAATCATGCTAAACAACAAAAAGTATTGTGATAGTAGTATTTACCAAAAAATGTTTTTGTTTGTGCAAAGAGGCCTTGATTTTTGGAGAAATAGTATTTGGGATTTATGTTTTTATTAAAATTTTATATAGGAAAGAATGTGCATGTGTTATTATCTAATAGTTGTTAATAATGTGCGCACATTATTATTACAACATTTCAAAAATTGACCCTTATGATATTAGTTAGATACGGGTGACAATATGGAGAGTAAACAAACTACAAATCCAATAGGGAAATTTTAGAAATCAAGTTGTCCACTTCTGTTAGTTATCAATCACATTCAAAGGTGTTATGCTTTCCATGGCTAGGTTAAGATCCTTGAATGAGTCCTTGAACCATCTTAGAATCAATATCCTTGAACAAGTCCTTAAAAATTCTCTATATTGAAAGAATTGAATGAGTCCTCAAACCTTCTTAGGCTCAAAATCCCAGAATGAGTCCTTGAACCAACACTATTCCTTTGTAAGGGTTGTTTGTAGGCCTTTGAGTAGGATACAAATTCCATGAGCAGGTTATGTGCATTGGAAGTGGGATTGGATTCCTAAACATGTCCAAGGGGATAACAAGGTAATTAAATCCTAATTAAATATTCTCAATATTAGGCACCATGGACAACCCCTAGACAGAGTGACACAAGCCCTCACTTAGGGGTCTTTACCCTAGGAATTGGATATGGATTCCATTATGATTTTCTATACACCATGGATGGATTTTGAGGCCTTCACCATGGTCATGGTCGAGAGAAAAAATACTTAGGAATTTAACATTTATAAAGGGAGGGAAATGAAAAAATCAATCCCTAAACATAGCTTCTTAGACTCAAGAACCATGAACATGTCCTCAGACCACCACACAAGAGAATGGACGGTTCATGGGGCCTTAACCATCATCAAATACTGAAAACAAGTGTATTAGGATGTTTTTGAATCTTCTTGAGATCAATATCCTTGAACAAGTAATCAAACCAACATGCAGAAACTTTATATGGGGTCTTTCACCTCTAAGAAAGATAGAGGAACAATAAGTAGGTTTTATGCTCTATAAATGTGTGTTGAGGCATAAAAAGTCACGGGGGGGGGGGAATAACCTTAATCCCTATTGAACCTTATCAATATAAATCAAAATGATAACACCTAGAAACCATGACACAATCCCTCTCTAGGGAGTACTTAATATTTGAGTTGAATATGGGTACCATTATTAGGTGTTATGAATGATGGATTGGTCTCGATGACCATAGTTGGGGGAGGGAAACAAGGCCCTTTGGACCTAAACCTTACTTCTCATGCTCAAGCACCATGGAATATTCCTAAAACCTCCATATTTGATCTTTATTCATTATCAATCACCTCAAAGAGAGTTATAAGCACCATTACTAGGTTATTTTTACACCAGGAATGTGTCTAGAGGTCTAAACAAGGTCATGGGAGGATAATAATGGGACTTGTTCCCTAAATGAAATTTGTTGGGATAAATTTTCATGAACAACACCTACTTCCCATAAAGTTTCTATTGAAATAATGTTGTACACATCATCAAATCACGACACATTATCCTAATATGGTATCTCTATCCTACTAGAAGGATACGAGCACCATGATTAAACCAAAACATGTCCTAAATGAGAATGTGTGTTGAGCCTTCACTAGGAATCATTTTTGGGGCCTTGGTTGGGGTTCTTTAGCATCTGATTCAGATTTGGGTGAGATGAATAGATTTTGTGAATTGGAAATGGACTTTAAGGTATAAACATAGATGGGGAGTGGGGGGAGGGAGATAAGGGGATTGAGTTGTAAATGAACATTTTAAAGATCAAGTGTTGTAGTGAAGGGAGGAAAACAATAATGCCTTAAGCCCTAAACACTACTTCTCAAGCTCAATTTACTTTAATACCACTTATAAACCACAACAAAAACCCTCTATAGGGGGTTTTGGCATTAAAGTTGGATATGAATTCCATTAGGATATTTTTCACACTAAGGAATGAATGCAGGTCCTTGAACATGGATGAGGAAGGAAAATAATCACCTTAGTATATTGTTGTTTCTTCTTAGGCTCAAGACTTGAAAAATTCCTTAAACCAGCACATGAGCCCTTTGTAGGGGTTCTTTGTAGGCCTTAGAGTGGGATATGAGTGTTGTGAGTAGGTTTTGTGCATTGGAAATGGGTTTGGATGCTTAAACTTGGTCAAGAAAGTAAACACATGATTAATACCTATTCAAAAATTCTCAAGATCAAGTGTGATGAACAAAACCTAGACATAGTGACATGAGCCCTCACTAGGGGGTATTTTTCTTAGGATTTGGATATGGGTGTCATTAATATGTTTCACATATAAAAATTAGGAATTGAGACCTTGACTATAGTTGTGGTAAGGAAATGACATCCTCGGGCCGTTAACTTAGGTTGAGTGAGGGAAACAAAAACTTGAACACATCATGAACACATGCTAAGACCACTGCACAAGATTGTAGATAGTTTGTGAAACCTTGACCATCATCAAAATTTTAAAACAAATTTCTTAGGATCTTATTGAATCTTCTCAAGATCAAGAACATTGAAAAAGTGCTTGAACCAACACATAAAAAAATTGTATAAGTTCTTTGGTCTTTGAGTGGGATACATGCACCATGAGTAGATTTTTTACATTGAAAATGTGTGTTGAGGCATAAACATGGTTCAGGAGGAGATAATGAACTTAAGCCATAATTTAACTTCTAAATATCAATCACCTTAAACAACACCACTACTTCTTTTGCATTGAAATCTGACGATGCTACAAGGGATTTTCAACGGACATTCATCTATTATCTAACAAAACCTAGTTATTAGTTTCGTCGATGTATTCATGTCAACTATCCAAAAAAAGTACGGACGTTGGATATTCGGCAACCTCTCGTAGGCTATAGCGACGACCCTAAGGGCCAAAAACTCATCGAAATTAGACATTGTTTCCGATAGCTATGTGTCGGAAGTCCGAAGTCACCATACGTCGAATATCCTACGTTTGTACGACCAATATTGTCGGACACATGCTCTCATATTTGACGACCGTGAGTGTCGCATATCTGATGAAACAACAATATCACCAACGACAGTGCCATACCTTCAACGGTCAGTATTGTCTGTCCCGACATCGGATAGTCGATGTTCTCTTTCGGTGAATATATGATGACATCATAGTACCTTTGATAGAGGTTCCATACCTCTGACGGTTGGTAATGTTGATCAGAACGTTATAGATCCGATGACTGACTTCGACTAATAGACAATGGTTTTACTGTGCGTCCGATAGGGGTGCTATACCTTTGACGATTACTAATGTCATTCTGTGCATCGTAGATCCGGTGATACTATGTACATTAAAAAAAATATCCAGGCTTGAAACCAAACTATGATGCTAGAAAAACTACCTCCTCAAATATATAGTTTAAGAGGTCAAAGTATATTTTTTATCCCATCTCTCACGATCGAGAATAAAATTCAAATCTTAGTGGAAAAGGGCCAAAATTGAAGAAATAATTTGAGCTCCCATTCCCTCAAACTATATAATGAACTAGGTAATGTTTGCTAGATACCACAAAAAAAAATCCCACATTATCTCAACTTCAACATAAAAGTTGTAGTGTTAAACCTTAACAATGGTTGGCCAAAATGTAAAGTTCAAGTGCATAGAACAAGTTAGTTCAAGTGCACTATACAACCTTACATGAATTCCCACCATTGGATTATATTAGAGGGTTATGGAGATAAGCATCATATGCATGCAATGGTAATATTAACTCATCTTTCAAGACATAGTACAAGATGGATAAGTGGACCCATAGACATAAAGAAATCAACCCATTGAATCCAAATGGAATTGATAGGGTGGTGGGTGAAAATGTATGGGTCAATTTCTAATGTTCATAGCTCATATATTCTTGTAAATCAGGCATGGTTATACATTAAGGTTTGGCATGGTTGAAACACTGGTTTTGACTTTATGAGAAAATCATTTTATGAGTGCTTATCACTCAGGCATGAGAATAATAGAATGTCAAACATTGAGATTCTTATATTTAGGGCTGAGTGGGAATCCTTGTTTGATAGATATTTGAAGGGGGTTACCTCTGAGAGATTTTCATTAAAACCAATGTAACATGTGTGCATGTCCACACTTTGGGGACGCATTTATGCATACTATGGATGTCAAGAATGTCCCAATAGCACTCGATATCCATGGTGATATGACCTTGGGATGTCCCTTGAAAATGGGTATGTCCACAAATGTACCCTATCATTTAGGTTACCTCTAGACGAGCCCTCTATCAGGTAATCACTTCATAATTTTTTTTTTTTAAATGGGGAAGTTTATTTTTTCTCTTACTCACATGTAGTGCATCCCACTAGTTTCTAAGAACACTATAAACCCTAAGAAACACCCTAACCCAAAATAAAACATCACTTAGAAGATTGGTTGATTGATGGTGAGCAATGGGTTCATATTTGGTGGATGAAAACTTGTAATGACAGAGGAATGTTTTTTCCTTTTCACTAGATTTACTTGGAATACATTGGAGAGGTCTACTGACATCAATGTATTTTTTCTCACTTCTCATTGGAATGTTGGCTTGAAACCTATAACATCAATGTTTTTTGCGGATTCCCCAGAATCCACCTACAAATCATTGGATAAGACTTCCCTCAACCTAACAACTTGGATTTGAATCCTAGAGCTTCTTTGTTTCTTATTAATCATTAACCAATGATAAAAAAATCTAATGTTTTTAATATTTTCAAATTTCTAGAGAGTATATTTATCTATATTTGGGGTAGGATCCCTTATGTTGGGGTATTACCTCCTATATACCGTAACCTATGGTGAATATGATCACACTCTCCAAATTTATTGTGCATGCCCCAGATACCTACATCCCCACACATCATATTATTTTTAATATGGAATATTAAAAAGGAATATTAATATGGATGATGTCGAAATAAGAAGGAAACCTTACAAAAAATACTAGTGAAAAGGAGATGAGAAAAAAAAGAGTATTTCACATCCAAAATAGGTCAAAATAACCACATCAAGCACCTACAATTATGTCTTCTAACAATAACATCCTTGGTTTTTTGTGAAAAAACTAGGCCAAAACTGCTAAAAGCATAATCTAGACAATCATCTTTTGAGGGGGGAAATGGAGATATTTTCAAAACTTGTTTCTATGGAATATATCCCTCTTAGTTTAGTTTCCAATCCTATCAGAATCATTCCACTTTTACATCATATGAATTTATGCCCAAAAAAGCGACTTCTTATCCCAAAATCTACATTGTTCCAATTTTGGATGTTGATTATTTATTAGCATATTTCATACATCAATTAAAATTATGTTTAAAATCTATTTCTAGTGTAAATATTTCTATTAATCTAATTTCATCTCCCACTAGAATCATGTTAATATAACATCAAATGAAAGAGTTATGCCCCAAAATGTAATTTTTGGTCCAAGATGGAAACTATAAACACCTTTGACACATAGGTTGTTTCTTAGTCGATTTCACATGCCAAAACAATAAACTTTCAATTTTTTTTATCTATTTTACATTTACATATAAATCTACTTTCAATTGGCCTTTGAATCACTCCAATCGGATATCGTTTAAATTTTTTTATCATAGAAACATCATTGGGTAGTCTAAGCTAACTACCACTCCTCAACATGTTAAAATGAAAATTACTTCATGACCCCTTTTTAGATTTGCTTCATATAAATCATTTGCAATAATTTTGATGATTACTGGAAGAATGAATTCATCACATCTAACTTCTTCCATAACCTCACCATGTATTGCAATACAACTACTAGTTTTTTCTTGCAGATCACCAAGGGTCGACAAGGTCAATTTAACTATGAACAAATGATTTAAAATAGTTGCATGATTTTTTATGAAAAGAGTGAAGCACTAAAAGGAAAATAAGTTCAATAAATAGAAATGATTGGTTCCATATCACAAGTTATGAATCCAGTAAACTCAGGAAGATGATTGCCTCAGTTGAAGTGAATAAAGGAAACCCCTACCTCCAATGAAGACCATTTCAAAAGAAGAAGAAAAAAGCAACAAAAAGAAATATATATATATATATATATATATATAAAATCCCCCTCGGGATGTTGGACACACCTACCACCCTTAGAAGGGGGGTGAATGAGTGTGGGGATATTTTTCCCAAAACTTCCCTCTTACACAAAACTCATTCATTAACATTCAACATTTAATAATTACCCATTATTGTCATTTATAACTAGTTATATGTGAACATATATCGGCAACGTAAATCAACAATATATCATCAACAAGTCATGATCACAAGGAATAGAAAGAACACAATATGTATGTACAATTTTCTTTTTATTACGGACTACAATCCTTGGGTTTTTTTGGCAACATCTGAATAGAGTACACCTCTAAAAGAGCACCAGCTCTATAATGAAAGAATCATCTTACATCCTCAACACCAACTGAGATGAGGAAACAATCCTCAACAGATATCAATATGCAGCAGGTACATGACCTGTCGGTAGTGCAACACGCGTATGTACATGCCCTACTAGTAGTACAACCCGTGTGTATATGCTCCCAAGCAATACTACAACCTACGTATACCTTCTGAGATATTAGGGTTTATCCTTTTCATCACATGCTCAGATCCTCTACAACCTGCAATCATATTCTCTTATATCTTCCACTATCCAAACTGATCCACATCTAGTCATAACACATCCATACTCTCCAATACATTACTCATGCTTTTCTATCAATCATACAATATGAATGCCACTCAATCATGCATAAGAAATCAAGTACTATAGCCATCATATCACCATTGAATCACAAGAGTACTGCTCACTCCATCAACCAAACTAAACAACATCATAGAAGCCATACCAAGAATTCCCTAAGCATTCACAACACAACAAACAATAGTATCCATCAAGACAATAATGTAACCATATCAGTGTCTCAGTGATAGATCTGAGCCCATAGAATGCAGAGCTATAACCTACTTCAGTCTTCAATAGCTTGTCATCAACTCAACCACAAATATCCATGATTTGTATCCACTGTACGCTCCATATACACAGAAATCCCACGTATTGTATGCATCCTGTACACAGACAGCTCGCGTATACGCACCCTATACATAGACAACCCACGTACACCTCAGAAAATAGGGTTTTTCTGTAATTTTGAGAATTTTTCCGTCATGATCTCAGACTTGCAGAAACTTCAATGCATCCATGAGATACTCCTGATCTCCTCTCTCTTAGAATATATATTCAACACATGCTCAAGAGATCCATACCAAAGATGCTCTCACAAGAAACTCTCCATCAATACTCCAAAATATATTCTCACAAGAAGTTCTCCATTGATCCACAAAAAGGATGTTTTTCAAGAGACCATTGCTATCTTATTTATACTTTTATATTCTAGGTCACTTAACCCATTTCTAGGTCACTTAACCTAATTTCCTTATTTTAGGGTTAACCACTTTCCATAAATAGAAAGTTCTCCAATACTTTATCATTTAAATATTCCTTCTTGATTTTGTCACTTTACTTTATCATTTAAATAATCCTCCTTGACTTTGTCACTTTACTTTATCGTTTAAATAATCTTTCTTGACTTTGTCACTTTACTTTATCATTAAATAATGATTTTCTTCTTTTCAAGCACTTTGACTTCTTTGACCATTTGGGGCTTTAGGCCTTCATATGTGGGTCCTCCAATTTCGTAAGGCCATAACTCTCAAACCATGAGGAGTTATGTGACATTCTACATACCACCGGAAATAGCATGAAAAGTAATATCCATCTAGGATAGTTTCACCAACAACTTCATTGATCTTCATCTCATTATTCCACATACAAGCATGGGTCCTCCAACCATTCTTCTAGGATAACTCAATCCGCAAAGCATCTTCCTATGAGGGTTTCACCATAAGGAGACCACTTTGGAGTTCACCCATTTGTGTACCTTATCAACCATGATAAGACCATTACATCAATCCAACTATGCATCATGTATCAATGACAACTCATTGATCCATATTCATCTATGCATTATCATCAAGGAAACTATCAATGACAACTCATTGATCCATCTTCATCTATGCATTCTCATCAAGGAAAATACATCAATCATCAATAAATCAATCCTTTGACATCAATTAATCAAACCATTGGCATCAATGACAACATGATCCAACAATCTCCCCCTTTGGCATTGATGGAAATACCAACATTGATGTCCACACCAATTACCAATTATTGATGTCAACATGTAGATAAGGCATTCTCTACATCAATATTCAATGTGACATGCTCTACATCAATAGCCAATGTGACTGTCTCTAACAAATGTGACTATCTCTCCCAATCAATAGTCATCAATCACATCAATGTGACTATCTCTCCCCCTTTGACATCAATGGAAAAGGGCCATTATCCTCTTGGGGCTGCTCCCCCTACTTGAACTCTCCTTGGGGCTGCTCCCCCTTTCTGAATGCCTTTGATCTTCCTCTGAATAATCTCTCTCCTTTTGAACAAGGAGTATCACTCTGATGTAATGCTTAAAATATATCACTCATACTCCCCCTGTGACCATCACTTCCCCTGGAATTATGCCTCTTCAAATATAGGGCTCTTTTCTAGGTATGCATCTGATAAATATCTCCTTCTAGAATCATGAGAAGAGAATGCCTCCCCCTATCTCCTCTACAATATGAACATTGTGCAACCATATGACGATCCTTGGACCTGTCATGCATCAAACTTATGCCATACAAAACATCATGAAGAAAAAGATGTGTCAACAACGAAAAAATGAATCATGAACAAAATATCAACCAAGTACATCTTGTACCAAAATGTGTGCTCATCATGTAAAACACCCATGTACTTCAAATATTTACATCAACATCATGCAATGTGTCAAAAGATATAATCCATGGAATGTATCAATCATATGCCTCTATCATCATGCCAACATGTAAATCTACCAATATGCCAACCATGTGCATCTACCAATATTCCAACCATGTGCATCTACAAACATGCCAACCATGTGCATCTACCAATATGCCAACCATGTGCATCTACCAATAGTCCAACCACCAACATGAAAAACAATGTGTCATATCACTCATGATATGTCTCCATCATGAACCAAGTACCATAACCATGTATCAAACAAATACCAATTGTTGTGCTAATCAAGTAATAAAAATGGTGTACTATCATCCAACATATGCCATGTATTACCACTTGTAGCAAGCGAGTACATGAACCATGCACCAATACCAAAACATGATGAATCCTCACACATGTATGCAAAATCCTCCATAAAATATGTGCCAATCAACCTGCTAAGAGGTGCCTATACCAATATACTAGAAATGTACCAATCATGCATCAACTATATATCATCAATGATGTACAACATGATCAATTCATCAAATCACCAACTACGTGTCCCAATATGTGGCCCATCCATATGCTAAATGCATGCATCAAGCTTTCCAACAAGTAAGCTTCCAATACATCATCAAGATATATCACATAACCAAGGTGTCATAACTTCACTGTCATAACCAACATTGTTCTTGAACAAAAAATGCATCAGTCCATACTCATGGGTTAGTGCCATGCACCTAAGATTTTATTTTACATCATCACCTTGATGTCTTCCTTGATTTGTTCTTTTGAAATTTTCTTTGCCTGGTGTAGATGGTTGCTTTGCAACATTGTCTTCCTTATTTGATGGACTTACCTCATGCTTCTTTGAGGTGCTTGCTTTAGCATGTGGATCTTCTTCTTTGTATCCAAGACCTGTTTTATCATATGGTGATCTTTGACTTTCCAAGATCTCATCCAAAATTTTTGAGCTATTTAAGAATTTTTTTGACTTCTCTACCTTCTTTCTAAGATCAACAATTCCAGCTTCTAACTTGCAACATGACTTCTTCTTTTCATTTATTTGATCCTTCAATAGTTCCTCTACCCTTTTGGCTTCTTCAATTTGGGTCTCGATATGGACAATAGTTTCAAAACTTTTTCTAATCTCATCATCTACCTTCATATCTTCTTTTTCATTATTTAGTCTTGTGATTTCTTCTTCCTTTTCTTCTAATTGAGTATTATTTTTCTCTTCTTTTTCTTTGAGCATTCCCTTTAACTTCAAGATGTGCCTTTGAATTCTCCTTAGAATTTTCTTAGTGTTATCCGAAAGATAGTTATAGTGTGTATAAAAGTGATCACTTCTATATCTACATAAACCCTCTTCAACTTCTTTTTGAAGTTCTAATAGATCATCTTCTATTATTTCCATGGGATAATTTCCATCAAACTTTACACAAACTGTTTCTAAATCATCTTCTTCACTTGAGAAAAATTCAACATCATCACATTTTGAATCATTGCAATCAAGAGGTTTTGGAGATTCTTTACCTTTATTTGAAGTATCTTCAAGATCTTCCTTTTTGCCAACATTATCACATGATTCTTTGCCCCTTTTTGAAATGTCTTTAAGATCTTCATTTGTGCTAACATCATTACTTGATTCTTTGTCTTCACTTGAAATGTTTTCAAGATCACATTTAGAAATAATGCATTCAAGGGTTTTTGGAGATTCTTTACCTTTGATAATATTGATGGAGTGATCTTCAACATCTTCTTTCTCCT
>ML778911.1:874832-889268 GCA_009831015.1 Picea engelmannii | reverse complement strand
TGTCTCCGACTTCTCCAAGAGATTTAATAAAATGTACAACAAAATCCCTGCTGAGATAAAACCCTCCGAAGCCTCTGCAAAGATCACTTACTCCAGCGCTTTTGATCCTGATTTCTGCCTACTGCTAAGGGAGAGAAGAGCTGTTATGCTGGCCCACATGCAGGATGCAGCCGTGGAGGTAGAATCTAACATATTGGCTGTCAATTGACTCAGGAGCACAGGCGATAGAAATACGTCCAAGAATAGGCCTGAAGCTTCCTCATCTAGTTTCTCTCCCCTGCCCCATTAGACATATGAGATAGCTAAAGAACTAAAATCGCTTTCTGCCAAGATGGAAAGGTGGGAATTAGAGGGGAAGCCCATGTACAGAAATCCCCAGAACACTGATAATAGAGGTTTTAGACAACCTACTAACAATATGCCTCAGATTTTCCCAAGGGAACAAAGGGGAAAGGATAGAGAAGATCAAAGGGTTCAAACCCCCCTCCAAAACAACCTAGTTGATCATGAGGAAAGAGAGGAGATAGACGAGTTTGGCCCTGAAATTCATTGTATTGAAGAAACTCCCCCTTTTCCCCATTTGACGCAGTCCGCATATGAAGAATCCCTGATGAGTGCTCAAATTCATGAGTTGGGGAAAGAACAAAGGGCCGGTCACACTTCTAACAGATATAATCTTAGGTCGAGAAGGAAAGAAGGAGACTTTGACAGCCCAGACCATCCCCTCATAGCAGAAAGGCCTACTAGATCTGCAGCAACCGCTACTATAGATAAAAGAGCTCAGAGCGCTTTGCCAGCAGTCAAAGAACCCATCATCGAGGTAAGGGAAGATCCTAAGCCCATTCCATCCTTTAATTTTGAACATGAAATTCAAAAGATCAGGATCCCCGTCCCCCTCTCAGAGCTAGTTAAAAACGAATATTTTAAAAGATCCCTCTCCAAGCTGCTACAATCTGAGTCCCCCCAGCCTCCCTCCGACTCAGTAAACCTTCAAGATGAGAAGCCAGCCATCATATTAGGCCCCATGGTAGAAGAAAGAGATGACTCATCCCCTCCCTTCTACACATCCCTGAACATACATGATAAAGTGTTGCATAACTGCCTCATGGATTCAGGGGCTTCCCATAACCTTATGCCTAAAATAGTCATGGAAGAATTAGGACTGGAGGTGACAAAAACTTATCATGATTTATATTCTTTCGATTCAAGGAGAGTGTAGTGTCTAGGAGTCATCAAAGACCTCGTGGTTTCCCTGTTTCAGTTGCCCATGAAAAGTGTGGTCATGGATATTGTGGTAGCCGACGTTCCCCCGAAATTTGGTATGCTATTGTCTAGATCATGGATTAAAAAGATTGGAGGGACACTACATATGGATCTCACATACGCCACCATTCCGGTCTTCAGAGGGGAAAAAAGGAGGTTATACAGAGAAGCCCAGCTATCCTATATTGTCAATGATGAAGCAGACCCCACCAGTCACCCCATCTTTGCACTTGACACCGACTTGGGGTCTAGTTTGCTGCAGCTTACCGATGCCCCTGAAAGCTCTTTACTAATCAGAAAACATCCCAGCCCTGATCATCCAATTTCCCCTTAAAGCCCCTCTATGTAAAAGATTTTTTTTGACGGAGCTTCTTCTAGCGAAGGTGCTGGTGCCGGAGTGGTTTTCATATCACCTTGTCAAGAAGCCGTCTTCCTGTCATACAAGCTGGAATTCGAAGCCACCAACAATGTGACAGAGTATGAAGTTCTTGTTCTGGGTATGAGGGCCGCAAAGGAAATGGGAATTAAAGAGATAGCAATATTCAGAGATGTTGAGTTGATTATTTAGCAGGTAAGGAATGCTTATCGTGCCAATAATCCCCGGCTCAGAAATTATCGGAATGAAGTATGGGACCTTATTGATAATTTCTTCTTGGCTTTTAAAATTTCTTTCATTCCGAGGGGAGAAAATACTTTGGCCGATTCTTTAGCTGCCTCAGCTAGTATGCTCAAATTTCCTCTGCCACCTATGGTAAAAAATGATGTTGATATGAGATATAGGCCCTCGGTGCCGGACAATGTCAAGCATTGGAAGGTGTTCGAGAATGATCCAGAACTCGAAAGGTTTCTCAAATCAGTTGATGAATTTTCTGCGGTACACATTGATCAAGATCCAGATCCAGAAGGTGACCCTCACCCTGAGGTGTTTTTAAATGAAATTGCTAATCATCGGATTATCCAGCTACCTAGCAATCACATCCTGAGAGGACTAGTGCCTTTAGAGAGACTATTCGATGGGAACGATGTGGCAGTAAAGGGCAAGGTCTCGAATGAAGATGCTGATACAGCCAAATGCAACATTGGCACGTAGGAAGAGCCTAAGTTTGTCAGATTATCAAGCAGCCTGACCAGTGAATAGAGGGCCGAGTACACAGAGTTACTGAGAGAGTTTTCCGATGTGTTCTCTTGGACCTACAAAGACCTCAAAACATATGACACATCTGTCATTGAACACAAAATCCCGTTGAAGGAAGAAGCTAAGTCGTTCAGGAAGACGCTGAGACAGATAAATCCCATGTTGTTGCCGGTCATGGAAAACGAAGTCAAGAAGCTATTAGATGCACAGATCATCGTCCCCTTAAGATATTCCGAATGGGTGGCCAATTTGGTTCCGGTAAGGAAGAAAAGTGGAGAAATCAGGCTTTGTGTCGATTTCAGAAACCTGAACAGAAGATCAAAGAAAGACAATTACCCACTACCTAAGATGGAACACATACTGCAAAGGGTAATTGGTGCATCCAGGATATCTATGATCGACGGGTTTTCTGGCTATAATCAGATATCGGTCATGCCTGAGGACAGGGAGAAGACAACCTTCACCACTCCTTGGGGCACCTTCATGTATACCAAAATGCCATTTGGGTTGATGAATGAAGGAGAAACATTTCAGCGAGCCATGGATATAGCCTTCATCGGAGAAAAAGACCAGTTCGTAGTGATCTACCTAGATGACATCACGGTCTTCTCCAGGTCTGATAAAGAGCACTGCTGTCACTTAAGGAAGGTTTTCTCGAAGTGCCGGAGATTTGGTCTTTCCCTAAATCCCAAGAAGTCCCTGTTCTCTATGATGGAGGGCAAGCTGCTAGGCCATATCGTATCGGCGAAAGGAGTAAGAATTGATCCCAACAGAGTGGAGGTGATTCAAACCCTATCACTTCCCAGGTCTAAAAAAGAGGTCCAGGCATTCCTAGGAAAGATTAACTTCCTGAGGAGATTCATCTCAAATTTTGCTGAACTGGTAAAACACATCACAACAATGCTCAGAAAGGGAAATGAAGTGAAATGGACCGCTAAGCCCTGGGCGTATTTTGACTGAATAAAAAAGGAATTGACTGAGGCGCCTGTGCTAATCAGTCCTGATTATTCCAAGGATTTCCTGATTTTTTCTTTTTCTTCCTGTGATACAGTGGCGGCGGTCTTATTGCAGAAAAATGAGGAAGGGCGTGAGTAGCCCATCACCTTCTTCAGAAGGGTGTTAAGAGATGCAGAGAGAAGGTATGAAATCATGGAGAAACAGGCCTACGCCTTAGTGAAAGCTCTCAAATCTTTCAGGGTCTATGTCTTACATTCAAAAGTAATAGCATACATTCCTTCAGCTTCGGTGAAAGACATCCTTGTACAGCTCGATGTAGATGGGAAAAGAGGCAAATGGATCGCTAAAATTCTGGAATTTGACTTAGAGATAAAGCCCACCAAGTTGGTTAAGGGGCAAGGTTTAGCCAAGCTACTGGCTAAATCCAACTGTGAATCCTTGGGAGTTAGTTTCATCAATACTCGCCCAGGATCTCAGCAAGCTGAATCTCCCAGCCAATGCTCTCAAGATGGCTTATCGCTCGCAGGATGTGCCTGGTATCGTGACATTTTGTATTTTCTGCAGGAGTTGAAGCCCCCCGATGGAATGGGAAAAAACAAATCAAGGGCTCTAAAGCTCAAGGCGGTCAGGTATTGCCTCATCAACCAAGCCTTGTACTGGAAAGACCCTCTAGGGGTATTTCTGAGATGCCTGGACCCGCAAGAGGCCTAGAAGGTTATGTTTGATTTTCATAGCGGCCTTTGCGGAGGTCATCATTTATGGAAGACCACAGCTCACAAGATACTCCGAGCTGGGTATTACTGGCCCACTTTATTCCCTGATGTTTGCAGGAAGATTAGAGCTTGCATCAAATGCCAAAATTTCTCAGGAAAAAAACAGCTCAAATCGCTGCCATTAAAACCCATAGTAGCTTCGGCACTTTTTCAGCAGTGGGGGTTGGACTTCATCGGAGAAATTCATCCTCCCTCAAGCGGTCAGCACAGATGGATCCTGACTGCAACAGATTATTTCACCAAGTGGATAGAAGCTGTCCCCACCAGAAGCACATCACACAAAGTAATTATCAGCTTCTTGGAGGATATCATAGCCCGATTTGGCTGTCCCAGCACGATCGTCACCGATAACGCTGCTTCTTTCAAATATGAACCTCTAATTAAGTTCTGTGAGCAATTCCAAATCTCGCTAATTCACTCCACCCCCTACTATCCCCAAGGAAATGGTTTAGCGGAATCCTCTAACAAAAGCCTGATAAATATCATCAAAAGATTGTTAGAGGATAACAAAAGAGCCTGGGATTCAAAGTTGAAATTTTCTCTGTGGGCCGATCGTGTCACAATGAAGAAGTCTCTGGGCACTTTGCCGTTTCAACTAGTCTACGGAGCAGAGGTAGTTTTCCCTACTCAGCTCGCCTTACCTGTGGCGAAGTTCTTTCAATACTACGAGGGAGAACCAGATCATATGATCAGAAGAATTCATCAGATAGTGGAAGTGCAGCAGATCAGAGAACAAGTGAGGGACACATCTTATAGTCATCAGCAGAGGATCAAACAGGCTTTTGACAGAAAGGTCAAAAAAAAGGAGTTGGAGATTGGGGATTTCGTATTTAAGTGGGATGCACCCAGACAGGATAAAGGAAAGCACAACAAGTTCGACACCCTCTGGATCGGCCCCTTCAAAATCTTTGAGATTTTCTCCAACAACACATACAGGTTGCAGGATCTGGAGGGTGAAGAGGTTTTCAACAATACAGTGAATGGGCATTTTCTGAAAAAATGTTTTATTTGAGCTTTAGATGGCTCCTCTGTTTGTAAATATTGTCCTTTTTACCTTTGTGTATTTTCTTTTTACATGTTTTCGGCTTAATAGGTGGCTCCATAGCCCAATAACAAGGCACTGAAGATGCGAAAGGAGTTCTTAGAGCATCGCAGGGACGACTCTATCCCCCATGGAGCCTAATGTTAGCGATATTTCTTGTCTCAGGATTAGGCGTACCTAGGTCTGCAGTTTGCATGGGAAGTAACTGAGCATAACATGAGAGAATCCCGTTTTTTAGCAGCAAGTCAAGTGAGCGGGCGAAGTTTAGCCATCGACGGCCGAGATCCATCCATAGAAGCGAATCGACGACCATCGGGTTTTCGGGGCCAACCAGTTGCCCAGGGTTTAGCAATGGGAAGTGCCATGGGTCAAATCAAATCTGGACCATCTGATCTCATTGGGACAGGTGGCAAGCCTGTCGGCATATCGCAGATCAGGGTTTCAAGGAGCAGGCACCCCTCGTTTCATGCATTTTTAAAACCCCGAACCCTGAATTTCCGATAGCACCCAAGATTAGGCCCATGGTTCTGGCGCCTGGTCGTAAGAGAACAGGCTTGGAGGAGGGGCGTTTATGTTTGTCATTTGGCCACTCGGGCCCCGAAGCGTCAAGCTAAATTGCAGAAGGAAGGCATTGCGATGCTCTAGATGCCAATTCGACGTGAGCTAAATCCCAATACCTGTTGGAGGTTAATGAAGAAAAGAGAGGGTGGTTCAAATCTCATCTCGCTCATTTATTGCAGAGTATGGAGGTCCCGACCGAAAGTTTTCCCAAGAGGGTCCCCTGTACCATTTCTCCTCAGGGAATCCATGCCAAGTCTTCAACTCACTAGAAGAACCTACACACGCCAAGTCAACATTCAAAGGGTTCAGCTACCTATGGCAGGGGCCATGCCGAATTAAGGTAGCGTATGACAGAGCAATGCAGGCCAAATTTGATTGAGGTGACGCCATCCATTAAAAGTTATGAGACACCTCTGCTGGGAAAAGAGAAGGGGAGAGTATATGTAGGCACTTTTTCCATTTTGTAAGCATCGATGGTTGAGCAGAGATTCCTACTGTAATGTTTTAACAACTATTCTAGCTTTCAGCTTATGCATCTATATATGAGATTTCTTGTTTTATGACAGACAGTTCTTCTTACTCCATCTAATTTTCATCTCATGCTAAGAGGGTTCGTGAACGACTGACTCATGCAAATTGTTGCAGTTCTGTTATGATAAAGGATTTATTATTACATAATTGTGTCCTCTGGCTTTTCGTTTGAATGTAAGCCGATCTTGAGTTTAAATGCCTTCCTATACAATCTGTTAGAAACCTGATGTTTATAACAGACCTCCTCTTTTCTCTTGTATAAGTTTTCTTCCTGTTCACCCTTTACTACAACTCACTGTCTGAAATTTACGCAAGACCTCAATTGCTCATGCATACTTGGCATGGCTTCATAGTTGGAACACTATCATTTTGAGTTTACCTCCATTCGATCACCCATCTATAAACAACCGTGACATAAAACTGATGGGCGTCGGGCTTTGCTCCTGTTAGCAATCCAGGAGTGACTTCCGTTGCCAACACCTCCTAAGAAACTTCTTATTGTTATCCGAAAGATAGTTATAGTGTGTATAAAAGTTATCACTTCTATATCTACATAAACCCTCTTCAACTTCTTTTTGAAGTTCTAATAGATCTTCTTCTATTCTTTCCATGGGATAATTTCCATCAAACTTTACACAAACTATTTCTAGATCATCTTCTTCACTTGAGAAAAATTCAACATCATCACATTTTGAATCATTGCAATTAAGAGTCTTTGGAGATTCTTTACCTTTATTTGAAGTATCTTCAAGATATTCCTTTTTGCCAACATTATCACATGATTCTTTGCCCCTTTTTGAAATGTCTTCAAGATCTTCATTTGTGCGAACATCATTACTTGATTCTTTGTCTTCACTTAAGTTGTTTTCAAGATAACATTTAGAAATAATGCATTCAAGGGTTTTTGGATATTATTTACCTTTGATAATATTGATGGAGTGATCTTCAACATCTTCTTTCTCCTTCTTGCTTTAATATGTCTCCTCTAGCTTTAGCCGTAGATCCTTGGCATAAGTGCATTGTCTGGTGCTCTCTTTGATAGGGCTTGAGAGTCCACTAAGAATGGTCTTGAGAGCCAATGCATCATTCTTCTTTCCTTCCCTTTGAGATGCAAACTTTGACTTGTTCTTCAATGGAACTGATCCACCAATGGTTGCCTTCCAAATAGCGGCTTCCATTGTCTTCAAATACACTCTCATTTCTATTCTCCAAGTAGAATATTTTTCCTCATAAAGGATTGGTATCTCATGATCCATTTGTGTGTCTATGGATATCCTTCAATATTGTTAAGGCTTGTAGTGAAGGATTTCTTTGATACCAATTGTTGGACACACCTACCACAATTAGAGGGGGGGTGAATGAGTGTGGGGATCTTTTTCCCAAAACTTCCCTCTCACACAAAACTCATTAGTTAGCATTCACCATTTACTCATTACCCATTGTTGTCATTTCTAACCAGTTAGATGTGAACATATATCAGCAACATAAATTACCAATATATCATCAACAAGTCATCACCACAAGGAACACAAAGAACACAAGATGTATGTACAATTTTCTTTTTATTACGGACTACAATCCTTGGGGGTTTTCAACAACAACTGAATAGAGTACAACTCTACAAGAGCACCAACTCTATAATGCAAGAATCAACTTACATCCTCAGCACCAACCGAGATGAGGCAACAATCCTCAATAGATATCAATCTACAATAGGTATGCAACCTATCAGTAGTGCAACATGCGTATGTACATGCCCTACCTGTAGTACATCTCGCGTGTATATGTGCCCAAGTGGTACTACAACCTGCGTATACCTTCTGAACTATTAGGGTTTATCCTTTTCATCACATGCTTATATCCTCTGCAACCTGCAATCATATTCTCTTATGTCTTCCACTCTCCAAACTGATCCACATCTAGTCATAACACATCCATACTTTCCAATAGCCTACTCATGCTTTTCTAACAATCATAAAATATGAATGCCACTCAATCATCCATAAGAAATCAGGTACTATAGCCATCATATCACCACTGAATCACAAGAGTAGTACTCACTCCATCAAGAAAAATAAACCACATCATAGAAGCCATACCAATAATTTCCTAAGCATTCAAAACACAACAAACAATAGTATCCATCAAGACAATAATGTAACCATACAAGTGTCTCAGTGACAAATCTGAGTCCATAGAATGCAAATCAAGAACCTGCTTCAGTCTTCAACAAATTGTCATCATCTCAACCACAAATATCCATGATTTTTATCCATTGTACGCTCCCTATACACAGACAACCCGCGTATTGTATGCATCCCGTACACAGACAACTCACGTATATGCACCCTATACACAAACAACCTGCGTACACCTTAGAAAATAGGGTTTTTTGTAATTCCAAGAATTTTGTCGTCATGATCTTAGACTTGCCGAAAATTTAATGCATCCATTAGATCCTCCTAATCTCATCTCTCTCAAAATAGATCTTCAACACATGCTCAAGATATCCATACCAAAGATGCTCTCACAAGAAACTCTCCATCAATACTCCAAAATATATTCTCACAAGAAGCTCTCCATTGATCCACAAAAATGATGTTTTTAAAGAGACCATTGCTATCTTATTTATACTTTCATCCTCTAGGTCAATTAACCCATTTCTAGTTCACTTAACCTAATCTCCTTATTTTAGGGTTAACCACTTTCCATAAATAGAAATTTCTCCAATACTTTATCATTTAAATATTCCTTCTTGATTTTGTCACTTTACTTTATCATTTAAATAATCCTCCTTGAATTTGTCACTTTACTTTATCATTTAAATAATCTTTCTTGACTTTTTCACTTTACTTTATCATTAAATACTGATTTTCTTCTTTTCAATCACTTTGACTTCTTTGACCATTTGGGGCTTCAAGCCTTCATATCTGGGTCCTCCAATTTTGTAAGCCCATAACTCTCAAACCGTGAGGAGTTATGTGACATTCCACATACCACCAGAAATGGCATGACAAGTAATATCCATCTAGGATAGTTTCATCAACAACTTCATTGATCTTTATCTCATTTTTCCACATACAATCATGGTTCCTCCAACCATTCTTCTAGGCTAAATCAATCTGCAAAGTGTCTTCCCATGAGGGATTTCACTATAAGGGGACCACTTTGGAGTTCATCCATTTGTGTACCTTATAAACCATGATAAGACCATTACATCAATCCAACTATGCATCATGTATCAATGACAACTCATTGATCCATCTTCATCATATCAATGACGACTCATTGATCCATCTTCATCTATGCATTCTCATCAAGTAAAATATCAATGACAACTCATTGATCCATCTTCATCTATGCATTCTCATCAAGGAAAATACATCAATCATCAATCAATCAATCCTTTGACATCAATTAATCAAACCATTGGCATCAATGACAACATGATCCAACAATCTCCCCCTTTGGCATTGATGGAAATACCAACATTGATGTCAACACCAATTACCAATTATTGATGTCAACATGTAGATAAGGTATTCTCTACATCAATAGTCAATGTGACTATAGATAAGGCATTCTCTACATCAATAGTCAATGTGACTATATCTCCCAATTAATAGTCATCAATCACATCAATGTGACTATCTCTCCCCCTTTGACATCAATGGCAAAGGGCCATTCTCCTCTTGGGGCTGCTCCCCCTTTCTAAATAACTTTATGAATAATCCCTCTCATTTTGAAAAAGGAGTATCACTCTTATGTAATTCTGAAAATATATCACTCATACTCCCCTTATGACCATCGCTTCCCTTGGAATTATGCCTCTTCAAATATAGGGATCTTTTCTAGGTATGCATCTGATAAATATCTCCTCCTAGAATCATGAGAAGAGAATGAATCCCCCTATGGGTATTTCTCCCCCTATATTGATGCAGGATCATTGCTCCATGCCAGCAATACGCCAGCCAAAATCACATTCAAAGAGCCCATTCAAGGAGGAGAGGCACCAGTCCTCTCACATTTCAAAATTTGAAATTGTATTAAATGTTTGTAAGGCTGGTAGAGCCGAAGCCATGCCTTCGAGCATGCTGTAGTTAGAGTCACATTTAATGGATGACTGGTAGAAAGGTATCTAACTCCAATTCGTATTAGATGGCTCATTGAATGTAATTCAATGTAATTAATAAGAGTAGGTAGCTTGGAGGGAAGCGCTCGAGGAGCCCCCTTTTGTAAAAAGATATTCTTTTGTTTTTCAGTGAGGCATAGAAGAATAGAGAGAATAGGGATAATAGAGGAAGATGTGACTCTATTGTAGTCTGAGATCACATTGTAAAAAGGCATTTCATATTAATACAATCAGAGAAGTTTTTCCTGCATGTTATTCTATGTATGTTGATGAATGTCTTTATGTGTTTATGATATGTTGTAGATGTATGTTAGATGTGCATTTGCAGGGATAGATAGATTTTTCTATCTGCGGGTTTACTAATTTCACGTCTGGTTCTTTGAGGATTCATGCAAGAGGTTGCATGACAGAGTATTGAGGGCTCTGTAAGCTAGTGCAAAGAGTGCACATCTAAGTTCTGCGGAATTCAGGAAAGGACATGCCAGGAGGGTGCACCAGAGGAAGTCGTAGAATCAAGAAAAATCCTTAGAGTTACTGAATACTCTAGAGGTGAAGATTGTGCAAAGGAAGGCATAGAGAGAAGACATAATTACTGAAAATTATGTAAAGCTCTGCCAAGAGGGCATTGAGCAAGTGCAACGAGTGCACAAAAAAACTCTATCTCGAGATTTGAGGTAAGAGAAGTGTCGAGGAAAGACGCTTACAGAGTTACTAAAAAATCTGGAGGTGAAGACTGTGCAAAGAAAGTACATGGAGAAAATAGAGCTAATGAAGTTTCTGTAGAGCTCTGCTAGGTGGGCATTGAGCTAGTGAAAGTGTGCATGAGCATAACTCTTTTTTGAGTTCGGGAAAATGTAGATTTCTTGAATACTCTGCGAGGAAAAGATATGCAAGGTGTGCATCGACCAGAAGAACGCCAAGAGGGCATGAAGAATTTATTCAAAAGAAATACTTCGGATCTAAGATATATGACATCTCTATAGCACAAGGGGCATGTGAGAGTGTACTTATCTCAAGTCTCGAAGCTTAGGAGGAACAGTGCCTTTGTGCACATAGAAGTCGCAGGAAGGAGCAGAAGGTCAAGAAGCCCCATCAAGGTTTCAGAGTTGACAGAGCTCAAAAGGAGAAGCATTTTTAGAACGTGGATGAGACCCAATTTATCAGGCTCACGGGAGAGAATAAATCAAAGGCCAAAGTCTTTGAAAATCTAGAAATCTTCCAAGTCAGGAAGTAATTACAAGCTCAGGAGGGGGAGAAACAACTACTGTTGGATTGGCAGAAGCACAGGATATGGATTGTTGAACTCACATCCAGACCCAAAGGAATGCACATAGAAGATGATCCAATATGAACCATCAAATATAGAGGCGTGAATAAACATCCGTTGATCTCAAGGTAAGGTGCACATGGTTTAAACCTTCGACATTTTGTGCACCGAGAGACGAAAGAGGAGAGGTTTTTGACTCTCGTGCCAATAATCACAAAAGGGAGGTTTGCAATTATCTCCTAACCATTGATCAGGATGAAATATGAGCCATCAGATCTAGTGCAAAGGACCGATAGCCGTCGGATTCGGAAGAATATGCTTAGGGTTTAATCCTTGGGAGACTGCATAGAAGGTTGAAATAGATGGTAGAGGACTTCGAGGGAGAAGTGTCGAATTTCCATGAACCGTCAGATCCCGGGAAGGCACATGAGGTTTAACCCTCATAACAAAAGAGGAGAGAGGACTCTTCAAAGTCCCAAAACAGATCAGAACCGTCCATTTGTAGAGGACGCGTGGCAAATATTTGGGAGCCACCGGGGTTTTCAATTTCGAGAGTTGGGATGTGAAAACTCCACTGAAATCCCAAAAAGGAGAAGGTCGGGATTTGATCCTAGCCGTTCATTTGTAAAAAATATAGATCGTTGATCTAGATCTTCGGGTCTTAGGTACCGAGAGTTTGGAGTGGAGGCAACATTGCTCGTGGGTCAACGATCCTCGAAAGCTGAAAATGGACAAGCGCCAGGACTTTGGGCCTAGTTGGAGGTCACATCATGACCAAAGGAAGGAGGGCTAGCTCTTCGCTAGAGCCCCAACTCGGATTCCCGAATCCAAAAGAAAGGAAGACAAGATGCTTGACAGTGGAAAACCCGAAACGTGAAAGAACTTTTTGGGTTAGCCCGGAGTCACGGGCGAATGGTCACATGGTAAGAAGTGACGGGAGGTGTTAGCAGTCAATCAAGCACTGATTCATGGATCAAAATTTCGGCATCCAGGTGTTCGAAGGGTAATATTCATGCTTCGAGAAGTCACGAATTGTGAAACCCAAAGTGCCTATTGCATAGGCTTGTGGTCACAGGGTTATAGTCACATGAAGGGAGCCAACACCAAGTTCTGTGTTGGCTCAGAATAGAGAAGGGAGCCGAAAGGTGGCGTGCACGTAGGTTCTCTCAAGGCCTGTTCCAGGGACAAAGGGACCTGTGGATCTGACTCGCAGGGTTCCAGTGAGGACCTGAAGAGCCATTTCGGCTCAAGAAGGAGATCGATCCAGAGACCGAGAGGTCGTAGACCCCGCAGGGGTAGAGGGTTGGCATTAAGTGATATCAGAGCACAGAAACACTTTTTGTTTTCTGTAGCAGAGAGGAAGAGGATAAACAAGAGGAAAACCTAATGAAAGGAGCATATTTTCATCTGTGCGTTGCGGGTGAAGCCTGACAGAGTATAGGTGCTCTGTGATGATTTTTTGCAGGTAAGCAACAATCATTGGACAACAAGGTGAGTTGTGCGGAAAGGATGGAAACACTCATGGTTGCAGAGTGATGGAAGAAAGTTTTCCAGTAGGGTAGATAGAATACAAAAGATGGCTACTAAAGGTCATGGACGTGGTGGAAAGAAGAACCACCAGCAGTAGAGAAAAGATGAGATGGATAAAGAGCTCGTTGAGGTGAGGGCGAGGATGGAACTACTTGCATTGAAAATACAATAGGATGAAAAGACATATTGGGTGTATGAATGGCCTCTAAGGAGGAAAGCAAAGTGGCTAGTCAAGAAATTGTTGGCCAAAGGACAATGAAGACTATTGAGAGGATGGTTGAGGTATTATGAAAGCCTTAGAGACATGGAGGAAGTGGTTCACGTCTATGATCCATAAATTGGGAGAAATCTCAACGATAAGGAGGACGAAGAGAGATCGAGAAGATATCTCGGAAACTACCAAGCGGGCAGTGAAGAACTTCCAATTTTCCAGGAGGGCAAAGAGATGGGATCGTTGGAGGATCTCATAGACTACCAAGTGGGCAGGGCAGAAATACCATATTTCCAAGTGGGCAAGGGAGAGAAAATGAGACTGCCTGAAAGTCTCATGAACTCAGGGATGAGTTTGGATCAACGAGAGGAGCTAACAGAGAAGATGAGCTTAGAGGTGAGTTCATATCAGCAAGGACAACTAATAGAGAAAGAAGATTAGAAGAGCATTCTGATGATTAGAGGGATAAATGTATTCCTGCCACATAGCCTAGTTGAGGCCAGCGTGTGTGTTGCCAATGAAACAACAACAGAAAGACAACCAACGGTGACTATCATGACGAAGGAGAAGATGTCAAAAGATTACCAAGGAGAAGAAGAGGAGAACATAATTAAAATGCTCACTCCATGGGAAAAGGATTTAGAGATGCTAGAGGATTGGTTGAACCATCCAGAACTAGTAAATGACTGCCATGAGTAGACAGTCATGCAGATGTTAGAAGAGGAGCATTCAAAGGAATTTCTCAGGAATTTCAGCCAGGGAGATAAATAGATGATGACTGCAGTGACGAAGCATGCAACGGAAGATGAAGTAGAATTACAGTCTAGGAAGCAGCTGGAGGAAGCTGGATATATGCCAGCAGGAGAGCTGACATTCAAGTTGTCAGAAGAGGAAGATGATACAAAAGATTATCATGCACATGGTAATCCAATTCCTCAACATGGTTAGAATGACACAAAGTTTCATATACTTCTTTAAAATCAGTATCCAAAGCATATTGCTCAACATAACTTTCATGCATGATAGGACTATGC
>ML778911.1:842168-873342 GCA_009831015.1 Picea engelmannii | reverse complement strand
AATCTCTTAACAGTGTCTTCAGATATAAGGTTTGCTTGAGATCCAGTATCAAATAGAGTATCTATTTTGGTATGTTTTGAAACAACCCTTATGTGAAAAAGTTCAATTCTCTCTTTTTCTTGTCGAGTTACATTGAGATTATCATTACTTGAAGAACTAGTACTTGCAATAGAACATTACCTTGATAACCCATGGCTGTGATCTTTGTTTCATCACCCGAATCGGAACCTAAATCATGTTGTATGGTTGCATCAGTCTTTGACTTCCCTTTGTTGCCAAACTTTTTGGGTCTTCTTTCAGGATGAAGTTTCCAACAATGGTCTTCATCATGGCCATCTTTTGAACAATGTTTGCATTTGAATTTTTCTCCCTCTTTCTTAACAACAACATTATTTTTTCCATTGCCCTTGAACTTCCTCTTTCCTTTGTCTCCATGGATGAAAGGATTCTTGTTACCCTCATGAGTTTCGTTCTTTCCTCTTGCTTCCAAATGAGTGGCCTGAACACAAACTTCATCTAGATTTGAAGGATTAAACATGAGTATAGTATGTCTCAAATAACTATCTAAAGCTCCAATGTATTTGAGTAAAGTTTCTTGAGAGGAAAAATCTACTCCCAAAACCAAAGCTCTTCTCCTAAATTCTTGAGTAAAGCTTTGCACATTCTGTCCTTTAGCTTGTCTAAAAATTTTCCAATCCATAGTAGCCTTTTGCATATATGCCAATGGGTAAAATTGTCTTTTAATTGCAACAATAAAATCATTCCAAGAGGTTAAAATTTTACCATGTTTCTTCATGTCCTCTTGAGTCTTGGATTCCCACCAAATGAGTGATGCACTATCCAATCTTAAAGAAGCAAGCTGAATTTTAGTTTCATCATCTTGAATTTTTTGTATCCTACAATACACCTCAATCTGACGAATCCAATTATCTAATTTCTCAGGATTTACTTCTCCATTGTACATTGGCAATTTGAATTTAAAATCAAGTTTTAACGAAGGAATTTGTGTAGGAGTTTTACCATGTCCTTTTGGATAATTTGGAAGAGGTCTTGAATTGGTAGAAGAAGAAGATGGAGGAGAGGGTGGTGGAGAAGCACCATTCCCTCCAATTCCATTTGGAGTTTTATCACTGCTGTCTCCCTTGTGATTTGAAGGGTTGGAGCCTTCACCTTGCAACCTTGTATTCCTTTCCATCAAGATTTTCATCATCTCTCTCATTTCCATGACATCCTTTCTGAGATATTCATCTTCTGCAAGAACATGTTCATGACTCTATCCATGAGCCATACTTGGTGAATGCCTCCTTGAAACTTGTGGTGATGATATAAGCTTCCTCCTTGAAGGATGAGAACTTGGCTCTACAATTTGACCTTCTCCTCTTGTGAGTTTCAACCTTGTGAGCATCAGAAAACCAAACACTTGCAAATAATCAAGTCTTCAAAAACCTATGCTCTGATACCAACTTGATCTAAAAATGAAGAAGACTTGAATTCTTGAAATTATTTTGCAAGTAAAATTTATGTGTTAAAATGAAAATGGATCAATTTGCAACACAACTTTTAATAGGATTTACTCTTTCAATATGCATATAAACAACAACAATAATAGTGAACAGAAAACACATAACACAACAAATGATAAAGGATTTCACCCCTCTCTTGGGCTACATCTCCTGGTCCAGCTTCCAATGGATCATTTGTATTATTTTCTCAAAGCTCTCAAAAATGTTCTTTACAATGCTCAAAATTCCAAATAGACTGCTCCAATGGCTTCAGAATGTCCAAAAACCCCTAGCCGGGCTTTTTCAGCACCTCGTTTGGCCAAAAATTGAAGAAGATAGGCTTCCTGGAAGTCCCCCTTCAAACTTGTTGTCTCTGCATCTACAAAACGTACCTTTGTTGGCTCAACCTAGCCCACATGCATATTTAAGCGTTAAAACTTAGCACCGGACACAACCGCGTGAACCATACAAACTATAGGACGGTTACGGGCACACCTAGCCCCTAACCGCCAAGGGCAAGGTCGTATGACCCATATGACCGCGCGTAAGTGCAAATATAGGCCCCCGTTTCCACAAGCCAATGGATAAACAACAAGTGGCGGGTCGTTTGTATAACCGTTGAACCGAATTCAAACTAAATCATAAACCAAATTGTGCACACACATGTGGAATAACATGTGGTCATATTACAATAATATATGCGTTCGGGGGCTGGGGCTAAGCCCCAGCTCGGACCCCCGCAGCAAGACATAAACAATTCAAACTTAAAACTATTCAAAACCATACATATATCAAGGCATATGGTGGGGCACATTGGCAACGCATACTATGCAAAGGCTTTACATGTGGGTGAAGGTCACGGGGTCGAACCCGGTGGACTCCAATAAATTTTTATATAACAACCAATAACAAGGTGCCATGTGGTAGCCCATGACTGGGCCACGTGGCACTGTACGACCAACCAAATACTGCCACATGTCTCAATGTCATTCGCCCACAACTGCCAACTGTCTGCTACTCAGCTCTACCACATGTCGTATGGACTGCCACGTCAGCAGTCATATGGACTGTACAGACTGTACAGTCAACATCCCCTTTTTTTTACCTGTCTGTCATTTTGAACATAATGCGATATCTCTCACTCTTGACGTCTGTTTGAACCCAAACGAGTTGCATTGGGTTCATAATGATGAGTTCTATGCTCTCGTTTGATTTGAAGCGATTCCGAGCACTTTGAGTTTTTGAGCAAAATTTGATCCCCTGGATCAATATGTGCCAATCAACCTGCTAATAGGTGCCTCTACCAATATACTAGAAATGTACCAATCATGCATCAACTATAGATCTTCAATGATGTACAACATGATCAATTCATCAAATCACCAACTACATGTCCCAATATGTAACCCATCCATATGCTAAATGCATGCATCAAGCTTTCCAACAAGTAAGCTTCCAATACATCATCAAGATATATCACATAACCAAAGTGTCATAACTTCACTGTCGTAACCATCATTGTTCTTCAACAGAAAATGCATCAATCCATACTCATGGGTTAGTGCCATGCACCCAAGATTTTATTTTACATCATCACCTTACATAATCCAATATAGAATCATGAAAACCTGCAGCAAATAGTGTCAGAACCTACAATAAACCATGTCAGACCCTGCATCATAGAGTTCTACCATCACATCAAACTGCAATCCCTGTGCATAGCCCTTTTTTTTAGGCTTCATCACATATACCCGGCCTGTTGCACAACAACTCACATATGTACGTGACCTATTCAAGGTCAGCATGCATATGTATGCGACTGTCACCTCTGTCACCCACATATGCCTTAGTAGATGACACTTTTGAACTTCCCTTCAGTCTTTTATTCTATTTTGGCTGCTCTATCTTTTTCACCCACTTCTATAGATGTCCCTTCTCCTTGGAACTTGAGCTTTGAGCATCCATCTTTTCAAAGACGTCTCCCTTCCTTACTTCATTCCTTCTTCTAGCCACGCTATTTGAAGTTCTCATCATGGACTTTCTTCTTGTGTTCCATCACTCGTGGGATTTGTTGCCAAATCCAGTACAGCTGTAGCATCTCATGGTGTTACAGTGGACAACAATATGTCATACTCAATCACATCTCCAACACCTTATGGTGTTATAGAATATTCCATTATATCTCCTTTCATAAGATCTACATTCAAAATATCTGTGACCATATTTATTACAAGAATAACAATGCCCATGAAAAATACTTTCATACCTTTTATTTGGTGTCCCAGGGATAGCTTCTTGATGTCTTCCTTGCTTTGTTCTTTTTTTCTTTGCCTTGTGTATATGGTTTCTTTGCAACATTGTCTTCCTTCTTTTATGGACTTACCTAATGCTTCTTTAAGGTGCTTTCTTCAGCATGTGTAGCTTCTTCTTTGTATCCAAGACCTATTTTATCATATGGTGATCATTGACTTTCCAAGATCTCATCCAAGATTTTTGATCTATTCTATAATTTTTTTGACTTCTCTACCTTCTTTCTAAGATCAACAATTTCAGATTATAACTTTCAACATGACTCTTCCTTTTCATTTATTTGATTCTTCAATAGTTCCTCTACCCTTTTGGCTTCTTCAATTTGGGTCTTGAGATGGACAATATTTTCAAAATGTTTGCTAATCTCATCATCTACCTTCATATCTTCTTTTTCATTCTTTAGTCTTGTGATTTCTTCTTCCTTTTCCTCTAATTGAGTCTTATTTTTCTCTTCTTGTTCTTTGAGCATTCCCTTTAACTTCAAGATGTTCCTTTGACTCCTCCTAAGAAACTTCTTAGTGTTATCCGAAAGATATTTATTGCGTGTATAAAAGTAATCACTTCTATATCTATATAAACCCTCTTCAACTTCTTTTTGAAGTTATAATAGATCTTCTTATATTCTTTCCATGGGATAATTTCCATCAAACTTTACACAAAATGTTTCTAGATCATCTTCTTCACTTGAGAAAAATTCAACATCATCACATTTTGAATCATTGTAATCAAGAGTCTTTGGAGATTCTTTACCTTTATTTGAAGTATCTTCAAGATCTTCCTTTTTGCCAACACTATCACATGATTCTTTGCCCCATTTTGAAATGTCTTCAAGATCTGCATTTGTGCTAACATCATTACTTGATTCTTTGTCTTCACTTGAAATGTTTTCAAGATCACATTTAGAAATAATGCATTCAAGGGTTTTTTGAGATTCTTTATCTTTGATAATCTTGATGGAGTGATCTTCAACATCTTCTTTCTCCTTCTTGCTTTGATATGTCTCCTCTAGCTTTAGCCATAGATCCTTGGTGGAAGTGCATTGTCCCATGCTCTCTTTGATAGGGCTTGAGAGTCAACTAAAAATGGTCTTGAGAGCCAATGCATCATTCTTCTTTCTTTCCCTTTGAGCTGCAAACTTTGACTTGTTCCTCAACGGAACTGATCCACCAATGGCTGCCTTCCAAATAGCTGCTCCCATTTTCTTCAAATACAATCTCCTTTCTATTCTCCAAGTAGAATAGTTTTCCTCATCAAGGATTGGTATTTCATCATCCATTTGTGTTTCTATGGATCTCCTTCAAGCTTGTTAAGGCTTGTAGTGAAGGTCTCCTCTGATACCAATTGTTGGACACACCTACCACACTTAGAGGGGGGGATGAATGAGTGTGGGGCTCTTTTTCCCAAAACTTACCTCTTACACAAAACTCATTAGTTAGCATTCAACATTTACTCATTACCCATTGTTGTCATTTCTAACCAATTAAATGTGAACATATATCAGCAACATAAATCAACAATATATCATCAACAATTCATGACCACAAGGAACACAAAGAACAGAAGATGTATGTACAATTTTTTTTTTACTACAGACTTCAATCCTTGGGGTTTTTCAGAAACAACTGAATAGAGTACAACTCTACAATAGCACTAGCTCTATAATGCAAGACTCAACTTACATCCTCAACACCAACCGACATGAGGAAACAATCCTCAACAGATATCAATCTGCAACAGGTACGTGACCTGTCGGTAGTGAAGCACACATATGTACGCTCTCTCCCAGTAGTACAACCCACATGTATACGTGCCCAAGCAGTACTACAGCCTGCATATACCTTCTGAGCTATTAGGGTTTATCCTTTTCATCACATGCTCAGATCCTCTGCAACCTGCAATCATATTTTCTTCTGTCTTCCATTGTCCAAACTGATCCACATCTAGACATAACACATCCATACTCTACAATATCCTACTCATGCTTTTCTATCAATCATACAATATGAATGCCACTCAATCATGCATAAGAAATCAGGTACTATAGCCATCATATCACCACTGAATCACAAGAGTATTTCTCACTCCATCAACCAAACTAAGCCACATCATAGCATCCATACTAAGAATTCCCTAAGCATTCACAACACAACAAACAATAGTATCCATCAATACAATAATGTAACCATATCAATGTCTCAGTGACATATCTGAGCCCATAGAATGAAGATCTGGAACCTGCTTCAGTCTTCAACAACTTGTCATCATCTCAACCACAAATTTCCATGATTTTTATCCATTATATGATCCATATACATAGATAGCCCACGTATTGTACACAGACATCTCGCGTATACGCACCCTATACAGAGACAATCCGCGTACACCTCAAAAAATAAGGTTTTTCTGTAATTCTGAGAATTTTGTCGTCATGATCTCAGACTTACTGAAAATTCAATGCATCCATGAGATCCTCCTGATATCCTCTCTCTCAGAATATATCTTCAACACATGCTCAAGAGATCCATACCAAATATGCTCTCACAAGAAACTCTCCATCAATACTCCAAAAGATATTCTCACAAGAAGCTCTCCATTGATCCACAAAAAGGATGGTTTTTAAGAGACCATTGCTATCTTATTTATACTTTCATCCTCTAGGTCACTTAACCCATTTCTAGGTCACTTAACCTAATCTTCTTATTTTAGGGTTAACCACTTTCCATAAATAGAAAGTTCTCCAATACTTTATCATTTAAATATTTCTTCTTGATTTTGTCACTTTAATTTATCATTTAAATAATCCTCCTTGTCTTTGTCACTTTACTTTATCATTTAAATAATCTTTCTTGAATTTGTCACTTTACTTTATCATTAAATAATGATTTTCTTCTTTTCAAGCACTTTGAATTCTTTGACCATTTGGGGCTTCAAGCCTTCATATGTGGGTCCTCCAATTTCGTAAGGCCATAACTCTCAAACCATGAGGACTTATGTGACATTCCACATACCACCGGAAATGGCATGACAAGTAATATCCATCTAGGATAGTTTCAAAACAACTTCATTGATCTTCATCTCATTATTCCACATACAACCATGGGTCCTCCAACCATTCTTCTAGGATAACTCAATCCACAAAGCGTCTTCCCATGAGGGATTTCACCATAAGGGGAAAAATTTGAAGTTCATCCATTTGTGTACCTTATAAACTATGATAAGACCATTACATAAATCCAACTATGCATCATGTATCAATGACAATTCATTGATCCATCTTCACCATATCAATGACAACTCATTGATCCATCTTCATCTATGCATTCTCATCAAGGACAATATCAATGACAACTCATTGATCCATCTTCATCTATGCATTCTCATCAAGGACAATACATCAATCATCAATCAATCAATCCTTTTACATCAATCAATCAAACCATTGGCATCAATGACAACATGATCCAACAATCTCTGCCTTTGGCATTGATGGCAATACCAACATTGATGTCAACACCAATTACCAATTATTGATGTCAACATGTAGATAAGGCACTCTCTACATCAATATTCAATGTGACTGTAGATAAGGCATGCTCTACATCAATAGTCAATGTGACTATCTCTCCCAATCACTAGTCATCAATCACATCAATGTGACTATCTCTCCCCCTTTGGCATCAATGGAAATGAGCCATGCTCCTCTTGGGGCTACTCCCTCTGCTTGAACTCTTCTTGGGGATGCTCCCCATTTTTGAATTCCTTTGATATTCCTCTCAATAATCTATCTCATTTTTAACAAGGAGTATCACTCTGATGTAATGCTGAAAATATATCACTCATACTCCCCATGTGACCATCGCTTCACCTGGAACTATGCCTCTTCAAATATAGGGATATTTTCTAGGTATGAAACTGATAAATATCTCCTCCTAGGATCATGAGAAGGGAATGACACCCCTTATGGGTATGTCTCCCCCTATATCGTCTGCAATATTAACAATATGCTACCATATGACGATCCTTGGACCTGTCATGCATCAAACTTATGCCATACCAAACATCATGAAGAAAAATATATACCAACAATGAAAAAATGAATCATGAGCAAAATATCAACCAAGTACATCTTATACCAAAACGTGCGCTCATCATGCACAACACCCATGTACATCAAATATGTACATCAACATCATGCAATGTGTCAAAAGATATCATCCATGGAATGTATCAATCATATGCCTCTATCATCATGCCAACATGTGCATCTACCAATATGCCAACCATGTGCATCCACCAATATGCCAACCATGTGCATCTACCAATATGCCAACTATGTGCATCTACCAATATGCCAACCATGTGCATCTACCAATAATCCAACCAACAATATTCCAAACAATGTGTCATATCACTCATGATATGTCTCCATCATGAACCAAGTACCATAACCATGTATCAAACAAATACCAATTTTTGTGTTAATCAAGTAATACCAATGGTGTACTATCATTCAACATATGCCATGTATTACCACTTGTACCAAGCGAGTACATCAACCATGAACCAATATCAAAACATGACGAATCCCCACACATGTATGCCAAATCCTCCATAAAATATGTGCCAATCAACCTACTAATAGGTGCCTCTACCAATATACTATAAATGTACCAATCATGCATCAACTATAGATCATCAATGATGTACAACATGATCAATTCATCAAATAACCAACTAAATGTCCCAATATGTAGCCCATCCATATGATAAATGCATGCATCAAGATTTCCAACAAGTAAGATTCCAATACATCATCAAGATATATCACTTAACCAGGGCGTCATAACTTCACTGTCATAACCAACATTGTTCTTCAATAGTAAATGCATCAATCCATACTCATGGGTTAGTGCCATGCACCGAAGATTTTATTTTACATCATCACCTTACATAATCCAATATCGAATCATGAAAACCTGTAGCAAATAGTGTCAGAACCTACAATAAACCATGTCATACCCTGCATCACATAGTTATACTATCACATCAAACTACAATCCATGTGCATAGCCCTTTTCTTTAGGCTTCACCACATTATATGTGGCCTGTTGTACAACATCTCGCATATGTACATGACCTATTCAAGGTCAGCATGCGTATGTGTGCAACTGTCACCTCTGTCACCCACGTATGCCTTAGTAGATGACACTTTTGAACTTCCCTTCAGTCTTTCATTCTATTCTGGCTGCTCTGTCTTTTTCACCCACTTCTGTAGATGTCCCTGCTTCTCAGAACTTGTGCTCTAAGCATCCATATTTTCAAAGATGTCTCCCTTCCTTACTTCATTCCTTCTTCTAGCCACTCTATTTGAAGTTCTCATCATGGACTTTCTTCTTGTGTTCCAGCACTCATGGGATTTGTGGCCAAATCCACTACAACTGTAGAATCTCATGGTGTTACAATGGACATAAATATGTCCTACTTGATCACATCTCCAATACCTTATGGTGTTATAGAATCTTCCATTATATCTCCTTTCATAAGATCTACATTCAAAATCTTTGTGACCTTATTTATTACAAGAATAACAATGCCCATGAAAAATACTTTCATACCTTTGATTTGGTGTCCCAGGGATAGCTTCTTGATGTCTTCCTTGCTTTTTTCTTTTGAAATTTTCTTTGCCTTGTGTAGATGGTTTCTTTGTAACATTGTCTTCCTTCTTTGATGGACTTACCTCATGCTTCTTTGAGGTGTTTTCTTCAGCATGTGTAGCTTCTTCTTCGTATCCAAGACCTGTTTTATGATATGGTGATCTTTGAATTTCCAAGATCTCATCCAATATTTTTGAGCTATTCAAGAATTTGTTTGACTTCTATGCCTTCTTTCTAAGATCAACAATTTTAGCTTCTAACTTGCAACATGACTCTTCCTTTTAATTTATTTGATCCTTCAATAGTTCCTCTACCCTTTTGGCTTCTTCAATTTGGGTCTTGAGATGGACAATAGTTTCAAACCTTTTGCTAATCTCATCATCTACCTTCATATATTCTTTTTCATTCTTTAGTCTTGTGATTTCTTCTTCCTTTTATTTTAATTGAGTCTTGTTTTTCTCTTCTTGTTGTTTGAGCATTCCCTTTAACTTCAAGATGTGCCTTTGAATCATCCTAAGAAACTTCTTAGTGTTATCCGAAATATAGTTATAGTGTGTATAAAAATGATCACTTCTATATCTATATAAACCCTCTTCAACTTCTTTTTGAATTTCTAATAGATCTTCTTCTATTTTTTCCATGGGATAATTTCCATCAAACTTTACACAAACTGTTTCTAGATCATCTTCTTCGCTTGAGAAAAATTCAACATCATCACATTTTGAATCATTGCAATCAAGAGTCTTTGGAGATTCTTTACCTTTATTTGAAGTATCTTCAAGATCTTCCTTTTTGCCAACATTATCACATGATTCTTTGCCCCTTTTTGAAATGTCTTCAAGATCTTCATTTGTGCTAACATCATTACTTGATTCTTTGTCTTCACTTGAAATGTTTTCAAGATCACATTTAGAAATAATGCATTCAAGGGTTTTTGGAGATTCTTTACCTTTGATAATCTTGATGGAGTGATGTTCAACATCTTCTTTCTCCTTCTTGCTTTGATATGTCTCCTCTAGCTTTAGCCATAGATTCTTGGCGGAAGTGCATTGTCCCATGCTCTCTTTGATAGGGCTTGAGATTCCAGTAAGAATGGTCTTGATATCCAATGAATCATTCTTCTTTCCTTCCCTTTGAGGTGCAAACTTTGACTTGTTCTTCAATAGAACTGATCCACCAATGGATGCCTTCCAAATAGATGCTCCCATTGTCTTCAAATACACTGTCATTTCTATTCTCCAAGTAGAATATTTTTCCTCATCAAGGATTGGTATTTCATCTTCCATTTGTGTGTCTATGGATCTCCTTCAAGCTTGTTAAGGCTTGTAGTGAAGGCCTTCTCTGATACCAATTGTTGGACACACCTACCACACTTAGAGGGGGGGGGGGGGTGAATGAGTGTGGGGATCTTTTTCCCAAAAATTCCCTCTTACACAAAACTCATTAGTTAGCATTCAACATTTACTCATTACCCATTGCTGTCATTTCTAACCAGTTTGATGTGAACATATATCAACAATATATCATCAACAAGTCATCACCACAAGGAACACAAAGAACACAAGATGTATGTACAATTTTATTTTTATTACGGACTACAATCCTCGGGGTTTTTTAGCAATAGATGAATAGAGTACAACTCTACAATAGCACCATCTCTATAATGCAAGACTCAGTTTACATCCTCAGCACCAACTGAGATGAGGCAACAATCCTCAACAAATATCAATATTCAATAGGTATGCGACCTATCGATAGTGCAACACACATATGTACATGCCCTACTAGTAGTACATCCCGTGTGTATACACACCCAAGCAGTACTACAACCTGCATATACCTTATGAGCTATTAGGGTTTATCCTTTTCATCACATGCTCAGATGCTCTAGAACCTGCAATCATATTCTCTTATGTCTTCCACTGTCCAAACTGATCCACATCTAGTCATAACACATCCATACTCTCCAATAGCCTACTCATGCTTTTCTATTAGTCATACAATATGAATGCCACTCAATCATGCATAAGAAATCAGATAGTATAGCCATCATATCACCATTGAATCACAAGAGTATTGCTCACTTCATCAACCAAACTAAACCACATCATAGCAGCCATACCAAGAATTCCCTAATCATTCAGAACACAACAAACAATAGTATCCATCAAGACAATAATGTAACCATACTAGTGTCTTAGTGACAGATATGAGCCCATAGAATGTAGATCTGGAATCTACTTCAGTCTTCAACAACTTTTCATCAGCTCAACCACAAATATCCATGATTTTTATCCACTGTAAGCTCCCTATACATAGACAACCCGCGTATGGTACGCATCCTATACAGAGACAACTCACATATACACACCCAATACAGAGACAACCCACATGCACCTAAGAAAATATGGTTTTTCTGTAATTCCGAGAATTTCTCCATCATGGTCTCAGACTTGCTGAAACTTCAATGCGTCCATGAGATCCTCTCGATCTTCTCTCTCTTAGAATAGATCTTCAACACATTCTCAAGAGATCCATACCAAAGATTCTCTCACAAGAAACTCTCCATCAATACTCCAAAATATATTCTCACAAGAAGCTCTCCATTGATCCACAAAACGAATGTTTTTCAAGAGACCATTGCTATCTTATTTATACTTTCATTCTCTAGGTCATTTAACCCATTTCTAGGTCACTTAACTTAATTTCCTTATTATAGGGTTAACGACTTTCCATAAAAAGAAAGTTCTCCAATACTTTATCATTTAAATATTCCTTCTTGATTTTGTCACTTTAATTTATCATTTAAATAATCCTCCTTGACTTTTTCACTTTACTTTATCATTTAAATAATCTTTCTTTACTTTTTCACTTTACTTTATCATTAAATAATGATTTTCTTCTTTTCAAGCACTTTGACTTCTTTGACCATTTGGGGCTTCAAGCCTTCATATGTGGGTCCTCCAATTTCGCAAGGTCATAACTCTCAAACCGTGAGGAGTTATGTGACATTCCACATACCACTGGAAATGGAATAAAAAGCAATATCCATCTAGGATAGTTTCACCAACAACTTCATTGATATTCATCTCATTATTCCACATACAAGCATGGGTCCTCCAACCATTCTTTTAGGATAACTCAATCCGCAAAGCATCTTCCCGTGAGGGATTTCCCCATAAGGGGACCAATTTGGAGTTCATCCATTTGTGTACCTTATCAACCATGATAAGACCATTACATCAATCCAACTATGCATCATGTATCAATGAAAACTAATTGATCCATCTTCATCATATCAATGAAAACTCATTGATCCGTATTCATCTATGCATTCTCATCAAGGACAATATCAATGACAACTCATTGATCCATATTCATCTATGCATTCTCTTCAAGGAAAATACATCAATCATCAATCAATCAATCATTTTACATCAATCAATCACATCAATCAATGAAAAAATTGGCATGAATGACAACATGATCCAATAAGGGAACCCTAAGGTAGAGAAAAAGTGAAAACCAACAATGGAAAGGTGCTCTAAGGAAAAAAAAAAAAAGATTACAACATATTTCTAATGATAGTTTTATACAAGTTCAAATTCAAGCATAGGAAAATAAATCTCAAAAGGACCTACACACTCCATTCCAACTTGTATATCATCAAATATCAAATAATCAAGGATGGGAAAACTCAAAGGAATACAAGATTCATATTTAATTATTCTCAAAAGGTTTCATACATATTACTATGCATGAAATCATCTATTATTTCCAAAGATTTTTTCGAGGGTTACATTCCAAAGTCTACAAGGATAAAGAAAATCTTCAAAAATATTTTTTACATTTCAATATCAACTCCAATGATATTCATCATAAATACATTCAACCTCAAGCATGAATACAAATTTCTAATCTAAAAAATTAATCAAATTCCATATCATTCCTATATTTCTTAGCCATATATACATCAACAGAAAATAGAGTATGTATTGGTGAAGAACTCAACTCTTTTATCAAGAAACAAAGGTTGATGATCGAGGATCTAATATTATTCAAACGGTTGTATGGAGGATAACAAAAAGAGTAAAACATATCAAGAAGTAAATATAAAAGAATCATAATATTGCGTACATTCTGAAATATATTCAAATTTTTCGACCTACCTTGGTCACTTAATAAAAATGGGTCGCTATACTACCAAAGGAATATTACATTACAAATATGATAAGAGGATTAAGAAGCATGCATTGTCATCCCTCATCAAGGACATCAAATTATTTTTCAAAGAAAAGGGACAAGGATGAAATGTATGATTAGTAGTATTATTCATGGATATCAACATTTGTTGATAAATTTTGCTTGGAAATAAATCCATTGATACAATGGTAAGTGATATAACTTCTAATGAGACCTACAATAAATCAATAAAATAGAGTGCTAGGGAAACATAATCAAATTTCAAGGTATTTCCACCAATGATCAGGGATCTATGCTTTACATAGCTCCTCATCATCATGCATTGATCATTTGATATTATTCCAAGGTCTATAGAGGAATAGAAGGAAAACAATGTATTTAAAGTTTGTGACCTATCATGATCACTCACTACCATGAAATACTTCAGAGCTGACAAAATTAAAATACTTAAGCATGCAACCTCCTCAAATGTAGATATTCAAACAAGGTATGAAAGATGGAATTTATACTTATGAAATTTATATTATTAGTATATAACATGTAAGGTGGTAGTTAGTAATTATTTGCTTCCATTAATAACTAGAGCCATGGAAAGAGAAGGTATTCCATAGCTTATCTAGGATTCAATATAAGGTCATGCCATTACAACAATTTAAACATGCATAAATCTCTCAAGATCATGCATATACTTTCTAGATTCATTTCACTATGTCAAAGGTTGTTTTCCAATCAAGGGTTTCATATCACATATTGCAACAATGGAGTGGGAAGCAACTCAACAAGAACATACTCTCCAGAATCCATTCTGATCATATGTCAAAGAAAACAATGTATAGAATTCTAAGAAAATAGATTATGGAATACTAAGGATAGAGAATATAGAATTCAAGCTACAAAGAAAAAGGACACATGAATATCCCATAATGAGGTTGCACACAGAGTTCATTGACATTTAAAGAATCAAGGTTCATGAATTGTTTGAGATTCAAGTGATGACTCGTACTCTTTATCACCAGGTTCTAGTTTAAAAAAATATCAAGGAAGCAACCTTAGAATAGAAACCAATCCAAGTGAAAGTTTTAAGTTTACTAAATTCTTATAGCAAGAAGTCTACTATGAATGGTTCTTCTCATTTAAAGGTCAAAAAGATCACCACTATGTCAAAAGAGAAGAAATTTTAAACATAAAAGTAAGATAAAATAGAGTATTTCAAGTTTAACTTTCTCTACATATCTCCAAGGCATATATCAAAAGGAGTTCACATACAATACATGCATCATTCTAGAAAGTAGAATGTGCATTAAGTGATTGTTCTCAAATCGATCTTTCCAAGTGCACACCTCTCAGTACATTTTAGGCTTACAAAGTAGACAAGGAAATAGAGAATGCTGGAAATAGTTTCATAGGATTCCTCTCAAGCCCTCAATTTCAAATCAAATGGAGATGAAGTTTATAAATTCAAAGGGAAGCAAGAAAATCAAGTTTGAGGGATATAAAGGACAAGCAGATAATTCATTCCCGAGTTTTTCTAAGGTTCCTAATACAACAACAAGATAAAGTGAACAAAGGAACAAGAAGTATTAGTTGGAGAAATGCATCCCAAGCCTACATGAAAATAAGGAAAATAGTGGTAATCTCAACAATATAGATACATGGAAAACTCAATGAAAATGATGATCATGACTTCAAATCAAAATCAAAATAAAAAAGAAATCAAAAAATATGTATTCATCAAGTATCAAAGGGTTGAGTGGTTAGTATGCACAAATCAATACATTCAAAGTAATACATTGTACAAGTCAAAGAGGAGAAATCAAGTACCAGGATACTAAAATTTTCATTTTTCACCATTTCAAAGGTAAAGAACAAATGCTTTGTTCAAGGCAATATTAAAGTATATGCAATATTTTTTCCATTAATCTTAATTTATGTCATCATTCAAAATTAATCATACATTTCAAGCATGCTATCCCATTTATTCACATACACACATCCATTTATTATAGCGTACTATCCAATTCCATATTAATATTCCTTTTTATCAACATCATCTTGTTTTTTCAAAACAATGTATTTAGGAACTTCTTATGGAAATTGGGTTTTTTTCCCAATTTCTTATGGAAAAGACCCAAAACCTCTCTAGACACAAAGGCACCACCACTATCACTAACAATTTTGAGAGGTGGACCAAAGAAGGAAAATATATGTTCTTGTAGAAAGGATACAACATTTTCTTCCTTAGCATTCATTAACGAGACAAATTTGGGCCACTTCATGAAATAGTCAATTGTAGTAAGGATAAAATGTGATCAGTGAAAAACTGTGGGGAAATGGGGCCTATGAAGTCTATACCCCACTCGATAAAGGGAAAATAATTGCTCACTAGGTTCAGGGGCACACCTACAAACTTATGCTTGCCACTTACTCATTGGAAACAATCACATGATCTCACAAACATAAAGGAATTGTGAAACAAGGTGGTATAATAGAAACCATAACACATAAGTTTATGCATGGTAGCTTTAGCAGGGAAATTCTCACTAGTATGGAATTGCAAATGAGCACCATCCTGAAATTGCCATAGTATAGATTTGGCTTGGGACTTACCAACACATCAAAGAAACATATCATCGACATGTCTATGGACCAACCAATTTTTCTACATAACATACTTAGTACTTTCTAACCTTAGTCTCCTCTTTTCATTGGCTTGGAAATGGGAAGGGAATTGTTGGTTTCACAAGTACAAGATTATGTCCTAGTACCAAAGGTCAACAATTGCATCATATTCAATATCAAAACATTCCATTTAAAAAACAATAAGCAATGAATCCATTTACAAATAGTCGCATACACAATTCATTATCATGAGCATCGATATTATTGCATGGATCAAAGAATGCAACCAAATCTTTGTTAATAGAAGTTACCCATTCCCTGAAAATCTGGGTAGATGATATTTCAATTTTTGTAATGGATTAATAATAAGAATAGTGTATAGAGGATATGACACATGTCATGGGGTGGCATCTGTATGTACCTCATATTGGAAGATGCTAATATTTTTAATCATTTTTTCATGATTATTCTACAACAAATTAGAGACAATGGAGAAAACAAAGAACAAAAACCACCACATTTTTATCTAACCAAATGGACTAGAGAACTATTGCACTACATAAGTTAAAGAAACAATATTGAATACCTGAAAATTTTAAGAAAAAATCCATGAAGTTGCAATGGAGGTAGGAAAAGAGTTGTCCACATGTTTTGAGAAGGTACTCCCACACCTTCCTAAGGCCTTATAAGCCACATAGAAAGTAACCACTGCCAAAATCAAGGTAACAAAAACACAATATAATTCACAATAAAAATGATCATGCCAATCATACGTGAGTGGGAAGAACCAAAATCAAAATATAAATCATCAAGTCAATCATACAGATCAATTTCAATTTGAAATGAAATAACAACTCAAATACATGGATATTCAATGGTTGTCCTCGTATGAAATTCATTTAATGTTGCTCCAATAGATCTCTTGCAGTAGTTATAATAATAATTAAACCAAAACGTAAAGAAACAACAAAATAATAAAATAAATTAACAAACATTCTATGACTAATTAATAATTAAAAACACTTGACCACATGGATACCTGAATGAGCTCCTCTTGGTTTCGAGAATAATTTATTTGACGGAGCAACAATGAAGTCAACATTGACTTTGTTGTTGCTCGGTTGGATCGAGAGAGGTTTTATCCAAGACTATTCAAATCCTAATTTATTCTCTACTAAACATGGAAAACCATGTAAAGGTGGAATCTCTTATGGCCACTCCCTCCCCCCCCTTCACATCACTCTCAATTACCCGGTACCCAATCTATCTACTAGATAATAGTTGAAAGAAACACATTAAGATTCATGCATAGACACTAGAAAAACACCAAATTCATAAAGAAACTTATGTGGTTTTGTGGATAAAGAAACATATAGAAATCATTCATTAACATGTGATATTCATTCACTCATTCATTAATCATAGACACAAAATATTTCATCTCAATAAATTTTATCATAAAAAATATGTTTTCACAATATGGTACATGATGTTTCTAAGTACAATCATTTCTTTTTTTCTTTCTTTCTGCTTGAAATGAATTCAGAAAGTAGGTCGTCACTTCCTTCTTCCCCTTCAATTGTTTTGGCATATTCATGTCTTATTGACAACCTGGTTGTGTACTCATGGCAGGAAGGTTGTTGCAAGGGGGGCGTGGATCATCAACTGCAATAAGAAAAACAATGTTAAATTGATATTTTTTGTTATTATTATTACAAGCATTTCATTAATAAAAATAGCATTAGAGTGTTCTTTACATGCTTGATTAGTGGAGGCAAGCAAAGTAGTTTCAACTGTGGCCATATGTTCATCTTCTTGTCTAGCCTCATCCTCTAGATTCTATGTAGTTGAAACATGAAATTAATACACCATTTGCAATTAAATATTTTTAATTGTAATCCATACTGCATTTTTTATAACACATGGAATACCTCCAATACAGAGTTGTACACCACCTTCATTGGGTGGAAATCAACCATCAGTAGGTTGTATTCCACTAATGGGGACACATGTTTCTTCATTGGTTGTCTGCTTAAAAAAAACAAACACATGAATTTATGGCCAAAATTAATAATCAATATATTGTACTAGTAATTAATTATAAATAATGTTCGGTGATTTTATTTACCTATTTGTCGGTTTGAGTGTTAGAAGGTTGTGTTTCCCCCAAGTTTTTTCTGTGTTCAACCACGCCTTGAAATTCATCCTTGAAAGAAACATTGAGGTCTTCCTGTGTTGGAGATTCTTTGAACTCCATGCCCTGCAAATTTTCATAAGAACATTAACTTTTCTTCTTCTCTACAATTAAATTAAAATTTTTAACAATATATTATTTGGATGCAATTGATTTTTTTATACTTACAATTCATACTACCAGTTTCGAGTAACCACCTGGGCCAAGTTTGTGTTTCCCATGTTTTTAAATTTCGGCCTTGGTGGATTTGGATGTGTCTGGGATCCTCTATTGAAAAGTTTCAAATACGTAATTAGATGTTGCAATGATGATAGAGAATCATAATTACATTATTAGAAGTGTCACATGCCTTCCTGAGTCGAGTGGTTTCTTTCCTTATTTTCAGAGCATCTTCTCCTTTCCATCTTCCTGTAGGGCCTTCCACTCCCTCTTAGGAATCATTGGGGGATTCTCATACTTAGGTTTCTTTTGCAGATGAACCCTATATTGGTCCCACAAATATTTCAAATATGCACTTGCTTTTGAGGAGACTCCAAATTTACTTAAGGACCTCTCACCGAACAAGCCAACCAACTTGTTAATGAGCTCATAATTTAACTTGGAAATTTTTGAATTCCACCTTGTGCGTATTGTGGGACCAAATATATCCAATGTTAGGTCATTCATGCATTTATAAATTGTGTCATTTCCTACAAAACCATATTATCATTAGTTTAAAATAATTGCACATTATACATAAATTTCAATTAGATTGTACATAATAATTAAAACACATCTTACATACCTGGAAGTTTTTCTATTTTCATAGGGATGAGATCATCGTTTACCAAAAAGGTAACCTTTAGTGTTCTCATTCTAGTGACACGGGAAGATCCAGGAAAACATGCTTCAAAATGCACAAAGCCTTGATCTCCATCAACATCATCCCATACACATTTTGGCATGTGCTCACCAGGGCTGGGTGTAGTATCGACATCAACCATGGAGGGTGTAGCGGTCTGAGTGACTGGTGTGTTGGTGTAGCAACAACGCTAGTAACAACATCGACCTATGTAGCATGATCCTGGGGATCAAAATCCTTCAAAAACTCTTGTAAAAATAAAGAGTTTTTTAGAAAAGGACTTTTAAGAGTATAGAAATTAAAATCCAAAATAAATAAATGGGATAAATAAATATCTTGCTTACACCATATCTTTTAATTTGGTTCATCAAGGCTTTAATTATTTCCTTTATCTCCTATGTTTGTGGCTGAATCTCAATCAAAGAAGCAAGTTCGATGTTTGATTTTCTCAGAATCTTCTTTATTGTTTGGATTGGGTTGGGGAAGGAAAAAAATTGTTCATCAGTAATCTCTTACTTTGTATAATCTATGGAATTATCTAAGGTTGTTTCCTTCCCCCTATCACCCTGGGACAATAGTGTTGCCAACAAAGCAATGTCAATATAAGAATTAGAAAAAAATGAAGAAAATCAAATGTATGAAAAATAAAGTTACATAATAGCATTTTAGTGGATTATTTACTTGTAAAAAACATATTAAAATATTACAACTTTGAGGAGTGATCCTAATGTGGTAGCAAAGAAAGGATCGATATTATCATTAAATGTCTTACCATATGAATTTTTAGTTCTAGTTTAGAGGATCATATTGAAGACAATGTATGTTTGTTGTCTCTATTAGATGTTTCTTGTCTCTATTAGTAAATGATGATCATAAAATATCACATTCATTGCTTACACGTCGGGTAAAATAGTATACATACCGCCACCATAATAGAAACGTTTGTATCTACTCGATTCAAATTGTAATCAATCAACAACTCTTCCTGTACAACTATTGATTTTATTACACATACAAATACACATTTTCTTTCATGCCCCTAAAATACACAATTGGGTTTCTTATTTGTGGTCATGGGTCGTGTACTATTTATTAACCCCACAATATTCCCCGCTACTTTTGGCCTTCTGTCAATAGACATAGATGCTCCTTTATTTTGATCATTGTCTTTTAGTTGTATATAATTTTCAGCCACGCCATATCTTCACATACTTTTTGTATATTGGACTAGCCGTATCCAATATTTGTAGACGTAACAGGGTCCCACATACTCCTTCAATTCAGTTATTCCACTGTAACAGACCTTTATTCCATCCATGGAAAATATCCCTAAACCATGTAATGACAATGGAGCAATGTGGTATATCCTTTCATTGACACAAAAATCAATGTTTATTTGAGGAAGATCCTTCGGTACCCATCGTTTGACTAGGTGGTTGTACCTCAAGGGAACCTTGATGTCATTTATGTTCTCATCATCATAAGAACATGACCCCCCTTTAGCAAGACAAAATTCCATGTGTCTATGAAATTCTCTTCTGATCTTCTCACCTCTAGTTGATCTCTTCTTGTTAGACCTACTAGATGTCTCACTTTCCTCTATTCTAGTTGAACTTCCCTCACTTAAAAAAGATCAATCTGACAAATACCTATTTAGTTGTACATCCTATAACAATCCATCAAATAAGAGAAATGATTAGCAAGTGTCAAAAGGGTTGTGATGAAACATCTTGAGGAAACCACAAGAACATAATAATACAACTTACAAGTGACATAAACAACTATGTGATGTAATAATCTTGAACCTCCAATATTATATAGTGTTTTTTTTGTTTTTTAAGGAAATAATAAACTATTACAACAACAACAAGAAGTTCCATTTTTCAAACAGGTTATTCATGGTTGCAACAAAATGAAAGGAAATCATCAACAACACCAAATATTATTTATATTCACTCCACAACATTCCACCAGTCATTTCCACCATTATAACCACCATGTATAACCTCCATACAACATCAATACACTACATACAATATGGATGGAGAACATGTGGAGAACACCAATAATTAACCTCCATTCCTCTAATAAACTCTACAAAGATTTGTAATGAAGAAGTTCACGATACATGTTGTGGTTTGGAAGAAGTTCATGCATAGTTTCATTTCTATGTGCCTAAATGACCACCATATAAGAGGATTGTGCATCGCTAATGAGTGTGAGGCATCTTGATGTATCAGACTCATTAGAGAGGCACAATATTCTCATATGGTGGTCATTTAAGCACATATAAAGGATTATCTACCCACTTTACTTTCTATGTTCCTAAATGACCACCATATAAGAAGATTGTGCCTCTCTAATGAGTGTGACACATAAATATGACTCACACTCATTCGATATGAACACTCCTCTTATATTGTGGTCATTTTAGAACATAGAAAGGAAACTCTACTCACAAGCCTATGGGTAGAGTTTCCATGTGGCAACTACATGGAAACTCTACGCACAAGAAATATGCAAACATAGTTGTAGCATCTAAAAATATTCCCACGGTACTTTGGGAACTCTTCCCTTTTTGTTTCAAGGTTTTCAATGCATAGGTAATTGTGTCTTTATCCTATTATTTCAAGGTTGTTATCACATAGGTAACACCTTTTTGCTCATGTTTTTCCATCTATTTTCTTCTTTTTTGTCATTTTCTACATTTTTCTCACAAGAGTGAAAATTCCTGTGTGGCATATTATGTCTTAGGTTAGTCAGCCACATTACACAAAAAATTATCATGAATTCAACATACTCATTTTCCACACGAGTGATTTTTTAATAGACAAGTCCATACCACAATTTCTATCAATGGAACCTCAATTTTCAAGTTCAGTTTTTCAAAATTCATTATTTTGCTTCTACATCATGGTTCCTTGTGGTCTAAAATATATAGAAATATATGAGGAATCCAATTCTATTAATATCTTTTGCAAAGTAAATGTAGAAACAACAATGCTAAAATATCCAAATCATGATGGAGCAACTTGTCAAAGAACACAATAAGTTTTAAATTATGATGTAGCATATAACGACCATGTTATTTTAGTTCATGACCACACAACAATAAAAAAATTAGGTGACCTTAAAACAACTACCTCCATCACCTCAATCACACACCATACTTTACAACAACTACCTCCATCTGCTACATGTGTAGATTTTTTTATCTTTATAACAAGGTGAAGAAATCCATGGTTATGTAATGTAGGTAGTAGTCTTGTAGAAATTGAATGCAATGATTGTTGCTTGGGATATAATTAGTAAACCCTTGTTAGGAATGAAATGCAGCAAGTAATTGGTCCATAGTGAATTGGAAAGGTTCCTCAAATTGTCAATAACATGATCTTTGATAGAAACCAAATGCAAGATTCCATCACCATGATCAAAACTAGTTACACCATATCCAATCTAAATTAATAGACATGGAATCCTCGTCCATGGTTAGGCAATAAGAAGTGCATTTGGATTTGGAAAAAGGTAAGAAGGGAATGTGAGTATTTTAGCATTGCTCATGAATTGTTCAAAATACTGCCTAAATGAGATTTCGGGTCATGGAATGTAATCATTATTGGTTATTCCCATATTATCCCTTCTCATGAAGCTTTGACATTCTTCAATTGGAATGCAATAATTGGCCATGAATCCTTGAAATTATTCAACAATATGAAATTTCTGAGCATAAAAGAAAACTCAATCACCATGGTTAGTGTTCTTCATCCATTCTCCAATCCCAAGATTCTCAAGATTCTCCAATTCCCAAGATTCTCAAGATTCTCAAATTCTCAAGATTCTCAAGATAATTAGTGTTATGAAATACAAATGTGTTTTGAATGTGATGTTGTTTGATGCAGGAGAATCGCCAACAAAGCTCAAATGTGGAAGACAGTTGGGCGCACTAGCGCATATTTTGAAACACTTTGAATTTCAAAAGATCAATGTATTGATGAAACATCTAACAAACCTTTTTGGGTAATGAACATATTTAATTACCGGAGGCTGAACCATCGCGTGAGATCGATGGGGAGATGCATTTTTCTTTAATGTGAAGGATCATGGTACAGATATGGAGCATTGTGCTCTTATTTGTCTGACTCGATATTTATTGTAATAAGTGCTAAGTAGTTGATAGCATTCAATTTCAATTAGATAGCGTAGAGTAGTTGGAGGGAAGAACTCAAGAGAGTCCCTTTGTATAAAGCATTGTATTATTTCCAAGGAGGGGTTGTTGAGTCTAATGTATAGATTGCCATTGTAAGATAAGAGCTGGGAGACACAGAGAAATATTGTGTGAATGTATGTAAGTTCCAATTGGATGAATATAGCAGAGGAACATATTGTCCCAAATATGTGTTATTTTGTGTGTCCATTTCAATGAGTATATGGTAGGCCTTATGTTGTTTTTGAATTCTCTGTTATTTCTTGTTCTTGAATCCATGATCGCATTCTCTTTATTGAATGTATGAGTCACTGTGAGTAGTAGATGGGTTTCAATTATTTCTCTTCATTGAATGATTGCAAGGTGTTCATAGTGTCCGCAAGGAGTGCGTGAATGAGTCCGTCTCGACTCGAAATCTCAGAAGAGATAGTGAAACTCATGTCTGCAAGGAGTACATTGACGTCTGCAAGGAGTGCATGACAGAGTTTTTGGACTCAAAATCTCAAGATAGATAGTGTCATTATAGTCACGGGAGACAGAATTAGTTGGAGGAAAGTCGAAAGAAGTGCAAGGCCATCTGTAAGGAGGGTTAAGTTGTGGATGAAATATATTGCAAGGTGTGCAAAGATCAAGAATTCAACTAAGTGTCAGAGAAATTATTTAGAATAAGCCGAGGAAGTAAAGCTCAGGAGGAATAGCGGTGGAAAATTCCTCAAGGGAGAGAAGTCCTTGAAGTTACTATCTAGGATAGGGGACAAGATTCATTCTAGAGGGAGACGAGTGATTCCAGACCATCAAATTTGGTAAAGCTACGAGGAGGATAGTCGTGGAATGTTTCGGTACTTCGAAGTTCGACAAGTTTGAAGACTTGACGAAGCAAAATCATGAAGTCTGAAGTCACGATCTAATCCTAGTTGTCGATTACAGGAGGAATACGTGGCAGTGGATTAAGGAGTTCGGGAATCAGAAACCCGAAATTTCAGAGTGAGAAACTTAGAGTTTCGCAAAGTCGCGAAACCCAACCCCTAGTGGGGCCAGCAAGTTTGAACCGCGGAGAGATAGACCCATGGTAATATCCATGGTCACTTGCGAAAGAGACCTGTGTGTGTGGGTAGAGTTGTTTCGGGTGTCGTAGGGACCCAAGGAGTCACCTTAACTCAGTTTTGTGAACGATCCAAGAACGGGAGGTCAAGAAACACTTTGGAGGGAAGGGGGTTTGCACCAGAAGTGGTATCAGATCGAGTACAAAATTGAATTCTGTAAATAAATAAGATTAAACTGACATCAGAAGGAGAGATATCAGAAGCATCAACACAATGTTTCCTAGAAGATGTGTTGACCCACCTATAGCCAATAGAGCTATGGAAAGGGATATGAGAGAATTGCATGTGAGGTTGGATGCCATGGAGACAACACAGAGGAGAGCGCCTGATGCTGGAGACGTCAGCAAGGAAGAAATGGAAGAAGTAGAAGTTGAAGAAGCTGTAGCTGAGGATGCTGCGGAAGAACGCTTGTTAAGAGAGGTTGTCAAATTGGGTCCCAGAGAAAAGATTGACATCCCTATGTATGAAAAAAATTTAGATACAAAAGAGTTGCTTGACTAGATACGAGAAATGGACAAGTATTTCGACTATGAGGATGTCAAAGAGGAGAAAAAGGTAAATCATGTTGTCACTAGGTTGAAAGGACATGCAACACTGTGGTGGGATGAATTGCAGGTTAACAGGAGGAGAAAGGGAAAACAAAATATCAAGAGTTGGGATCGAATGGTAGCCAATTTAAAGGAGAAATTCATACCCAAGGATTACCAGATAAGTCTGTTTAGGAGGATGCATAACCTGTGGTAGAGAGGATTGATTGTGAAGGAGTACACAAAGGAGTTCTACAAATTGAAATTAGAGCTAGACAGAGAGAGAGAGAGACGAAGAGAAAGTTGCCAGATATATCACTAGCCTGAGATATGATATTCAAGATGAGATCATCATGGTGATAGTCAGGACAGTAGAGGACGCATATCAAATGGCATTGAAGGCAGAAGAGAAGTTGGCCAGGAAGTAGAGTCAACAAAACAGAGGTCAAAGTTTGAACAAAGGCAAAGGAGTTTCCTAGGATAAGGCACAGAAACCCAAGGATGAGGTAGAGAAGCCACATAGTCACTCTGAGAGAGGAGGAAGTTCCCGAGGAAGGCAGAGTGGTGGTAAAGGCTATTTTACCAGAGGAAGAGGAAGAGGCAAAGAAGGAGAAGTGAGATGTTATTTTTGTGGAAAAACAGAGCGTATGTCTTGGGATTTCCCTGAGAGAAATAAGGGAGGAGGAGAAGATCACATTTCAGAAGCGCAAAAGTGAGATGATGAGGCAGAAGGTGCAGAGGATGGAAGATCCCTGATGATGAAGAAGTTTCTTTTGAAGCAAGAGCCAGAGACTGAAAAACTAGTGCAAAGGAACAATTTGTTCAGGACAACTTGCAAAACAAAGGACAGAGTTTGCAAGGTGATAATTGACAATGGGAGCACTGACAACTTAGTATCCATGAAAATGGTGGAGAAGTTATAACTAGAGATGATTGCACATCCGACGTCGTATAAAGTCTCATGGTTGAAAAAAGGTCATCAGGTAGCAGTTACTAAATGATGCCTGGTTGAATTTAAAATAGGGGGATATTAAGACGATATTTTGTGTGATGTGATTCCTATGGATGTTTGTCATGTTTTGTTGGGAAGACTCTGGTGGTATGATAAGAATGTTATTCATGATGGAAGGAGGAATACATGCACCTTAGAGAAGAATGGTAGAATGCATATGTTGCTACCAATGGAAGAGAAGAAGGTGCAGGATGAAGTTAGCGTGAGCGTACTTCTCATGAGTGGGAAGGAACTCCTGAAGGAAGTGAAGAAGGAACATGCGATGTAGTTTGTTGTAGTGAGGAAGCCAAGGGTTATCCTTACCAGTAATTCACTGGAATATTTTCCTGAGAAAGTTCAGGAGATGTTAGAGAATTTTGTTGACATTGTAGTAGATGAGTTACCAAACTCATTACCACCCATCAGAAGCATCAGTCAACATACTGACTTGATACTAGGAGAAAGCCTTCTAATTGAAGAAGCGTATATATTGACACCTCAAGAGAATGAGTAAGTGAAAAGATAGGTTCAATATCTGCTAGACAAATGATTGGTCAGAGAAATCTTGAGTCCATGTGTAGTACCAATTGTATTAAGTCCAAAGAAGGGCGGGGGATGGAGAATGTGTACGGACCCAAGGACCATAGACAAGATTACCATCAGATACAGGTTTCCATTGCCAAGGATGGATGATTTGATGGATTGTCTGAGTGGAGATAACTATTTTTCAAAAATAGATTTGAAAAGTGGATATCACCAAATAAGGATGAGGGAAGGTGATGAGTGGAAAACAAAATTCAAGACAAATGAGGGGTTGTATGAATGGCTTGTTATGCCATTTGTCTTAACGAATGTTTCGAGTACTTTTATGAGGCTAATGAATGAAGTGTTGAAGGATTTCATTGGTAAGTTCGTAATTGTATATATGGATGATATACTGGTATTTAGTAAGACTAAAGGGGAGCACTTGAGACATTTGACATTGGTGATGAAGAGGTTACAGCAAGAGAAGTTGTTGATTAATCTGAAAAAGTCCTCTTTCATGCAAACAAAACTCATATATTTGGGTTTTATGATTTCTTCAAATGAGTTGAAGATGGATCCTGAAAAGTTGAAAGCAATCTGAGAATGGTCGTCGCCGAAGAATATCTTTGAGGTAAGAAGATTCCATGGATTAGAAAGTTTTTATCGGAAGTTTATCAAGAATTTTAGCAGGATTAGTGCTCAAATGATGGATATGGTGAAGAAAAGACACAAGTCTTTCAAATGGATAGAGGAGGATGAGAGGAGCTTCAACATATTGAAGGAGAAGATAACTGAACAACCAATTCTAGTTTTACCAGATTTTGGAAAGACATTCCAGGTGAGGTGTGATGCGAGTGGAGTTGCGATTCGAGCGGTCTTAATCCAAGACAACAGACCTATTGCATATTTCAGCGAAAAGATGAATGAAGCTAAAAGGAAGTAATCCATGTATGATAAAGAATTCTATTGCATAATTCAAGCTTTGAAGAAATGGAGACACTATCTTGTACTGAAAGAGTTTGTTTTGTATAGCAATAATCATGCTTTGCAATTCATAACCAAATAAAAGAAGTTAAACCAGAGACATGCCAAGTGGATAGAGTTTATGCAAAATTTCACTTTTGTCATTAAACATATTTTTGGAAATGCTAACAAGGTTGTTGATGCATTGAGTAGGAGGATTTTGATTCTACAGTAATTTCAAGTCAAGACCTTGGGGTTTGATCACCTTAAGGAAATGTACCACAGTGATCTATATTTTGGAGAGGCATATGAAGCGTGTGCAAATCCTATACTCAAAGACAGGAGCCAGTGGGCCGAATATCTGATTCAGGATGGGTTGTTTTTCAAAGGATGCCAGTTTTGCATACCAAGATGCTCGATGAGGGATAATTTGTTGAAGGAAAAGCACAGTGGAGGTCTAGCCGGACATTTCGGCCATGAAAAAACATTTTCCCTATTGAACGGTTCATATTATTGGCCAGGTATGAGAGTGGAGGTGAAGAAATTTGTGAACAATTGAAATATTTGCGAGTATGCTAAGGGGAAGAAGAAGAACATTGGGTTATATCAGACATTACCTATTCCAAAGAGGCGTTGGGATGCAATAAGCATGGATTTTTTGTTGGGATTACCAAGGACACAGAGAGGAAGTGATTCCATATTTGTGGTGGTGGACAGGTTTTCGAAGATGGCACATTTTATCCCATGTCAAAAGACCAGTGATGCAACACATGTTGCAAATTTGTTTTTCCGAGAGGTTGTGAGACTCCATGGATTGCCCTGGAGCATAGTTACAGACAAGGATACCGAATTCGTTGGTCATTTCTAGAGGATGTTGTGGGAAAAGTTGGGGACAGAGGCTACATATCATCCACAGACGGATGGACAGACTGAAGTGGTGAATAGAATCTTAGGAGATTTGTTGAGGAGTTTGGTCACTGAGCAATGTAGTTAGTGAGATCAAGTTCTAAAACATCTGAGGAAAGAGAGATTCCTGAGGGGAAGATACAATAAACTAAATTTGAAAAATATAGGGCCATGTAAAATCCTGAGAATTTTTGGCAAGCATGCTTATGAATTAGAGCTACCAGAAGATGTGGGTATATCACCCATATTCAACATTGTAGACCTATATCCTTACAGGGAGGATGGAGCTAAAATATATGAATATCAAGGGAGGATCCAATGGGAGAAACAAATGTCTGTAGTAGAGAAGACACAAATGGAAAATATCATAGACCAACGAGTTGGAAAGAAAACTAGGAGGAAAACATATTTTGAATACTTAGTAAAGTGGAAAGGATGACCAATAGAAGATGCTAGTGGGGTCAGTGAAGTGGATATCCAAAATCATGGAATATTGGTGCAGGAGATCATGGACAAGAGTCCATGATTTTTTCAGCCAAGGGAGTATGATGCAAGAGCATCGCCAACAAATATCAAACGTGGAAGACAACTGGGTGCACTAACACATATTTTGAAACACTTAAATTTCAAAAGATCAATGTATTAATGAAACATCTGACAAACATTTTTGGGTAATGAACATATTTAATGACCAAAGGTTGAACCATCGCGTGAGATCGATGGGGAGATGTATTTTTCTTTAATGTGAATGATCACGGTACAGATATGGAGCATTGCGCTCTTATCTGTTTGACACAATATTTATTGTAATAAGTTCTAAGTAGTTGATAGCATTCAATTTCAATTAGATAGTGTAGAGTAGTTGGAGGGAAGAACTCAAGAGAGTCCCTTTTTATAAAGCATTGTATTATTGCTAAGGAGGGGCTATTGAATCTAATGTGTAGATTTCCATTGTAAGCTAAGAGTTGGGAGACACAGAGAAATATTGTGTGAATGTATTAAGTTCCAATTGGATGAATATAATAGAGGGACATATTGTCCCAAAGATGTGTTATTTTGTGTGTCTATCTGAATGAGTAAATGGTAGGCCTTATGTTGTTTTTCAATTTTATGTTATTTATTGTTCTTGAATCCATGACCACATTTGCTTTGTTGAATGTAATAGTCACTATGAGGAGTAGATGGGTTTCAATTGTTTCTCTTCATTGAGCGATTGCAAGGTGTGCATAGTGTCCGCAAGGAGTGCATTGACGTCCGCAAGGAGTGTGTGACAGAGTTTCAGACCCGGAATCTCAGGAGAGATAGCGTGATTACAGTCATGGGAGACAGAAGTAGTTGGAGGATAGTTGCAAGGAGTGCGAGGCCATTCATAAGGAGGGTTAAGTTGTGGATGAAATCTATTGCAAGGTTTGCACAGATCAAGAATTCGACTAAGTGTCAGAGAAATTCTTCAGAAGACGCCGAGGAACTAAATCTCAGGAGGAACAACAGTGGAAAATTCTTCAAGGGAGAGAAGTCCTTGAAGTTACCATCTAGGACAGGGGACAAGATTTGTTCTACAAGGAGATGAGTGATTCCAGACCGTCAGTTTTGGTAAACCTACAAGGAGGATAACCGTGGAATGTTTCAATACTTTGGAGTACGGCATGTTTGAAGACTTGATGAAGCGAAATCGTGAAGTCCGAAGTCGCGATCTAATCCTATCCGTCAATCGTGGGAGGAATACATGGCAGTGGATTAAGGAGTTCAGGAATTGAAAACTCAGAAATTCAAAGTGAGAAACTTAGAGTTTTGCGAAGTTGCGAAACCCGAACGCTAGTGGGGCCGGCGAATCTAAGGAGATGTGTGATAGGAGTTCGGAGATTCAGAACAATGCACTTCATTAAGAAGAGAAGGGAGAGTTTGGGATACCCCAAAGTCTGAACTGCGAAGAGATAGACCCACAGTCATAGCCATGGTCACTTGCGGAAGAGACCTGTGTGTGTGGGTAGAGTTGTTTTGGGTTCCGCAGGGACCCAAGGAGTCACCCCGACTCAGTGTTGTGAATGATACAAGACCAGGAGGTCAAGCAACCCTTTGGAGGGAAGGGGGTTTGCGCCATTTTTGTTGGTTGCAATCTTGTAGAAATGGAATGCAATTATTGATAGACAAAACCCAAATTTTGAGGTTAACTTGTACTAGATAGAAAATCCTTTTCTGATTCTTTTCAATTTCCCCTACATTTTAACTAAGGGCCATATTTGGTTTTCTGTGGAATAAAACCCAACTCAATCATTGTGTTTATTTTTCTACTACATGTGTATATTTATTATCTTTATAACAAGGTAAGGAAATCCATGGTTATGTAATGTAGGCAGTAGTCTTGTAGAAATTTAAGGCAATGATTGTTGCTTGGGATATAATTAGTAAACCCTTGTTAGGAATGAAATGTAGCAAGTACTTGGTACATGGTGACTTGGAAAGGTTGCTCAACTTGTCAATAACATGACCTTTAATAGGAACCAAATGCAATATTCCATCACCATGATCAAAACTAGTTACACCATATCCAATCTAAATTAATAGCGATGAAATCCTCATCCATGGTTAGGAAATAATAAATGCATTTGGATTTGGAACAAGGTAGGAAGGG
>ML778911.1:786638-835056 GCA_009831015.1 Picea engelmannii | reverse complement strand
CAATTTAAACATGCATAAATCTCTCAAGATCATGCATATACTTTCTAGATTCATTTCACTATGTCAAAGGTTGTTTTCCAATCAAGGGTTTCATATCACATATTGCAACAATGGAGTGGGAAGCAACTCAACAAGAACATACTCTCCAGAATCCATTCTGATCATATGTCAAAGAAAACAATGTATAGAATTCTAAGAAAATAGATTATGGAATACTAAGGATAGAGAATATAGAATTCAAGCTACAAAGAAAAAGGACACATGAATATCCCATAATGAGGTTGCACACAGAGTTCATTGACATTTAAAGAATCAAGGTTCATGAATTGTTTGAGATTCAAGTGATGACTCGTACTCTTTATCACCAGGTTCTAGTTTAAAAAAATATCAAGGAAGCAACCTTAGAATAGAAACCAATCCAAGTGAAAGTTTTAAGTTTACTAAATTCTTATAGCAAGAAGTCTACTATGAATGGTTCTTCTCATTTAAAGGTCAAAAAGATCACCACTATGTCAAAAGAGAAGAAATTTTAAACATAAAAGTAAGATAAAATAGAGTATTTCAAGTTTAACTTTCTCTACATATCTCCAAGGCATATATCAAAAGGAGTTCACATACAATACATGCATCATTCTAGAAAGTAGAATGTGCATTAAGTGATTGTTCTCAAATCGATCTTTCCAAGTGCACACCTCTCAGTACATTTTAGGCTTACAAAGTAGACAAGGAAATAGAGAATGCTGGAAATAGTTTCATAGGATTCCTCTCAAGCCCTCAATTTCAAATCAAATGGAGATGAAGTTTATAAATTCAAAGGGAAGCAAGAAAATCAAGTTTGAGGGATATAAAGGACAAGCAGATAATTCATTCCCGAGTTTTTCTAAGGTTCCTAATACAACAACAAGATAAAGTGAACAAAGGAACAAGAAGTATTAGTTGGAGAAATGCATCCCAAGCCTACATGAAAATAAGGAAAATAGTGGTAATCTCAACAATATAGATACATGGAAAACTCAATGAAAATGATGATCATGACTTCAAATCAAAATCAAAATAAAAAAGAAATCAAAAAATATGTATTCATCAAGTATCAAAGGGTTGAGTGGTTAGTATGCACAAATCAATACATTCAAAGTAATACATTGTACAAGTCAAAGAGGAGAAATCAAGTACCAGGATACTAAAATTTTCATTTTTCACCATTTCAAAGGTAAAGAACAAATGCTTTGTTCAAGGCAATATTAAAGTATATGCAATATTTTTTCCATTAATCTTAATTTATGTCATCATTCAAAATTAATCATACATTTCAAGCATGCTATCCCATTTATTCACATACACACATCCATTTATTATAGCGTACTATCCAATTCCATATTAATATTCCTTTTTATCAACATCATCTTGTTTTTTCAAAACAATGTATTTAGGAACTTCTTATGGAAATTGGGTTTTTTTCCCAATTTCTTATGGAAAAGACCCAAAACCTCTCTAGACACAAAGGCACCACCACTATCACTAACAATTTTGAGAGGTGGACCAAAGAAGGAAAATATATGTTCTTGTAGAAAGGATACAACATTTTCTTCCTTAGCATTCATTAACGAGACAAATTTGGGCCACTTCATGAAATAGTCAATTGTAGTAAGGATAAAATGTGATCAGTGAAAAACTGTGGGGAAATGGGGCCTATGAAGTCTATACCCCACTCGATAAAGGGAAAATAATTGCTCACTAGGTTCAGGGGCACACCTACAAACTTATGCTTGCCACTTACTCATTGGAAACAATCACATGATCTCACAAACATAAAGGAATTGTGAAACAAGGTGGTATAATAGAAACCATAACACATAAGTTTATGCATGGTAGCTTTAGCAGGGAAATTCTCACTAGTATGGAATTGCAAATGAGCACCATCCTGAAATTGCCATAGTATAGATTTGGCTTGGGACTTACCAACACATCAAAGAAACATATCATCGACATGTCTATGGACCAACCAATTTTTCTACATAACATACTTAGTACTTTCTAACCTTAGTCTCCTCTTTTCATTGGCTTGGAAATGGGAAGGGAATTGTTGGTTTCACAAGTACAAGATTATGTCCTAGTACCAAAGGTCAACAATTGCATCATATTCAATATCAAAACATTCCATTTAAAAAACAATAAGCAATGAATCCATTTACAAATAGTCGCATACACAATTCATTATCATGAGCATCGATATTATTGCATGGATCAAAGAATGCAACCAAATCTTTGTTAATAGAAGTTACCCATTCCCTGAAAATCTGGGTAGATGATATTTCAATTTTTGTAATGGATTAATAATAAGAATAGTGTATAGAGGATATGACACATGTCATGGGGTGGCATCTGTATGTACCTCATATTGGAAGATGCTAATATTTTTAATCATTTTTTCATGATTATTCTACAACAAATTAGAGACAATGGAGAAAACAAAGAACAAAAACCACCACATTTTTATCTAACCAAATGGACTAGAGAACTATTGCACTACATAAGTTAAAGAAACAATATTGAATACCTGAAAATTTTAAGAAAAAATCCATGAAGTTGCAATGGAGGTAGGAAAAGAGTTGTCCACATGTTTTGAGAAGGTACTCCCACACCTTCCTAAGGCCTTATAAGCCACATAGAAAGTAACCACTGCCAAAATCAAGGTAACAAAAACACAATATAATTCACAATAAAAATGATCATGCCAATCATACGTGAGTGGGAAGAACCAAAATCAAAATATAAATCATCAAGTCAATCATACAGATCAATTTCAATTTGAAATGAAATAACAACTCAAATACATGGATATTCAATGGTTGTCCTCGTATGAAATTCATTTAATGTTGCTCCAATAGATCTCTTGCAGTAGTTATAATAATAATTAAACCAAAACGTAAAGAAACAACAAAATAATAAAATAAATTAACAAACATTCTATGACTAATTAATAATTAAAAACACTTGACCACATGGATACCTGAATGAGCTCCTCTTGGTTTCGAGAATAATTTATTTGACGGAGCAACAATGAAGTCAACATTGACTTTGTTGTTGCTCGGTTGGATCGAGAGAGGTTTTATCCAAGACTATTCAAATCCTAATTTATTCTCTACTAAACATGGAAAACCATGTAAAGGTGGAATCTCTTATGGCCACTCCCTCCCCCCCCTTCACATCACTCTCAATTACCCGGTACCCAATCTATCTACTAGATAATAGTTGAAAGAAACACATTAAGATTCATGCATAGACACTAGAAAAACACCAAATTCATAAAGAAACTTATGTGGTTTTGTGGATAAAGAAACATATAGAAATCATTCATTAACATGTGATATTCATTCACTCATTCATTAATCATAGACACAAAATATTTCATCTCAATAAATTTTATCATAAAAAATATGTTTTCACAATATGGTACATGATGTTTCTAAGTACAATCATTTCTTTTTTTCTTTCTTTCTGCTTGAAATGAATTCAGAAAGTAGGTCGTCACTTCCTTCTTCCCCTTCAATTGTTTTGGCATATTCATGTCTTATTGACAACCTGGTTGTGTACTCATGGCAGGAAGGTTGTTGCAAGGGGGGCGTGGATCATCAACTGCAATAAGAAAAACAATGTTAAATTGATATTTTTTGTTATTATTATTACAAGCATTTCATTAATAAAAATAGCATTAGAGTGTTCTTTACATGCTTGATTAGTGGAGGCAAGCAAAGTAGTTTCAACTGTGGCCATATGTTCATCTTCTTGTCTAGCCTCATCCTCTAGATTCTATGTAGTTGAAACATGAAATTAATACACCATTTGCAATTAAATATTTTTAATTGTAATCCATACTGCATTTTTTATAACACATGGAATACCTCCAATACAGAGTTGTACACCACCTTCATTGGGTGGAAATCAACCATCAGTAGGTTGTATTCCACTAATGGGGACACATGTTTCTTCATTGGTTGTCTGCTTAAAAAAAACAAACACATGAATTTATGGCCAAAATTAATAATCAATATATTGTACTAGTAATTAATTATAAATAATGTTCGGTGATTTTATTTACCTATTTGTCGGTTTGAGTGTTAGAAGGTTGTGTTTCCCCCAAGTTTTTTCTGTGTTCAACCACGCCTTGAAATTCATCCTTGAAAGAAACATTGAGGTCTTCCTGTGTTGGAGATTCTTTGAACTCCATGCCCTGCAAATTTTCATAAGAACATTAACTTTTCTTCTTCTCTACAATTAAATTAAAATTTTTAACAATATATTATTTGGATGCAATTGATTTTTTTATACTTACAATTCATACTACCAGTTTCGAGTAACCACCTGGGCCAAGTTTGTGTTTCCCATGTTTTTAAATTTCGGCCTTGGTGGATTTGGATGTGTCTGGGATCCTCTATTGAAAAGTTTCAAATACGTAATTAGATGTTGCAATGATGATAGAGAATCATAATTACATTATTAGAAGTGTCACATGCCTTCCTGAGTCGAGTGGTTTCTTTCCTTATTTTCAGAGCATCTTCTCCTTTCCATCTTCCTGTAGGGCCTTCCACTCCCTCTTAGGAATCATTGGGGGATTCTCATACTTAGGTTTCTTTTGCAGATGAACCCTATATTGGTCCCACAAATATTTCAAATATGCACTTGCTTTTGAGGAGACTCCAAATTTACTTAAGGACCTCTCACCGAACAAGCCAACCAACTTGTTAATGAGCTCATAATTTAACTTGGAAATTTTTGAATTCCACCTTGTGCGTATTGTGGGACCAAATATATCCAATGTTAGGTCATTCATGCATTTATAAATTGTGTCATTTCCTACAAAACCATATTATCATTAGTTTAAAATAATTGCACATTATACATAAATTTCAATTAGATTGTACATAATAATTAAAACACATCTTACATACCTGGAAGTTTTTCTATTTTCATAGGGATGAGATCATCGTTTACCAAAAAGGTAACCTTTAGTGTTCTCATTCTAGTGACACGGGAAGATCCAGGAAAACATGCTTCAAAATGCACAAAGCCTTGATCTCCATCAACATCATCCCATACACATTTTGGCATGTGCTCACCAGGGCTGGGTGTAGTATCGACATCAACCATGGAGGGTGTAGCGGTCTGAGTGACTGGTGTGTTGGTGTAGCAACAACGCTAGTAACAACATCGACCTATGTAGCATGATCCTGGGGATCAAAATCCTTCAAAAACTCTTGTAAAAATAAAGAGTTTTTTAGAAAAGGACTTTTAAGAGTATAGAAATTAAAATCCAAAATAAATAAATGGGATAAATAAATATCTTGCTTACACCATATCTTTTAATTTGGTTCATCAAGGCTTTAATTATTTCCTTTATCTCCTATGTTTGTGGCTGAATCTCAATCAAAGAAGCAAGTTCGATGTTTGATTTTCTCAGAATCTTCTTTATTGTTTGGATTGGGTTGGGGAAGGAAAAAAATTGTTCATCAGTAATCTCTTACTTTGTATAATCTATGGAATTATCTAAGGTTGTTTCCTTCCCCCTATCACCCTGGGACAATAGTGTTGCCAACAAAGCAATGTCAATATAAGAATTAGAAAAAAATGAAGAAAATCAAATGTATGAAAAATAAAGTTACATAATAGCATTTTAGTGGATTATTTACTTGTAAAAAACATATTAAAATATTACAACTTTGAGGAGTGATCCTAATGTGGTAGCAAAGAAAGGATCGATATTATCATTAAATGTCTTACCATATGAATTTTTAGTTCTAGTTTAGAGGATCATATTGAAGACAATGTATGTTTGTTGTCTCTATTAGATGTTTCTTGTCTCTATTAGTAAATGATGATCATAAAATATCACATTCATTGCTTACACGTCGGGTAAAATAGTATACATACCGCCACCATAATAGAAACGTTTGTATCTACTCGATTCAAATTGTAATCAATCAACAACTCTTCCTGTACAACTATTGATTTTATTACACATACAAATACACATTTTCTTTCATGCCCCTAAAATACACAATTGGGTTTCTTATTTGTGGTCATGGGTCGTGTACTATTTATTAACCCCACAATATTCCCCGCTACTTTTGGCCTTCTGTCAATAGACATAGATGCTCCTTTATTTTGATCATTGTCTTTTAGTTGTATATAATTTTCAGCCACGCCATATCTTCACATACTTTTTGTATATTGGACTAGCCGTATCCAATATTTGTAGACGTAACAGGGTCCCACATACTCCTTCAATTCAGTTATTCCACTGTAACAGACCTTTATTCCATCCATGGAAAATATCCCTAAACCATGTAATGACAATGGAGCAATGTGGTATATCCTTTCATTGACACAAAAATCAATGTTTATTTGAGGAAGATCCTTCGGTACCCATCGTTTGACTAGGTGGTTGTACCTCAAGGGAACCTTGATGTCATTTATGTTCTCATCATCATAAGAACATGACCCCCCTTTAGCAAGACAAAATTCCATGTGTCTATGAAATTCTCTTCTGATCTTCTCACCTCTAGTTGATCTCTTCTTGTTAGACCTACTAGATGTCTCACTTTCCTCTATTCTAGTTGAACTTCCCTCACTTAAAAAAGATCAATCTGACAAATACCTATTTAGTTGTACATCCTATAACAATCCATCAAATAAGAGAAATGATTAGCAAGTGTCAAAAGGGTTGTGATGAAACATCTTGAGGAAACCACAAGAACATAATAATACAACTTACAAGTGACATAAACAACTATGTGATGTAATAATCTTGAACCTCCAATATTATATAGTGTTTTTTTTGTTTTTTAAGGAAATAATAAACTATTACAACAACAACAAGAAGTTCCATTTTTCAAACAGGTTATTCATGGTTGCAACAAAATGAAAGGAAATCATCAACAACACCAAATATTATTTATATTCACTCCACAACATTCCACCAGTCATTTCCACCATTATAACCACCATGTATAACCTCCATACAACATCAATACACTACATACAATATGGATGGAGAACATGTGGAGAACACCAATAATTAACCTCCATTCCTCTAATAAACTCTACAAAGATTTGTAATGAAGAAGTTCACGATACATGTTGTGGTTTGGAAGAAGTTCATGCATAGTTTCATTTCTATGTGCCTAAATGACCACCATATAAGAGGATTGTGCATCGCTAATGAGTGTGAGGCATCTTGATGTATCAGACTCATTAGAGAGGCACAATATTCTCATATGGTGGTCATTTAAGCACATATAAAGGATTATCTACCCACTTTACTTTCTATGTTCCTAAATGACCACCATATAAGAAGATTGTGCCTCTCTAATGAGTGTGACACATAAATATGACTCACACTCATTCGATATGAACACTCCTCTTATATTGTGGTCATTTTAGAACATAGAAAGGAAACTCTACTCACAAGCCTATGGGTAGAGTTTCCATGTGGCAACTACATGGAAACTCTACGCACAAGAAATATGCAAACATAGTTGTAGCATCTAAAAATATTCCCACGGTACTTTGGGAACTCTTCCCTTTTTGTTTCAAGGTTTTCAATGCATAGGTAATTGTGTCTTTATCCTATTATTTCAAGGTTGTTATCACATAGGTAACACCTTTTTGCTCATGTTTTTCCATCTATTTTCTTCTTTTTTGTCATTTTCTACATTTTTCTCACAAGAGTGAAAATTCCTGTGTGGCATATTATGTCTTAGGTTAGTCAGCCACATTACACAAAAAATTATCATGAATTCAACATACTCATTTTCCACACGAGTGATTTTTTAATAGACAAGTCCATACCACAATTTCTATCAATGGAACCTCAATTTTCAAGTTCAGTTTTTCAAAATTCATTATTTTGCTTCTACATCATGGTTCCTTGTGGTCTAAAATATATAGAAATATATGAGGAATCCAATTCTATTAATATCTTTTGCAAAGTAAATGTAGAAACAACAATGCTAAAATATCCAAATCATGATGGAGCAACTTGTCAAAGAACACAATAAGTTTTAAATTATGATGTAGCATATAACGACCATGTTATTTTAGTTCATGACCACACAACAATAAAAAAATTAGGTGACCTTAAAACAACTACCTCCATCACCTCAATCACACACCATACTTTACAACAACTACCTCCATCTGCTACATGTGTAGATTTTTTTATCTTTATAACAAGGTGAAGAAATCCATGGTTATGTAATGTAGGTAGTAGTCTTGTAGAAATTGAATGCAATGATTGTTGCTTGGGATATAATTAGTAAACCCTTGTTAGGAATGAAATGCAGCAAGTAATTGGTCCATAGTGAATTGGAAAGGTTCCTCAAATTGTCAATAACATGATCTTTGATAGAAACCAAATGCAAGATTCCATCACCATGATCAAAACTAGTTACACCATATCCAATCTAAATTAATAGACATGGAATCCTCGTCCATGGTTAGGCAATAAGAAGTGCATTTGGATTTGGAAAAAGGTAAGAAGGGAATGTGAGTATTTTAGCATTGCTCATGAATTGTTCAAAATACTGCCTAAATGAGATTTCGGGTCATGGAATGTAATCATTATTGGTTATTCCCATATTATCCCTTCTCATGAAGCTTTGACATTCTTCAATTGGAATGCAATAATTGGCCATGAATCCTTGAAATTATTCAACAATATGAAATTTCTGAGCATAAAAGAAAACTCAATCACCATGGTTAGTGTTCTTCATCCATTCTCCAATCCCAAGATTCTCAAGATTCTCCAATTCCCAAGATTCTCAAGATTCTCAAATTCTCAAGATTCTCAAGATAATTAGTGTTATGAAATACAAATGTGTTTTGAATGTGATGTTGTTTGATGCAGGAGAATCGCCAACAAAGCTCAAATGTGGAAGACAGTTGGGCGCACTAGCGCATATTTTGAAACACTTTGAATTTCAAAAGATCAATGTATTGATGAAACATCTAACAAACCTTTTTGGGTAATGAACATATTTAATTACCGGAGGCTGAACCATCGCGTGAGATCGATGGGGAGATGCATTTTTCTTTAATGTGAAGGATCATGGTACAGATATGGAGCATTGTGCTCTTATTTGTCTGACTCGATATTTATTGTAATAAGTGCTAAGTAGTTGATAGCATTCAATTTCAATTAGATAGCGTAGAGTAGTTGGAGGGAAGAACTCAAGAGAGTCCCTTTGTATAAAGCATTGTATTATTTCCAAGGAGGGGTTGTTGAGTCTAATGTATAGATTGCCATTGTAAGATAAGAGCTGGGAGACACAGAGAAATATTGTGTGAATGTATGTAAGTTCCAATTGGATGAATATAGCAGAGGAACATATTGTCCCAAATATGTGTTATTTTGTGTGTCCATTTCAATGAGTATATGGTAGGCCTTATGTTGTTTTTGAATTCTCTGTTATTTCTTGTTCTTGAATCCATGATCGCATTCTCTTTATTGAATGTATGAGTCACTGTGAGTAGTAGATGGGTTTCAATTATTTCTCTTCATTGAATGATTGCAAGGTGTTCATAGTGTCCGCAAGGAGTGCGTGAATGAGTCCGTCTCGACTCGAAATCTCAGAAGAGATAGTGAAACTCATGTCTGCAAGGAGTACATTGACGTCTGCAAGGAGTGCATGACAGAGTTTTTGGACTCAAAATCTCAAGATAGATAGTGTCATTATAGTCACGGGAGACAGAATTAGTTGGAGGAAAGTCGAAAGAAGTGCAAGGCCATCTGTAAGGAGGGTTAAGTTGTGGATGAAATATATTGCAAGGTGTGCAAAGATCAAGAATTCAACTAAGTGTCAGAGAAATTATTTAGAATAAGCCGAGGAAGTAAAGCTCAGGAGGAATAGCGGTGGAAAATTCCTCAAGGGAGAGAAGTCCTTGAAGTTACTATCTAGGATAGGGGACAAGATTCATTCTAGAGGGAGACGAGTGATTCCAGACCATCAAATTTGGTAAAGCTACGAGGAGGATAGTCGTGGAATGTTTCGGTACTTCGAAGTTCGACAAGTTTGAAGACTTGACGAAGCAAAATCATGAAGTCTGAAGTCACGATCTAATCCTAGTTGTCGATTACAGGAGGAATACGTGGCAGTGGATTAAGGAGTTCGGGAATCAGAAACCCGAAATTTCAGAGTGAGAAACTTAGAGTTTCGCAAAGTCGCGAAACCCAACCCCTAGTGGGGCCAGCAAGTTTGAACCGCGGAGAGATAGACCCATGGTAATATCCATGGTCACTTGCGAAAGAGACCTGTGTGTGTGGGTAGAGTTGTTTCGGGTGTCGTAGGGACCCAAGGAGTCACCTTAACTCAGTTTTGTGAACGATCCAAGAACGGGAGGTCAAGAAACACTTTGGAGGGAAGGGGGTTTGCACCAGAAGTGGTATCAGATCGAGTACAAAATTGAATTCTGTAAATAAATAAGATTAAACTGACATCAGAAGGAGAGATATCAGAAGCATCAACACAATGTTTCCTAGAAGATGTGTTGACCCACCTATAGCCAATAGAGCTATGGAAAGGGATATGAGAGAATTGCATGTGAGGTTGGATGCCATGGAGACAACACAGAGGAGAGCGCCTGATGCTGGAGACGTCAGCAAGGAAGAAATGGAAGAAGTAGAAGTTGAAGAAGCTGTAGCTGAGGATGCTGCGGAAGAACGCTTGTTAAGAGAGGTTGTCAAATTGGGTCCCAGAGAAAAGATTGACATCCCTATGTATGAAAAAAATTTAGATACAAAAGAGTTGCTTGACTAGATACGAGAAATGGACAAGTATTTCGACTATGAGGATGTCAAAGAGGAGAAAAAGGTAAATCATGTTGTCACTAGGTTGAAAGGACATGCAACACTGTGGTGGGATGAATTGCAGGTTAACAGGAGGAGAAAGGGAAAACAAAATATCAAGAGTTGGGATCGAATGGTAGCCAATTTAAAGGAGAAATTCATACCCAAGGATTACCAGATAAGTCTGTTTAGGAGGATGCATAACCTGTGGTAGAGAGGATTGATTGTGAAGGAGTACACAAAGGAGTTCTACAAATTGAAATTAGAGCTAGACAGAGAGAGAGAGAGACGAAGAGAAAGTTGCCAGATATATCACTAGCCTGAGATATGATATTCAAGATGAGATCATCATGGTGATAGTCAGGACAGTAGAGGACGCATATCAAATGGCATTGAAGGCAGAAGAGAAGTTGGCCAGGAAGTAGAGTCAACAAAACAGAGGTCAAAGTTTGAACAAAGGCAAAGGAGTTTCCTAGGATAAGGCACAGAAACCCAAGGATGAGGTAGAGAAGCCACATAGTCACTCTGAGAGAGGAGGAAGTTCCCGAGGAAGGCAGAGTGGTGGTAAAGGCTATTTTACCAGAGGAAGAGGAAGAGGCAAAGAAGGAGAAGTGAGATGTTATTTTTGTGGAAAAACAGAGCGTATGTCTTGGGATTTCCCTGAGAGAAATAAGGGAGGAGGAGAAGATCACATTTCAGAAGCGCAAAAGTGAGATGATGAGGCAGAAGGTGCAGAGGATGGAAGATCCCTGATGATGAAGAAGTTTCTTTTGAAGCAAGAGCCAGAGACTGAAAAACTAGTGCAAAGGAACAATTTGTTCAGGACAACTTGCAAAACAAAGGACAGAGTTTGCAAGGTGATAATTGACAATGGGAGCACTGACAACTTAGTATCCATGAAAATGGTGGAGAAGTTATAACTAGAGATGATTGCACATCCGACGTCGTATAAAGTCTCATGGTTGAAAAAAGGTCATCAGGTAGCAGTTACTAAATGATGCCTGGTTGAATTTAAAATAGGGGGATATTAAGACGATATTTTGTGTGATGTGATTCCTATGGATGTTTGTCATGTTTTGTTGGGAAGACTCTGGTGGTATGATAAGAATGTTATTCATGATGGAAGGAGGAATACATGCACCTTAGAGAAGAATGGTAGAATGCATATGTTGCTACCAATGGAAGAGAAGAAGGTGCAGGATGAAGTTAGCGTGAGCGTACTTCTCATGAGTGGGAAGGAACTCCTGAAGGAAGTGAAGAAGGAACATGCGATGTAGTTTGTTGTAGTGAGGAAGCCAAGGGTTATCCTTACCAGTAATTCACTGGAATATTTTCCTGAGAAAGTTCAGGAGATGTTAGAGAATTTTGTTGACATTGTAGTAGATGAGTTACCAAACTCATTACCACCCATCAGAAGCATCAGTCAACATACTGACTTGATACTAGGAGAAAGCCTTCTAATTGAAGAAGCGTATATATTGACACCTCAAGAGAATGAGTAAGTGAAAAGATAGGTTCAATATCTGCTAGACAAATGATTGGTCAGAGAAATCTTGAGTCCATGTGTAGTACCAATTGTATTAAGTCCAAAGAAGGGCGGGGGATGGAGAATGTGTACGGACCCAAGGACCATAGACAAGATTACCATCAGATACAGGTTTCCATTGCCAAGGATGGATGATTTGATGGATTGTCTGAGTGGAGATAACTATTTTTCAAAAATAGATTTGAAAAGTGGATATCACCAAATAAGGATGAGGGAAGGTGATGAGTGGAAAACAAAATTCAAGACAAATGAGGGGTTGTATGAATGGCTTGTTATGCCATTTGTCTTAACGAATGTTTCGAGTACTTTTATGAGGCTAATGAATGAAGTGTTGAAGGATTTCATTGGTAAGTTCGTAATTGTATATATGGATGATATACTGGTATTTAGTAAGACTAAAGGGGAGCACTTGAGACATTTGACATTGGTGATGAAGAGGTTACAGCAAGAGAAGTTGTTGATTAATCTGAAAAAGTCCTCTTTCATGCAAACAAAACTCATATATTTGGGTTTTATGATTTCTTCAAATGAGTTGAAGATGGATCCTGAAAAGTTGAAAGCAATCTGAGAATGGTCGTCGCCGAAGAATATCTTTGAGGTAAGAAGATTCCATGGATTAGAAAGTTTTTATCGGAAGTTTATCAAGAATTTTAGCAGGATTAGTGCTCAAATGATGGATATGGTGAAGAAAAGACACAAGTCTTTCAAATGGATAGAGGAGGATGAGAGGAGCTTCAACATATTGAAGGAGAAGATAACTGAACAACCAATTCTAGTTTTACCAGATTTTGGAAAGACATTCCAGGTGAGGTGTGATGCGAGTGGAGTTGCGATTCGAGCGGTCTTAATCCAAGACAACAGACCTATTGCATATTTCAGCGAAAAGATGAATGAAGCTAAAAGGAAGTAATCCATGTATGATAAAGAATTCTATTGCATAATTCAAGCTTTGAAGAAATGGAGACACTATCTTGTACTGAAAGAGTTTGTTTTGTATAGCAATAATCATGCTTTGCAATTCATAACCAAATAAAAGAAGTTAAACCAGAGACATGCCAAGTGGATAGAGTTTATGCAAAATTTCACTTTTGTCATTAAACATATTTTTGGAAATGCTAACAAGGTTGTTGATGCATTGAGTAGGAGGATTTTGATTCTACAGTAATTTCAAGTCAAGACCTTGGGGTTTGATCACCTTAAGGAAATGTACCACAGTGATCTATATTTTGGAGAGGCATATGAAGCGTGTGCAAATCCTATACTCAAAGACAGGAGCCAGTGGGCCGAATATCTGATTCAGGATGGGTTGTTTTTCAAAGGATGCCAGTTTTGCATACCAAGATGCTCGATGAGGGATAATTTGTTGAAGGAAAAGCACAGTGGAGGTCTAGCCGGACATTTCGGCCATGAAAAAACATTTTCCCTATTGAACGGTTCATATTATTGGCCAGGTATGAGAGTGGAGGTGAAGAAATTTGTGAACAATTGAAATATTTGCGAGTATGCTAAGGGGAAGAAGAAGAACATTGGGTTATATCAGACATTACCTATTCCAAAGAGGCGTTGGGATGCAATAAGCATGGATTTTTTGTTGGGATTACCAAGGACACAGAGAGGAAGTGATTCCATATTTGTGGTGGTGGACAGGTTTTCGAAGATGGCACATTTTATCCCATGTCAAAAGACCAGTGATGCAACACATGTTGCAAATTTGTTTTTCCGAGAGGTTGTGAGACTCCATGGATTGCCCTGGAGCATAGTTACAGACAAGGATACCGAATTCGTTGGTCATTTCTAGAGGATGTTGTGGGAAAAGTTGGGGACAGAGGCTACATATCATCCACAGACGGATGGACAGACTGAAGTGGTGAATAGAATCTTAGGAGATTTGTTGAGGAGTTTGGTCACTGAGCAATGTAGTTAGTGAGATCAAGTTCTAAAACATCTGAGGAAAGAGAGATTCCTGAGGGGAAGATACAATAAACTAAATTTGAAAAATATAGGGCCATGTAAAATCCTGAGAATTTTTGGCAAGCATGCTTATGAATTAGAGCTACCAGAAGATGTGGGTATATCACCCATATTCAACATTGTAGACCTATATCCTTACAGGGAGGATGGAGCTAAAATATATGAATATCAAGGGAGGATCCAATGGGAGAAACAAATGTCTGTAGTAGAGAAGACACAAATGGAAAATATCATAGACCAACGAGTTGGAAAGAAAACTAGGAGGAAAACATATTTTGAATACTTAGTAAAGTGGAAAGGATGACCAATAGAAGATGCTAGTGGGGTCAGTGAAGTGGATATCCAAAATCATGGAATATTGGTGCAGGAGATCATGGACAAGAGTCCATGATTTTTTCAGCCAAGGGAGTATGATGCAAGAGCATCGCCAACAAATATCAAACGTGGAAGACAACTGGGTGCACTAACACATATTTTGAAACACTTAAATTTCAAAAGATCAATGTATTAATGAAACATCTGACAAACATTTTTGGGTAATGAACATATTTAATGACCAAAGGTTGAACCATCGCGTGAGATCGATGGGGAGATGTATTTTTCTTTAATGTGAATGATCACGGTACAGATATGGAGCATTGCGCTCTTATCTGTTTGACACAATATTTATTGTAATAAGTTCTAAGTAGTTGATAGCATTCAATTTCAATTAGATAGTGTAGAGTAGTTGGAGGGAAGAACTCAAGAGAGTCCCTTTTTATAAAGCATTGTATTATTGCTAAGGAGGGGCTATTGAATCTAATGTGTAGATTTCCATTGTAAGCTAAGAGTTGGGAGACACAGAGAAATATTGTGTGAATGTATTAAGTTCCAATTGGATGAATATAATAGAGGGACATATTGTCCCAAAGATGTGTTATTTTGTGTGTCTATCTGAATGAGTAAATGGTAGGCCTTATGTTGTTTTTCAATTTTATGTTATTTATTGTTCTTGAATCCATGACCACATTTGCTTTGTTGAATGTAATAGTCACTATGAGGAGTAGATGGGTTTCAATTGTTTCTCTTCATTGAGCGATTGCAAGGTGTGCATAGTGTCCGCAAGGAGTGCATTGACGTCCGCAAGGAGTGTGTGACAGAGTTTCAGACCCGGAATCTCAGGAGAGATAGCGTGATTACAGTCATGGGAGACAGAAGTAGTTGGAGGATAGTTGCAAGGAGTGCGAGGCCATTCATAAGGAGGGTTAAGTTGTGGATGAAATCTATTGCAAGGTTTGCACAGATCAAGAATTCGACTAAGTGTCAGAGAAATTCTTCAGAAGACGCCGAGGAACTAAATCTCAGGAGGAACAACAGTGGAAAATTCTTCAAGGGAGAGAAGTCCTTGAAGTTACCATCTAGGACAGGGGACAAGATTTGTTCTACAAGGAGATGAGTGATTCCAGACCGTCAGTTTTGGTAAACCTACAAGGAGGATAACCGTGGAATGTTTCAATACTTTGGAGTACGGCATGTTTGAAGACTTGATGAAGCGAAATCGTGAAGTCCGAAGTCGCGATCTAATCCTATCCGTCAATCGTGGGAGGAATACATGGCAGTGGATTAAGGAGTTCAGGAATTGAAAACTCAGAAATTCAAAGTGAGAAACTTAGAGTTTTGCGAAGTTGCGAAACCCGAACGCTAGTGGGGCCGGCGAATCTAAGGAGATGTGTGATAGGAGTTCGGAGATTCAGAACAATGCACTTCATTAAGAAGAGAAGGGAGAGTTTGGGATACCCCAAAGTCTGAACTGCGAAGAGATAGACCCACAGTCATAGCCATGGTCACTTGCGGAAGAGACCTGTGTGTGTGGGTAGAGTTGTTTTGGGTTCCGCAGGGACCCAAGGAGTCACCCCGACTCAGTGTTGTGAATGATACAAGACCAGGAGGTCAAGCAACCCTTTGGAGGGAAGGGGGTTTGCGCCATTTTTGTTGGTTGCAATCTTGTAGAAATGGAATGCAATTATTGATAGACAAAACCCAAATTTTGAGGTTAACTTGTACTAGATAGAAAATCCTTTTCTGATTCTTTTCAATTTCCCCTACATTTTAACTAAGGGCCATATTTGGTTTTCTGTGGAATAAAACCCAACTCAATCATTGTGTTTATTTTTCTACTACATGTGTATATTTATTATCTTTATAACAAGGTAAGGAAATCCATGGTTATGTAATGTAGGCAGTAGTCTTGTAGAAATTTAAGGCAATGATTGTTGCTTGGGATATAATTAGTAAACCCTTGTTAGGAATGAAATGTAGCAAGTACTTGGTACATGGTGACTTGGAAAGGTTGCTCAACTTGTCAATAACATGACCTTTAATAGGAACCAAATGCAATATTCCATCACCATGATCAAAACTAGTTACACCATATCCAATCTAAATTAATAGCGATGAAATCCTCATCCATGGTTAGGAAATAATAAATGCATTTGGATTTGGAACAAGGTAGGAAGGGTATGTGAGGATTTTAGTATTGCATGTGAATTGTTCAAAATACCACCTAAATGAGATGTTGGGTCATGGAATGTAATGATTATTGGTTATTCCCATATTATCCCTTCTCATGAAGATTTGTAATTATTCAATTGGAATGCAATCATTGGCCATGAAGCCTTGACATTCTTCAACAATATGCAATTTATGAGCATAAAACCCAACTCAATCACTATGGTTAGTGTTCTGCCTCCATTCTCCAATCCCAAGATTCTCAATATTTTCCAATTCTCAAGATTCTCCATTCTTTGATTCCCAACATTCTCCATGCCCATTAATCCTTGACATTCTTTGATTAAATGCAAGTTCTCACAAGCATAAAACCTAACTCAATAAATGTGGTTACTGATATACATGCATGTGCATATTTATTGGTTATGGAATAAGGTAAGAAATCCATTATCATGCAATAAAACTTGATTTGAATATAATGATGTTGTGGGAAACATTCTTGTTGAAATGTAATGAAATGATTGCAATATAGAACCTACAATTTCAGATTAAATCATACTAGATAGAAAATACCTTTGTGATACCTTTCAATTTCCTATACATTTTAACTAAGGGCCATATTTAGTAGTTTTTGGTAGTACGGTTGTCATTACACCAAAACTCGTAAGTGATTGGTAAAATCACCACCGCCATATTTCAAGGATTCCCGAGAGGTGATTAGTCCCTTGTCATGATACACTACAGATTGCTTACTACTTGCAATTTCGTGCAACAATCTCCCCCTCAGCGTGAGTCAAGTGTGTATCGAACTTGTGACCTCTAGCTCTGATACCAATTGTTGGTAGTACGGATGTCATTGCACCAAAACCTACATGTTATTGGTAAACTCACCACTGCCATATTTCAAGGATCCACGAGAGGCGATTAGTTCCTTGTCACGATACACCGGGGAGCACTGACTACTTGCAGTTTTGTGCAACAATAGACTCAGGAATAAAATCCAACTCAATTAACATGGTTAGTGTTTTTATTGTATGTACAAATTTATTGTATCTAGAACAAGGTAAGCATATCCAATATCACACAATAAAAAGATTGATTTGAATGTAATATTGTTCTGGACAATGTTCTTCTAAAAATGGAATGCAATGCATTGCTAGTTTCCATAGAATTAGGAAATCCTTGTTGGGAATATAATGTAGAAAATAATTTTTCCATGGTCATTTGGTGAGGTTCCTCAATTTGTTAATGAAATGAGCCTTTATATGAACCAAATGAAGTATTTCAACACCATAATCAAACCTATTTACACTAATTGTTTAAAATATTTCCTAAACAAGATGTTGGGTCATGGAATGAAATTATTGTTGGTTATTCCAGGATTTTCCATCCCTATAAGCCTTCACATTCTTCAATTTGAATGCAATTATCCCCCCTCCCCCCCATGAATCATTGACATTCTTCAATGAAATGCATGTCCTAGGCATAAAACCAAACTTAATCACCATGGTTAGTGTTATGCCTATATGCGAAGATTTATTGGATTTGGAACAAGGAAGGTAGATATATGGAGCAATCATTGTTGGTTATCCCATATTATTTTTCCCCATTAATCCTTGACATTCTTCAATTAAATGTGTGTCGTCTTAGGCATAAAACCCAACTCAATCATTGTGGTTAATGCTCTGCATGAATGTTCATATTTATTGGTCCTAGAATAAGGTAAGTAGATAAATTGTTATGTAATATAATTTTATTTGAATGTAATGTTTTTGTGGGAAGTGGTCTTGTTAAAATAGAATGCAATTATTGCGAGATAAAACCCACAATTTGAGTTCAAACCATACTATATAGAAAATACTTTTGTAATACCTTTTGATTTCCCCTACATTTTAACTATGAACCATATTTGGTTGTCTTGGGAATAAAACCCAACTCAATTACCATGGTTAGTTTTTTGTCTACATGTGCAAATTTATTGTCTCTAGAACAAGGTAAGGAGATCCATTATTGTGAAATAAAAAAATTGATTTGAATGTAATATTGTAGCGGGAAGTGGTATTCTAGAAATGGAATGCAATGATTGTTGGTTGGGATATAATTAGTAAATCCTTGTTGGTAATGAAGTGTAGAAACTACTTTGTCCATGTTCATGACTTGGTAAGGTTATTTGATTTGTCAATGAGATGGACCTTGCTAGTAACCAAATGCAATATTCCAACACCTTAATCAAAACTCTTTACACTAATTGTTCAAAACACGGTGTAAACAATATGTTGGGTCATTGAATGAAATTGTATGAGAAAAACGTTTTAGGATGATGGAACTCATGTGATGCAGGCATCCCTAGTGCTATTTCATGTACACAAGTCCAAAAAAATTGATAGCTTGTCGATCCATTTATTAGTATGCACTTTACTACAAGCCCTAGATCATGACCTAAAGCAATTGAAGGATAATGGCTTTTTCTCCCAGGTGTGAAAAAACCACATCGAGAATTGCCAATGCATACTATCATCTCCAACAAGTGTATTTGGGTCTGGTGGAGGTGAGAACATCGAACTTACACTTTTGGGACATCTATTTCCTACTTTGATCATCAAATTCATTTTGAAAATGCCTCTCATTGGGAAAACCCTAGTTTTTAAAATTATTAAAGAAACCATTTTAGACTGGTGGAACTTGTGTGAGTCCAAAAAAACTAGCACCTTGTTAATCGATTCACCGATTTCATTTTATCAAAGACACTAGCTTGCAGCTCAGAGCCATTGATGGGTAATGGTCAATTTTCTCCAATGGGTGTAAATCCACAACAAGCATTGCAACTACATTTCGTTAACTCTATTAGTGTGTTTGGGCTTGGTGGAGGTCAAGATACTGTCTACATGCTTCCAGGGAATCTATTTCATAATTCAACCATCAAATGCATTTTTAGAATGATTCTCACTAGGAAAAACCTTAGTTTTCAAAATCGTCTAAGAATTTTTTTTAGGGTAGTGGAACTTATGTTATATGTACATATTTATCACTATTCCCTATACATGAGTGTAGTGAAACCGATTACTCATTGATTTTTCCACTGGTTTTCATTTTATTGTAAACCCTAGCTCATAGCTTGAATCTTAAGGGACAATGGCCATTTTTCTCCAAGTACTGAAAAAACCACACCGAGCATTGAAATCATGTTTTTTCATCTTTGCTAAGTGTGTTTGGGCATGACAGACGTAGTCTTACCGATTTTGGCACGTCATTGTCTATCTAGCTCACTCCTCTTCTATCACTCCAACCAACAAGGGAACTCTCAGAAGTTATTCGCCTCTACAGCCAGCTCATCCTTTGTCACTCAACCAACAAGGGAACTTTCATAGCCGGTCACTCTGCACTCTTATCAGTGAGGTAATTCGAGCAATGGACACCATGAATTAGGAATTCAAGTTAGAAATGTGGACTAGCTAGAAACATAGGCCATCATGAATTAGGAATTCGAGCTAGCAATGGGAACTAGCTAGCAATGGTTGTCAGGAATAAGGAATTTGAGCTAGCAATGGGCTGGAATTAGGAAGTTGAGCTAGCAATGGTCGTCTAGAATGAAATTTGAGATAACAATGGGGAATAACTAGCAATGCAAGCCGCCCAAAATTACAAATTTGAGATAGTAATGTGGACTATCTAGCAATGGAAACTACGAACAAGGAATTTGAGCTAGCAATGGGTCAAAATTAGGAAATCGAGCGCGCACAGGTGAGGCAAGGTTACGATTTTAAATTTTAATGTTAATTGTATATATTTTATATATTATATAATTTATTTAATATATAATTTATATGATATATAAACTATATAATTATAATTAGTAAATATATATTATAATAAATAAATATATTAATTATATATTATTAAATTATATAAATTATATATCATATAAATTATATTTTATATAATAACAGACTTATCTCTCTGTTATATGTTTCATTAATATATATATCTTCCAGAACTGTATCAAAAGTCTCGGGCCTTTGAAAGACAAGGTTTCCACTTTTGCAACTCTCTTAGTTCTATCTAGTCATTGCCTGAGCAGTCCGCCAGGAGCCTAATCAAAATTCTCTCAGAGAACTAGAATTAAATGCCCTTCTTTTATGTGCGGTGATAGTTATTACTATATTTAAAGTTATGGATCGCTCTATGTCTTTTAAAGAAGTAAGGGATGTTGAATGCAGTACTTTTGAAAGTAGCCTTAGCTCCATGTTCTCCGATAATAATTTTGAATGTTTAAACTAGGCCAATATAGAAGTAGTTGAGTCACAACCTCAAGCCACATGGAGATTACATGATATCTCTCCCAACCAAGTATATAGTGATTTGATCATGTTTCATCTTCGTGCCATTACCAGAGTTTTTTTCAAAGAATCAATCAGCCGTATCTAAAAAAACAGTGATGTAAGTCAAACCATTTCCTTACTTAATGTTAAAGAAATCCAATCTGAAGCAAAGAAACATAAAACAAACTATATTCATTTTGGTTGTATCCGAGTAGGCATCAATGCCTTAGTACATAAGGGAATAGATGCCTATTCCATCTGCATCATTCGAGACATGACTCACAAAAAATTTACCGACTCTCTCATTGGTGGCATTATTGCGCCCTTATCAAATGGACCTGTATACTTTGACTGTTATCCAAATTTATCAGTCTATACTTTTAATGAAAACCTTGACGATATTCTTAAACTTCAAATCCACACTACTAGCTTTGACATGTGTAATACTCACACTAATATTTCTATCCACTCTCATGGTTGCTTCCGACATACCAACACTTTATACCCTACTATGTTACATACACCCAGCCAAAATTCTCAATCTAGTGCACTCATCCTTACTAACCCTATCAACCAAAAAATGGAACATCAACTCATCAAATGGGAAAACCTCTCTTTTCCCTCTCATTGGGTTATAGACATTCCCCGAAACACCATCCAACATACCATCACCTCTGCACACATACAAGAATCACCTTCTTCTGTTGTGATCTCTTTCCCTCCTTCAAAACAGAGCTTGCATACTAAGCATGGTGGACTTTCTACACCTTCTCCACCATCTACGATGTTGTGCTTACATCCCTCTCTCAAACCTCTAGCTTCCTCACTGGGACGAGTCCCTTACTCTATCCAATCCTTAGATTGTCAAAAATTGGTAACTCTTTCAAGCCTATCCACAACCACAAAAGACAACCAAATCCAATTTGAACACCAATTCCATAATCCAAGAACAAACATTTCTCCTCCTAGCTCTATGACAAAAAATCCTTGTCCACACCCTCAATGTTCAGAAATTCCTTTTCCCCATGACAATCACATGCTAATGATAACCTCTCCTTCTCCCAACCTATACATTTCCCCTTGCCATTCTATTCCAGAGGATTTAAAAAGACAAGCAATACCAGAAATAAGAAAATTACTTACCCTAATGAGAGGGTGCAAGAAAAAGCATGTAAAAGAAGATTGGATAACACTCATGCTAAATTGGGATCTCTTTACTCATCCTAATGCTGAGAAATTCTCAAAATCTACATTAGACAAAGAAAAAATAGCTTTGTCAATAGCATGGAAAAATTATATGAAAGAAAAGGATGTCTGGATTTCCTTTTATGAGTGGAAAGCACAACAAGAATTTCATGCCACATTCTGCAGAAACCAGTCAACAAGAAAAATGCTTTCCCCTTTTCTCATACGACCTATCCTCACCCCATTTGTTTCCTACCCTATCCAAACTATATCCATCTCTGATTTGGGCAAAGAAATTAGCAAGCTAAAAACAAACATTAAAAAAGACACAATAAAAGAAGATAAGAAACAAATCTTGTCCATTGAACACCAAAAATTCCATGTCCTTCTGGATATCATGATCAAGGGAAAAATATTTCGGCTCAAAACCTTACTAGATACTGGTTCTGATCTAGATCTTCTAAACAAAGAAATCATTCCTGTCCAATTTTGGCATAAGACCCAAAAAAGTGCTATCGGTTTGGGAAACCAACCTACTCAACTACTCTATAAAATACTTGAAGCAACTTTATGTTTCCAACATTATTGTCTATCCTTAAAATTCATGTTAACAGAAATCCCAGTTGCCTTCATTCTTGACACTCCCTTCTTCGTTGTTGTTGAACCACATGGTTTTGCTAGACTACCCAATAAATCTCTTGGTTATTTCATCAGTATTCCCTCCCCAACCAAAACTTAAAAGATCTCTATCCAACTCCCTTTTGTGTCTATACCCAGGATATCATCTCATATCCACATAGTCTAGAAAAAAGTACTAAAAATAGAAGAATTGAAGGGAAAAAGGACTGAGCTAAGAATTAAAGATCAAATTGCCCAGAGCCATATATAGCAACAAATTTTAGAACTCCAAAAAGAATTTGAAGCAAAGGTATGCTCAGAAAATCCCATTGTGTTTTGGCACCATAAAAAGCATGAAGTAGAACTTCCTTACAAAGATTCATATGAAGGAACATCGTGCAAAAGCATATCTGAATACCAAAATCTTTTCTCTGATGACATACAAGGTCTACTCCACAAAGGACTTATCAGAGAATCTATTAGTCCATGGAATTGTTACGGATTCTATGTAAATAAACATTCTGAGCAAGTAAGAGGAATCCCTAGATTGGTCATCAACTACAAACCTTTGAATATGGTATTGGCTGATGACACATACCCTATCCCTAACAAATCCAGTTTGGTGACCAGAATTGCTGGAGCAAAGATATTCTCTAAGTTTGATCTAAAATCAGTTTTTTGGCAAGTGGCCATAAAAGAAGAAGATAAGTTCAAAACTGCCTTCAATGTTCCCAGAGGACACTATGAATGGAATGTCATGCCCTTTGGATTGAAAAATTCCCCTTCCAAATTTCAGAGAGTCATGGATGATGCCCTAAAACAATACTTTGATTGGTTGATTGTTTATATTGATGACATCCTAGTATTTTATTCCTCTTTTGAACAACACTTCAAACATCTCAGAAAGTTCTTGCAGATTATCCAAAAGGTTGGATTAGTATTTTCAAAAAAGAAACTAGAACTATTCAAAACAGAGATAAAGTATCTTTGGCACATCATAAATAATGGTGAATTGGTCCTCCAGACCCATGTTGTTGAATTTGCAGATAAATTCCCAGACAAAATTATGTACAAATTACAACTCCAAAGATTCTTGGGAAGTCTCAATTATATAAGCCATTTTTATAAAGACTATGCACAAGATAGAAAGTTGTTGAATGACAAGTTGAAGAAAGAAGAAAATCCTTGGACAGATGCACATACCCAAGCAATCAAGAAAATCAAAGAAAAAGCAAAAACATTGCCACTTCTTCATATATCTGACAATGATCTTTACAAAATTGTTGAAACAAATGCTAGAAATCTTGGATGGGGAGTTGTACTCAAACAAATCAAAATTCATAATGACATACAAACACAAAAAATAGTCCAGTTTGCCTCTGGTCTCTGGAAACCTAGTGAGAAAAACTATTTTTCATTAGACAAAGAAATAAAAGCTGCCTTGAATGCAATACACAAGTTTGAGATTTTTCTTATCAATAATTTTTTTTTGTTAAGAACATATGTTGCAACCATGAAAAGAGTTTTGAACAAAGAAGTTAAAAAGGCCAGTGATTCCAAGTTTGCTCGATGGCAGGATTTATTCAGTAATTTTGATTTTGATATAGAACATATCAAAGGTACATCTAATAGTATTCCATATTTCCTAAGCCGAGAACATTTGCAATCTCATGCAATGATCATTTTTGTTCGTTGGCAAAATGGCTCAGAAGTCTTAATGTCTATTCCTGATCTTATCAGTTGGGAACAATACAAAGAAGAATGGAGGCCACATTGGGAATTAAGAAGCACTCATATCATAAATTCAACAAGTTTACATTGCCCACAAAGAATGGTCCCTAAGGTTCGAGCAAGACCAACATCAAATGTTCTACTCCCCGTCATCACCGAAGCAACTCAAAAAGCATATGAAGCTCAGGACGCTTTAAGTAGTACCTTCCATGATATTGATCTTATTTGGGAAATCCACAACCACAGAGGACCACATCAACAATACTATTGTTTGCACATACCAAGGCTATTACTCCAATGGCCTGAAAGAAATCCTAGAATCTATTTTCCTGACAGTGATTATGATTATTCTCGCTACAAAAACTTATGGTGGGATTTCTTACAAAAATAAAATGACCTAACCCTGATCAAGTTTGGAAATGTAAGCACTGCCACATCAGGAAGACCTCCAACTTGGCTAGCCGAAAGGTCGGAAGCATTCGGAGTTAACAAAAGAACAGTTGATCCAGAACTGATATGTTCCATGAGTACTCTCCCACTTCACAGAGTACAAAACCTCTACCAATATGGACTTAATGATGGATAAATCTTATGTAATTTTATTTTAAATCACCACCAATGGGTCAATAAAACCAGAACTTCCATCCAAATGATGAATGGACAACCAGTCATAGTACGCAAACGCTATACGAAGATGTGGGACACATTGATATATGAAGAAAAATTTCATACTCACATTGAAAATGACTAATAATTCAATGATGTCTTACTGGCCGACATTGGTGTCAGTCAATTTCCGTGGGTTCACGTTACAAACACCACTTTGTACAAACTCTTTTCGTTTATCTGTCGCAAGGAATCTTGGAAACCCAGAGAACTTCTCTGGCTTTTGGCATGGTTTGACCCGCATTTCCAAGATACTTCCAAGTACATGGAAATATTATTATAATCTTGGTCGGATGGCTCTTGCATGTTCTCTCTGCCAAGTATACAATAAATCTAGAAAGAGGATTTGATTCTGTGGGGAATAAGTCAAATGTCATTTCAAAAAATGATTCCTTTCTCCAAAAACTTGTATATAAGGAGAAGGGAGTTTGATAGCAAGGGTATCAGTTTTTAGTCAGTCCAAGTCTTCTAAGATCCCTCTCTTTGAGCTTTGAGTCTTTCTTTTAAGTTGCTTTGATAAGCCTGCATGATTCTGGCTCGGCCATCATGAACCTAAAGTGGAAAAATCATTTAGTTTCAGTCTATCAGTCTGTGTGTAATGTTTTGAGAGAGAAGTCTGTGCTCAAATTCAAGTATGTAAACCCATGCCATTTTGGCTCATATAATACAACTCAGCTTCCGCATGTTTATCTCTGAAATTTGTCTATTCTTTTGTCTGTGTATTTTTCTATTTATGTTTGCCTACTAAAGAGATTATCGGAAGTTCACTGGAGGTTGGTGCCCGAAATTTTACTGATAATATTTCTGGAAGTTCACTTAGGTCCTGAAGAGAATCGTGGTAAGTCCTTCTAGGCAAGTGGCCGCTAAGGGCAGTAAGGCATTGGGTTGCTCGAAGGTTCAAGCTAGGATTTTCTTGGGTTCACCTAGGGGGTCGCCAGGTTCAAGCTGAGATCACAGAAGAAATCATATGAAGCATAAAAGCAAAGACAAGCAAGCAAAACAAGCAAAGACAACCTTTCAAGCTTCATTCTCCGTCGGAGGAAGCCTCTTTGTTTACAAAATGGTATTAGAGTCAAGCCTCATTTTGACCTGGGTATGATAACAAACTTATCTATCTGTTATATGTTTCATTAATATATATATATCTGCAAGAACCATATCAAAAGTCTCCGGCCTTTGAAAGACAAGGTTTCCACTTTTGTGACTCTCTTATTTCTAGCTATTCATTTCCTGAGCAGTCGTCCAGGAGCCTATTCAAAATTCTCTCAGAGAACTAGAATTAAACACCCTGCTTTTCTGTGCAGTGATAGTTATTACTATATTTAAAGTTATGGATCACTCTATGTCTTTTAAAGAAGTAAGGGATGTTGAATGCAATACTTCTGAAAGTAGCCTTACCTCCATGCTCTTCAATAAAGTTGTTGAAAGGTATTTAAGTTTAGCACATTCTAATCCCATAACTTGTCTCATGATCCACCACATGCCCTCCATTGAGACGTTAGATCCTAGACTCCAAGACGTCTATAAAGGTATGAGACCATATGGATCTCCCAAAGATGGATTGGGTTACATAGAACAATGTGACACAGTTATTCCATCCTACAGATTTGATAATCCCATATGCTCATCTCTCTAAAGACCAAATATTTCTGAAATCCATAAATTTCACTCTATCATGATGGGATGTCCAAAAAACACCATTGAAGAAAAATGGATAAAGAAAATGCTAAATTGGGATCTTTTTACTCATTCAGATTCAAAAGAATTCAATCTATCCATCCCTAATGAGGAAAAACCTCGTCTGTCTCAAGAATGGCAGACATTTATCTCCAAAAACAATATTTGGATTTTTTTCTATGTCTGGAAACAAAAACTGCAAAATCTAGCAGTCCAAATGTTAGAAGCAGGAAGTCCTTCTAGACATGAATGGAAAAATATGGAAGGAAAACCAATAGAATCAACATCCACCTTCCCGCCTTTCAAAGGAATTATCCTTGAAGATGGCAACAAACAATCTAGAGTTGTTCCTCTTATGTTGGCAGATGAAGCTGCCCAAATATCTGGTTTAGAAAGAAACGTACAGTCTGTGTATGAACAGATAAACTGGACTAATACAGCCTTGAGATGAATGGCTACTCACACTTTTGTAACAAATGATTATGCCTGAAAAGGAAAAATCAGAGATCTACAAGTTTCTACAAACACAATAGTCCAGTTTGTAAACCAATTAAATAGCAGAGTAACGAACATTACTAATTGTGTTGAAAAAACACAAGAGTTAGTAAAGCAGAAAACTGATGATTCTGCTAAAAACACGAGGAATTAATGGAAGGATTAGGAGAAGCTTTTTCAATAGTGGGAGAACTCTCTTAAAAATACAAGGGAAAGATACTCATCCTGATAAACCAATTCCTCGGTCTTTTATTCTTCCCCACGCACCCATATCTATCATTTCTCCTGTATATATCCCAGAAGAAAAAGAAATTCAGAAAAAATTCCCAGCTCATTTTCCGACAAAAAACCCTAATCCCTCTTCCTCTACCAATCCAAATATTTCCCTAGTCTCCATCCAACACCCTTCATATGCAAATATATCTCATCATATGAGCAGACCACCAGCACCTGATCTTCTTGGAAAAGGAAAAATGTCTGATTCATAATCATTTGGTGAAGAATGGTTTCTCGAATGGAATAGATGGTCTTTCAGTTGGCCAGATTCGCCAATTGCTTGATAGAATGTATGTTTCTTACATAATAATGTCTATGAAAGGGATAACTAAAATAGAGGCATGCAAATCTTTCATCCAATGCTTCATGAGAACTTTGAGTAAATGGTGGGAAATTATCTCATCTCTAGTAATGATTGAAAAAATGAAAGCATAAGTACTCAAAGATGACCAAGGAGATGTAGTTTATCACCTTAATGGAACACCACATAGTAATACGATTGGAGCCCTTACCACACTAATCTTAGAACACTGGTGTGGGACAGAAGAATAAATTGTTGACAAACATGAACTGATATTAATAAATATCAAATGTAGAAAGATGTATGAATACAAAGAATGGACCCAAAGGATATATGAAGTAAAATATAGCCAGAATCTTTTGTGGAAACAAGTATTCCTTGCCGCCATCCCTAGCAAATTTGTTGAATATCTCAAAATGCAAGAAATATTCAAATTACCTTATGAAATGTATACATGGGGTGAAATTTACTCACTCATCACCAAAGCCTTGATAGGATTATGCACAGATATGAAATTCCACAAGTCTATCCAGAAATTGTCTCATATACCAGATAGTAAATCTATCTGTGAAAAATGTGAACTATATCTGGCTGACCCTATCAAGCGGAGAAGGAAGGAAAATAAGCACCAACAAAATATGAATACAACAAAAGATAGATGGAATCTAGGCAGAAAATCTAGGTATACACAAAGAACTCACTACTTTAATCTAGAAGATATAAAACTAAAAACACATTTTGCTCAAGAAAGACAGAAAGTACAATGTTGGCTATGTGGTAATTCTGGACACATTTCAAGATCATGCCCACAGGAAAAAACTTCAAGAAATTCCAAAGGGAAAATATCTGATCAAAGGGCCAGAGAAGCACAACAAAAGGCCATCATAGAAACCGAGCGACAATTAACAAATATAACACAATGTAACAGGTGTGGAGAAAATGATCATACCACAAACCAATGTCCACACCATCCTTTTGTCAAAAGAGAAGAAGTTCATCTTCTCCATAAAGGCTGTTGCTCAAAATCAACATATACTTCAGAATTTGAGTATGCTTCATCCGATGAAGAAATTTTCATGGCTCATCATTTCCATTGAAATGATCCTAACTATTGTTTATGTGAAAATTCTTCTAGTTCAGATTCAACATCAGAATCTCCCAAGCACAGATAAAAAATAAAAGTATGTATGTGGAAAGAAACAAGTGATTAGGATTCCCAAATGCTAGCACAGATCGAATATTTACCAGAAAGGGAAATGAAGAAAGGTCTTCTAGAATCCTTTTTGAAAACAATGGCCTCCGAACAGAAACAGAAGGATCCAAGAGTTTCTTCTTCAATGGGTATGAAGCCTTTATTTTTAGATGCTTCATTTGAAAGAAATACCAAGTCTTTTATCAAGCATAATAAGGAGACCAAGATCCAACATCCTTCTTTGACTGATTTGGCTAAATAAGTATTTTATCTAAAGAAAGAAGTTGCAGAACTTCACCTCAAGATTAATCAATATGAAGAAACTTCTGAAGATTCATATAAAGTTGATTCTTGGGCTCTCCAAGAAATAAAATCTCTAAAAGAATAAGTGACATCATATCCTCCTCCACTTGAAGATGTGCCCAATGAACAAGAAAATAATCTACACATCACCAGACATGATGCCAACCATTTACAAGGGTTAAATTCTATGAAAATATTGACTATCCAATACCAGAAATACCATGTTGAAATCATTATAGAAACTGAAGGAGAAATCTTCTTCCTCAATGCTCTATTAGATACTGGTTCTGACATGCATTTACTCAAAAAAGATTTGATCCCTTCTAAATACTGGCTCTCTGGTAAATATTATAGTGTAGGTATGGGAAATGTTTCTACCAATATTAGCTTTGAAGTTCCAAAGGAATTAGTATGGTTTGACCAATATTCCCTTGGTATGAAATTCCTCCTCGTTGATCTTCCTGTAGATTGTGTCCTAGGAACTCCTTTTCTTGCAGTTGTTGAACCACATGGGTGGACAAGAACATCCTTAGTTCATCCAACCTATTATCTCACCATCCCTAGTCTTATAAGCAATGGTCCTCCTGTCAAAAAAATACTTCCGTTCATGTCAAAACCACAGATAAATATTTTCTTTTGCCCAAACACAAATCTTATCATTATAGAAACCTGGGATGATTTTTATAATAAACCAGCAACAGATCATATTGATGATAACCTTGGATGGACATAATCTCATCAAAATTTGGTACCACACTGGGAATTGCGTTGGTCTAAAGGGATTGAGTTTGGGCTCCCAGGATTCTCTTCCAATAATAACATACATGTAATTCCACCTCAACATATTATAGGAAGAATGCACCAGGCGCCAACCCTTGCATCCAAAGAAAAATTGGTAGAAATGGGAGATATAACCAGACTATGCTCTACATTCAGGAGATGGTATTGTCAAAATCTACAACAATGGCAGACTACACCAGACCATTCTTATTTTGTTATTAACCGAATGATATCTCTACAATATTGGCCACAACAAGATCCTTCTCAAAGAATTTTTGAAATCAATTATCATCGATACAAGGCTATGTGGGACCACATGTGTTTATGGAGTGTCAGATACATATATTATTACTGCATGATGAAATTATCAAGTATTATCAGAAATAACACTAATCCTGAACTAGAATGGCTTGAAGCATGGTGGAAAAAATTTGGTTTAAACTCAAGTGCCATTCATCCAGACGTCATAGAAACTTGGCAATTTATCCACCAAGTAAATCTGTCAGATAATGTTCATCGTCTTGGCCAAATATCCAATACTGGTTTCATGAACATGTTCATATATGAAAAGCATCCTAGGGTCATCAGAATCAAACATGTCCTTCAACAAGAAGAAGATAGCAATGAAGACCCAAATATGTACCGGGAGGTTTTTACACAACATTGGGATCCATATCATTTTAACCATTTTCATGATCAGCCTGTTGAATAAAGGTTATTAGTGGGACCTGTCCACTATCATGTCTTACTGGCCGACAGTGGTTTTAGTCTATTTTCATGGGTTCACGATATGAACTCCACTTTGTACAATCTCTTGTTGTTTATCTGTCGTAGGGAATCTTGGAAACACAGAGCACTTCTCTGGCTTTTGGCGTGGTTTGACCCGCATTTCCAAGGTACTTCCAAATATGTGGAAAGATGATTAGAATATTGGTTGGATGGTTCTTGTATGTTCTCTCCACTAAGTATACAATAAATGTAGAAAGTATATTTGATTCTGAGGGGAATAAGTCAAATGTCTTTTCAAGAAATGATTCCTTTCTCCAAAAACTTGTATATAAGGAGAAGGGAGGTTCATAACAAGGGTATTAGCTTTTAGTCTTTCTGAGTATTCTAAAAGTCTCGGGCCTTTAAAATACAAGGTTTCGACTTTTGTGACTCTCTTAGTTCTAGCTAGTCATTTCCTGAGCAGTCGGCCAAGAGCCTATTCAAAATTCTCTCAGAGAACTAGAATTAAACAGCCTGGTTTTCTGTGCAGTGATAGTTATTACTATCTTGAAAGTTATGGATCGCTCTATCTCTTTTAAAGAAGTAAGGGATATTGAATGCAATACTTCTGAAAGTAGCCTTAGCTCCGCGTTCTACGATAAAGTTGTTGAAAGGTATTTAAGTTTAGCACATTCTGATCCCATAACTTGTCTCATGATCCACCACATGCCCTCCATTGAGACATTAGATCCTAGACTCCAAGACGTCTATAAAGGTATGAGACCACCTGGATCTCCCAAATATGGATTGGATTACATAGACTAATGTGACAAAGTTATTCCAGTCTACATATTTGATAATCCCATACCCCCATCTCTCCAAAGAACAAATATTTCTGAAATCCATAAATTTCACTCTATCATGATGGGATGTCCAAAAAATACCATTGAAGAAAAATGGATAAATAAAATGCTAAATTGGGATCTTTTTACTCATCCAGAGTCAAAAGAATTCAATCTATCTGTCCCTAATGAGGAAAAAACTCATATGTCTCAAGAATGGCAGACATTTATCTCCAAAAACAATCTTTGGATTTCTTTCTACGTTTGGAAACAAAAATTGCAAAATCCAACAGTCCAAATGTAAGAAGCAGGAAGTCCTTCTAGACATGAATGGAAAAATCTGGAAGGAAAAACAGCAGAATCAACATCCACCTTCCCACCTTTCAAAGGAATTATCCTTGAATATGGCAACAAACAAGCTAGAGTTGTTCCTCTTATGTTGGCAGATGAAGCTGCCCAACTATCTGGTTTAGAAAGAAACGTACAGTCTGTATCTGAATAGATAAACTGGACTAATATAGCCTTGAGAGGAATGGATACTCACACTTTTGTAACAAATGATTATGCCCGAAAAGGACAAATCAGAGATCTACAAGTTTCTACAAACAAAATAGTCCAGTCTGTAAACCAATTAAACAACAGGGTAACAAGCATTACTGATTGTGTTGAAAAAACACAAGAGTTAGTAAAGCAGAAAACTGATGATTCTGCTAAAAATCATGAGGAATTAATGGAAGGATTAGGAGAATCTTTTTCAGTAGTGGAAAAAACTCTCTTAAAAATACAAGAGAAATATATTCATCCTGATAAACACATTCCTCGATCTTTTATACTTCCCCATGCACCCATATCTATCATTTCTCCTGTATATATCCCAGAAGAAAAAGAAATTCATAAAAAATTCCCAGCTCATTTTTCGACAGAAAATGTTGATCCCTCTTCCTCTACCAATCCAAATCTTTCCCTAGTCTCCATCCAACGCCCTTCATATGAAAATATATCTCATCATATGAGCAGACCACCAGCACCTGATATTCTTGGAAAAGGAAAAATGCTTGATTCATAGTCATTTGGTGAAGAATGGTTTCTCAAATGGAATATAGATGGTCTGTCAGTTGGCTAGATTCGCCAATTTCTTGATAGAATTATTTTTCTTACAGAATAATGTGTATGAAAGGGAAAACTGAAATAGAGGCATGCAAATCTTTGATCGAATGCTTCACGGGAACTTTGAGTAAATGGTGGGAAATTATCTCATCTCCAATAATGATATCAAAACTTGAAGAAAAAGTACTCAAAGATGACCAAAGAGATGTAGTTTATCACCTTAATGGAACACCAAAGAGTAATATGATTGGATCCCTTACCACACTCATCTTAGAACACTGGTGTGGGACAAAAGAAGAAATTGATGACAAACATGAACTGATATTAATGAATATCAAATGTAGAAAGATGTTTGAATACGAAGAATTCCATAAAGAATGGACCCAAAGGATATATGAATTAAAAGATAGCCAAAATATTTTTTGGAATCAAGTATACCTTGCCACCATCCCTAGAAAATTTGTTGAATATCTCAAAATGCAAGAAATATTCAAATTACCTTATGAAATGTATACTTGGGGTGAAATTTACTCACTAATCCCCAAAGACTTGATAGGATTATGTAAGAATATGAAAGTCCACAAGCCTATCCAGAAATTGTCTCATCTACCAGATAGTAAATCTATCTGTGAAAAATATGGACTATATCTGGCTGACCCTATCAAGCGGAGAAAGAAGGAAAATAAGCACCATCATAATATGAGGACAAAAAAATATAGATGGGATCCAGCCAGAAAATCCAGGTATACACAAATAACTCACTACTTTAATCCATAAGATATAAAACTAAAAACACATTCTGCTCAAGAAAGATAGAAAGTACAATGTTGGCTATGTGGTAAATCTAGACACATTGCAAGCTCATGCCCAGAGGGAAAAACTTCAAGAAATTCCAAAGGCAAAATATCTGAACAAAGGGCCAAAGAAGCACAGCAAAAGTCTGGCATAGAAACCGAGTGACAATTAACAAATAGAACACAATGTAATAGGCGTGGATCAAATGATCATACCACAAACCAATCTCCACACCATCCTTTTGTCAAAAGAGAATAAGTTCATCTTCTCCATGAAGGTTATTTCTCAGAATCAACAGATACTTCAAAATTTGAGTATGCTTCATCCGATGAAGAAATTTTCATGGCTCATCATTGCCATTGCAATGATCCTAACTATTGTTTATGTGAAAATTCTTCTAGTTCAGATTTAAAATCAGACTCTACCAAGGACAGAGAAAAAATAAAAGTATGTATGTGGGAAGAAACATGTGGTCAGGATGCTCAAATGTTAGCACAGATCAAATCTTTACCAGAAGGGGAAATGAAGAAAGGTCTTATAGAATCCTTTTTAAAAACAATGGACTCCGAACAGAAACAAAAGGATCCAAGAGTTTCTTCTTCAATAGGTATGAAGCTTTTATTTTTAGATGCTTCATTTGAAAGAAATACCAAGTATTTTATCAAGCATAATAAGGAGACCAAGCTCCAACATCCTTCTTTGACTGTTTTGGATAAAGAAGTATTTTATCTAAAGAAAGAAGTTGTAGAACTTCGCCTCAAGCTTAATCAATACGAAGAAAATTCTAAAGATTCATATAAAGTTGATTCTTGGGCTCGCCCAGAAATAAAATCTCCGAAAGAACAAGTGACATCATCTCCTCCTCCACTTGAAGATGTGCCCAATGAAAAAGAAAATAATCTACACATCACTATACATGATCCCAACCATTTACAAGGGTTAAATGCTATGAAAGTATTGACTATCCAATACCAGAAATACCATGTTGAAATCATTATAGAAATTGAAGGAGAAATATTCTTCCTCAATTCTCTGTTAGATACTAGTTCTGACATGAATTTACTCAATCAAGATTTGATCCCTTCTAAATACTGGCTCCCTAGTAAATATTTTGGTGTAGGTCTGGGAAATGTTTCTACCAATATTAGCTTTAAATTTCCTAAGGCATTAGTATGGTTTGACCAATGTTGCCTTGGTATGAAATTCCTCCTCGCTGATCTTCCTGTAGATTGTGTCCTAGGAACTCCTTTTCTTGTAGTTGTTGAACCACATGGGTCGACAAGAACATACTTAGGTCATCCATCCTATTATCTCACCATCCCTAGTCTTATAAGCAATGGTACTGCTGTCAAAAAAATACTTCCGTTCATTTCAAAACCACAGATAAATACTGTCTTTTTCCCAACCACAAGTCTTATCATTATAGAAACCTAGGATGATTTGAATAATAGACCAGCAACAGAAAATATTGATGATAACCTTGGATGGACAAAATATCATCAAAATTGGGCACAACTCTGGGAATTGCATTGGTCTGAAGGGATTGATTTTAGGCTCCCAAGTTTCTCTTCCAATACTAGCATACATGTAATTCCACCTCAACATCTTATAGGAAGAATGCGCCAGGCGCCAACCCTTTCAGCCAGAGAAAAATTGGTAGAAATGGGGGATATAACCAGACTACGCTCTACATTCAGGAGATGGTATTGTCAAAATCTACAACAATGGCAGACTACACCAGACCATTCTTATTTTGTTATCAACCGAATGAGATCTCTATAGTCTTGGCCACAACATGATCCTTCTCATAGACTTTTTGAAATCAATTATTATCAATACAAGGCTATGTGGGACTACATGTGTTTACATAGCGATAGATACATATATTATTACAGTATGATGAAATTTTCAAGTAATTTAAGAAATAACACTAATCCTCAACCAGAATGGATTGAAGCATGGTGGAAAAGTTTGGTTTAAACTCAAGTTCCATTCATCCAGACGTCATAGAAACTTGGCAATTTGTCCACCAAGTAAATCTGTCAGATAATGTTCATTGTCTTGGCGAAATCTCCGATATTATTTTCATGAACATGTTCATAGATGAAAATCATCCTTGGGTCATCAGAATCAAATATGTCCTTCAACAAGAAGAAGATAGGAATGAAGACACAAATATGTACCGAGACGTTTTTACAAAACATTGGGATCCATATCGTTTTAACCATTTTCATGATAAACCTATTGAATAAAGGTTATTAGTGGGACCTGTCCACTATCATGTCTTACTGGCCGATAGTGGTGTCAGTCAATTTCCGTCAGTTCACGATACGAACTCCACTTTGTACAAACTCTTGTCGTTTATCTGTCGCAGGAAATCTTGGAAACCCTACGCACTTCTCTAGATTTTGGCGTGGTTTGACCTGCATTTCCAAGGTTCTTCCAAATATGTGGAAATATAATTAGAATATTGGTCGGATGGTTCTTGCATGTTCTCTCTGCCAAGTATACAATACATCTAGAAAGTAGATTTGATTCTGAGGGGAATAAGTCAAATGTCTTTTCAAAAAATGATTCCTTTCTCCAAAAGCTTGTATATAAGGAGAAGGGAGGTTCATAGCAAGGGTCTCAGTTTTTAGTTAGTCAGAGTCTTCTAAGCTCCCTCTCTTTGAGCTTTGAGTTTTTCTTTTAAGTTTCTATTATAAGCCTACGTGATTCTGGCTTGGCCAATGCGAACCTAAAGTGGAAGAAGCATTTAGTTTCAGTCTATCAATGTGTGTGTAATGTTTTGAGAGAGAGAAGCATGTGCTCAAATTCAAGTCTATAAACCCATGCCGTTTTGGTTCATATAATACAAATCATCTTCCACATGTTTATCTCTGAAAATTTTCTATTCTCTTGTTTGTGTATATTTCTATTTATGTTTTCCTACTAAAGCAATTGTCAGAAGTTCACTGGAGGTTGGTGCCCGAAATTTTACTAAGAATATTTTCGAAAGTTCACTTAGGTCTTGAAGAGCGTCGTGGTAAGTCCCACTAGGCAGGTGGCCGCTAAGGGAAATAAGGCGTTGGGTTGTTCGAAGGTTCAAGCTGGGATTTTCTTGGGTTCATTTAGGGTTCGCCAGGTTCAAGTTGAGATCACAGAAGAAAGCATATGAAGTAGAAAAGCAAAGACAAACAAGAAAAACAAGCAAAGACAACCTTTCAAGCTTCATTCTCTGTTGGAGGAAGCCTCTGTGTTTACAAAATGGTATCAGAGCCAAGCCTCATTTTGACCCGGGTATGATAACAAACTTATCTCTCTATTATATGTTTCATTAATATATATATATATATATATATATATATATATATATCTGTGAGAACTGTATCAAAATTCTCGAGCCTTTGAAAGACAAGGTTTCCACTTTTGTGACTCTCTTAGTTCTAGCTAGTCATTGCCTGAGTAGTCGTCCATAAGCCTATTCAAAATTCTCTCAGAGAACTAGAATTAAACAACCTTCGTTTTTGTGAAATGATAGTTATCACTATATTTAAAGTTATGGATCACTCTATGTCTTTTAAAGAAGTAATGGATGATGAATGCAGTACTTATGAAAGTAGCCTTAGCTCCATGTTCTTCGATAAAGTTGCTGAAAGGTATTTAAGTTTAGCACATTCTGATCCCATAACTTGTCTCATGATCCACCACATGCCCTCCATTGAGACATTATATCCTAGACTCCAAGATGTCTATAAAGGTATGAGACCACCTAGATCTCCCAAATATGGATTGGGTTACATAGAACAATGTGACAAAGTTATTCCAGCCTGCATATTTGATAATCCCATACCCCCATCTCTCCAAAGACCAAATATTTCTGAAATCCATAAATTTCACTCTATCATGATGGGATGTCCAAAAAACACCATTGAAGAAAAATGGATAAAGAAAATGCTAAATTGGGATCTTTTTACTCATCCAGAGTCAAAAGAATTTAATCTATCCATCCCTAATGAGGAAAAAACTCGTCTGTCTCAAGAATGGTAGACATTTAGCTCCAAAAACAATCTTTGGATTTCTTTCTATGTCTGGAAATAAAAATTGCAAAATCCAGCAGTACAAATGTTAGAAGCAGGAAGTCCTTGTAGACATGAATGGAAAAATCTGGAAGGAAAGCCAGTAGAATCAAAATCCACCTTCTCTTCTTTCAAAGGACTTATCCTTGAAGATGGCAACAAACAAGCTAGAGTTGTTCCTCTTATGTTGGTAGATGAAGTTGTCCAACTATTTGGTTTAGAAAGAAAAGTACAGTCTGTGTCTGAACATATAAACTGGACTAATACAGCCTTGAGAGGAATGGCTACTCACACTTTTGTAACAAATGATTATGCCCGAATAGGAAAAAATAGAGATCTACAAGTTTCTACAAACATAATATTCTAGTTTGTAAACCAATTAAACAGCAGAGTAACGGACATTACTGATTATGTTGAAAAAACACAAGAGTTAGTAAAGTAGAAAACTGATGACTCTACTAAAAATCACAAGGAATTAATGGAAGGATTAGGAGAAGCTTTTTCAGTAGTGGGAAAAACTCTCCTAAAAATACAAGAGAAAGATACTCATCCCAATAAACCAATTCCTTGATCTTTTATTCTTCCCCATGCACCCATATCTATCATTTCTCCTGTATATATCCCAGAAGAAAAAGAAATTCAAAAAAAATTCCCAGCTCATTTTCCGACAGAAAACATTGATCCATTTTCCTCTACCAATCCAAATCTTTCCCTAGTCTCCATCTAACGCGCTTCATATGAAAATATATCTCATCATATGAGCAGACCACCAACACCTGATCTTCTTGGAAAAGGAAAAATGGTTGATTCACTGTCATTTGGTGAAGAATGGTTTCTCGAATGGAATATAGATGGTCTTTCAGTTGGCCAGATTCGCCAATTTCTTGATAGAATGTATGTTTCTTACAGAATAATGTGTATGAAAGGGAAAACTGAAATAGAGGCATGCAAATCTTTGATCCAATGCTTCACGGGAACTTTGAGTAAATGGTGGGAAACTATCTCATCTCCAATAATGATAGCAAAAATGGAAGCACAAGTACTCAAAGATTACCAAGGATATATAGTTTATCACCTTAATGGAACACCATAGAGTAATATGATTGGAGCCCTTACCACACTAATCTTATAACACTATTGTGGGATAGAAGAAGAAATTGCTGACAAACATGAACTGATATTAATGAATATCAAATGTAGAAAGATGTTTGAATATGAAGAATTCCACAAAGAATGGACCCAAAGGATATAGGAAGTAAAAGATAGCCAGAATCTTTTGTGGAAACAAGTATACCTTGTCGCCATCCCTAGAAAATTTGTTGAATACCTCAAAATGCAAGAAATATTCAAATTACCTTATGAAATGTATACTTGGGGTGAAATTTACTCACTCATCACCAAAGCCTTGATAGGATTATGTACAAATATGAAAGTCCACAAGTCTATCCAGAAATTGTCTCATCTACCAGATAGTAAATCTATCTGTGAAAAATATGGACTATATCTGGATGACCCTGTCAAGTGGAGAAAGAAGGCAAATAAGCACCAACACAATATGAATACAATTAAAGATAGATGGAATCCAGCCAGAAAATCCAGGTATACACAAAGAACTCACTACTTTAATCCAGAAGATATAAAACTAAAAACACATTCTACTCAAGAAAGATAGAAAGTACAATGCTAGCTATGTGGTAAATCTGGACACATTGCAAGCTCATGCCCAGAGGGAAAAACTTCAAGAAATTCCAAAGGGAAAATATCTTAACAAAGGGCCAGAGAAACACAATAAAAGGCCGACATAGAAATCGAGCGACAATTAACAAATAGAACACAATGTAACAGGTGTGGAGCAAATGATCATACGACAAACCAATGTCCACACCATCCTTTTGTCAAAAGAGAAGAATTTCATCTTTTCCATGAAGGTTGTTGCTTAGAATCAACAGATACTTCAGAATTTGAGTATGCTTCATCCGATGAAGAAATTTCCATGCCTCATCATTGCCATTGCAATGATCCTAACTATTGTTAATGTGAAAATTCTTCTAGTTCAGATTCAACATCAGACTCTCCCAAGCACAGAGAAAAAATAAAAGTATGTATGTGGAAAGAAATAGGTGATCGGTATGCTCAAATGCTAGCACAGATCAAATCTTTACTAGAAGGGGAAATCAAGAAAGGTCTTCTAGAATCCTTTTTAAAAACAATGGAATCTGAATAGAAACAGAAGGATCCAAGAGTTTCTTCTTCAACAGGTACGAAGCCTTTATTTTTAGATGCTTCATTTGAAAGAAATACCAAGTGTTTTATCAAGAATAATAAGGAGACCAAGCTCCAACATCCTTCTTTGATTTATTTGGCTAAAGAAGTATTTTATCTAAAGAAAGAAGTTGCAGAACTTCGCCTCAAGCTTAATCAATATGAAGAAACTTCTGAAGATTCATATAAAGTTGATTCTTGGGCTCACCAAGAAATAAAAGCTCTAAAAGAACAAGTGAAATCATCTTCTCCTCCACTTGAAGATGTTCCCAATGAACAAGAAAATAATCTACACATCGCCAGACATGATCCCAACCATTTACAAGGGTTATATGCTATGAAAATATTGACTATCCAATACCAGAAATACCATGTTGAAATCATTATAGAAATTGAAGGAGAAATCTTCTTCCTCAATGCTATGTTAGATAATGGTTCTAAAATGAATTTACTCAATCAAGATTTGATCCCTTCTAAATACTGGCTCCCTAGTAAATATTTTTTTGTGGGTCTGGGAAATGTTTCTACCAATATTAGCTTTGAAGTTCCTAAGGCATTAGTATGGTTTGACCAATGTTCCCTTGGTATGAAATTCCTCCTCGCTGATCTTCCTGTAGATTGTGTCCTAGGAACTCCTTTTCTTGCAATTGTTGAACCACTTATAAGCAATGGTCCTCCTGTCAAAAAAATACTTCCATTCGTTTCAAAACCACAGATAAATACTATCTTTTTCCCAACCACAAGTCTTATCATTATAGAAACCTAGGATGATTTGAATAATAGACCAGTAACAGAGCATATTGATGATAACCTTGGATGGACAGAATATCATCAAAATTGGGCACCACACTGGGAATTGCGTTGGTCTGAAGGGATTGAGTTTGGGCTCCCATGATTCTCTTCCAATACTAGCATACATGTAATTCCACCTCAACATCTTATATGAAGAATGCACCAGGCGCCAATCCTTGCAGCCAGAGAAAAATTTGTAGAAATGGGAGATATAACCAGACTACTGCCTACATTGAGGAGATTTTATTGTCAAAATCTACAACAATGGCAGACTACACCAGACCATTCTTATTTTTTTATCAACTGAATGAGATCTCTATAGTCTTGGCCACAACAAGATCCTTCTCAAAGACTTTTTCAAGTCAATTATCATCAATACAAGTCTATGTGGGACCACATGTGTTTATGGAGCGACATATACATATATTATTACTGCATGATGAAATTTTCAAGTAATTTCAGAAATAACACTAATGTTGAACCAGAATGGCTTGAAGCATGGTGGAAAAAGTTTGGTTTAAACTCAAGTGCCATTCATCCAGACGTCATAGAAACTTGGAAATTTTTCCACTAAGTAAATCTGTCAGATAATATTCATCGTCTTGGCCAAATCTCCAATACTGGTTTCATGAACATGTTCATAGATGAAAAGCATCCTTGGGTCATCAGAATCAAATATGTCCTTCAACAAGAAGAAGATAGCAATGAAGACCCAAATATGTACCGAGAGGTTTTTACACAACATTGGTATCCATATCGTTTTAACCATTTTCATGATCAGCCTGTTGAATAAAGGTTATTAGTGGGACCTATCCACTATCATGTCTTACTAGCCTATGGTGGTGTAAGTTTATTTCCGTGGGTTCAAGATACGAACTCCACTTTGTACAAACTCTTGTCGTTTATCTGTCGCAGGGAATCTTGGAAACCCAGATCACTTCTCTGGATTTTGGTGTGGTTTGACCCGCATTTCCAAGGTACTTCCAAATATGTTGAAAGATGATTAGAATATTGGTCGAATGGTTCTTTCATGTTCTCTCTGCCAAGTATATAGTAAATCTAGAAAGTAGATTTGATTCTGAGGGGAATAAGTCAAATATCTTTTCAAAAAATGATTCCTTTCTCCAAAAACTTGTATATAAGGAGAAGGGAGGTTCATAGCAAGGGTCTCAGTTTTTAGTGAGTCAGAGTCTTCTAATCTCCCTCTCTTTGACCTTTGAGTCTTTCTTTTAAGTTTCTTTGATAATCCTGCGTGATTCTAGCTCGGCCAACATGAACCTAAAGTGGTAGAAGCATTTAGTTTTAGTCTATCAGTCTGTGTGTAATGTTTTGGGAGAGAGAAGTATGTGCTCAAATTTAAGTTTGTAAACCCATGCCATTTGTCTCATATAATACAAATCAGCTTCCGCATGTTTATCTCTGAAAATTGTCTATTCTCTTATATGTGTATTTTTCTATTTCTGTTTGCCTACTAAAGCGACTGTCGAAAGTTCACTAGAGGTTGGTGCCCGAAATTTCACTGAGAAGATTGTCAGAAGTTCACTTAGGTCCTGAAGAGCGTCGTGGTAAGTCCCTCTAGGAAGGTGGTTGGTAAGGGCAGTAAGGAATTGGATTGTTTGAAGGTTCAAGTTGGGATTTTCTTGGGTTCACCTAGGGGTTCACCAGGTTCAAGATGAGATCGCAGAAGAAAGCATCTGAAGAAGAAAAAAAAATACAAGCAAGGAAAACAAGCAAAGACAACCTTTCAAGCTTCATTCTTCATCGGAGGAAGACTTTGTGTTTACAAAATGTTACTTTGTAAACACATAGGCTTCCTTTGACAAAGAATGAAGCTTGAAAGGTTGTCTTTTCTTGTTTTGCTTGCTTGTTTTTCTTGCTTGTCTTTGCTTTTCTTCTTCAGATGTTTTCTTCTGTGATCTCAGCTTGAACTTGGTGACCCCCTAGGTGAAACCAAGAAAATCCTATCTTGAACCTTCGAACAACCCAATGCCGTACTGCCCTTAGCGGCCACCTACCTAGCGAGACTTACCACGACACTCTTCAATACCTAAGTGAACTTCTGAAAATCTTCTCAGTGAACTTTCAGGCACCAACCTCCAGTGAACTTATGACAATCACTTTAGTAGGAAAACATAAATAGAAAAATACACAGATAAGAGAATAGACAATTTTTAGAGATAAGCATGTGGAAGCTAATTTGTATTATATGAGCCAAAACAACATGGGTTTACAGACTTGAATTTGAGCACAGGATGCTCTCTCTCAAAACATTACACACACATTGATAGATTGAAACTAAATGCTTCTGCCACTTTAGGTTTGTGCTGGCCGAGCCAGAATCACACAGGCTTATCAAAGCAGCTTAAAAGAAAGACTCAAAGCTCAAAGAGAGGGAACTTAGAAGACTAGGACTAACTAAAATCTGAGACCCTTGCTATGAACCTCCCTTCTCCTTATGTACAAGTTTTTGGAGAAAGGAATCATTTTTTGAAAATACATTTGACTTATTTCCCTCATAATCAAATCTACTTGCTAGATTTATTGTATACTTGGCAGAGAGAACATGCAAGAGACATCCGACCAAGATTCTAATCATATTTCCACGTATTTGGAAGTACCTTGGAAATGCGGGTCAAACCACGCCAAAAACCAGATAAGTGCTCTGGGTTTCCAAGATTCCTTGCGACAGATAAACAACAAGAGTTTGTACAAAGTGGAGTTCGTAACATGAACCCACAGAAATTGACTGACACCACTATCATCCAGTAAGACATGATAGACTTATTAGTCATTTTCAATGTGAGTATGAAATTTTTCTTCATATCTCAATGTGTCCCACATCTTCGTATAGCATTTTCATACTATGACTATTTGTCCATTCATCATTTGGATGGAAGTTCTGGTTTTATTGACCCATTGGTGGTGATTTAAAATAAAATTACATAAGATTTATCCATCATTAGTTCCATATTGGTAGAGGTTTTTTACTCTATGAAGTGGGAGAGTACTCATGGAACATATCATTTCTAGATCAACTATGCTTTTGTTAACTCCGAATGCTTCCCACCATTCGGCTAACCAAGTTGGAGGTCTTCCTGATGTGGCAGTGTTTACATTTCCAAACTTGATTAGGGTTAGGTCATTTTCTTTTTGTAAGAAATCCCACCATAAATTTTTGTAGCGAGAATAATCATAATCACTGTCAAGAAAATAGATGCTAGGATTTCTTTCAGGCCACTGTAGTAACAACCTTGGTCTATGAAAACAATAGTATTGTTGATGTGGTCCTCTATGGTTGTGGATTTCCCAAATAAGATCAATATCATGGAAGGTACTACTTAAAGAATCATGAGCTTTGTATGCCTTTTGAGATGCTCTGGTGATGATGGGGAGTAGAACATTTGATGTTGGTCTTGCTCGAACCTCAGGGACCATTCTATTTGGGCAATGTAAACTTTTTGAATTTATGATATGGGTGCTTATTAATTCCCTCTGTGGCCTCCATTCTTCTTTGTATTGTTCCCAACTAAAAAGATCAAGAATAGACGTTAAGACTTCTGAGCCATTTTGATAATGAATAAAGATGATCATTGCATGAGATTGCAAATGTTCTCGGCTTAGGAAATCTGGAATATTATTAGATGTACCTTTGATATGTTCTATATAAAAATCAAAATTACTAAATAAATCCTACCATCGAGCATACTTGGAATCACTAGCCTTTTTAACTTCTTTGTTCAAAACTCTTTTCATGGTTGCAGCATATGTTCTTAACAAAAACATTTTATTGATAAGAAAAATTTTAAACTTGTGTATTGCATTCAAGGAAACTTTTATTTCTTTGTCTAATGCAGAATATTTTTTATCACTAGGTTTCCAGAGACCAGAGGCAAACTGGACTATTTATTCTGTTTGTATGCCATTATGAATTTTGAATTGTTTGAGTACAACTCCCCATCCAAGATTGCTAGCATCCGTTTCAACAATTTTGTAAAGATCATCGTCAAATATATGAAGAAGTGGCAATATTTTTTCTTTTGCCTTGATTTTATTGACTGCTTGGGTATGTGCGTTTGTCCAAGGATTTGCTTCTTTCTTCAACCTATCATTCAACAACTGTCTATCTTGTGTACAGTCTTTATAAAAATGGATTATATAATTGATACTTCCCAAGAATGTTTGGAGTTGTAATTTGTCCATAATTTTGTCTGGGAATTTATTTGCAAATTCAACAACATGGTTCTAGAGGACCAATTCACCATTATTTATGATGTGCCCAAGATACTTTATCTCTATTTTGAATAGTTCTAGTTTCTTTTTTGAAAATACTAATCCAACCTTTTGGACAATTTGCAAGAACTTTCTGAGATGTTTGAAGTGTTGTTCAACAGAGGAAGAAAATACTAGGATGTCATCAATATAAACAATCAACCAATCAAAGTATTGTTTTAGGGCATCATCCATGACTCTCTGAAATTTGGAAGGGGAATTTTTCAATCCAAAGGGAATGACACTCCATTCATAGTGTCCTACGGGAACACTGAAGGCAGTTTTGAACTTATCTTCTTCTTTTATGGCCACTTGCCAAAAACCTGATTTTAGATCAAACTTAGAGAAGACCTTTGCTCCAGCAATTCTGGTCATCAAACTAGATTTGTTAGGGATAGGGTATGTGTCACCAGCCAATACCATATTCAAAGGTTTGTATTTGATGACCAATCTAGGGATTCCTCTTACTTGTTCAGAATGTTTATTTACATAGAATCCGTAACAATTCCATGGACTAATAGATTCTCTGATAAGTCCTTTGTGGAGTAGACCTTGTATTTCATCAGAGCAAAGATTTTGGTATTCTGCGTTCATAGGGATAGATCTGATTTTGCAGGATGTTCCTTCATATGAATCTTTGTAAGGAATTTCTACTTCATGCTTTTTATGGTGCCAAAATGCAATGGGATTTTCTAAGCATACCTTTTCTTCAAATTCTTTCTAGAGTTCTAAAATCTGTTGTTGTATATGGCTCTGGGAAATTTTATCTTTAATTCTTAGCTCAGTCCTTTTTCCATTCAATTCTTCTATTTTTAGTACTTTTTTCTGGACTGTGTGGATATGAGATGATATCCTGGGTATATACACAAAGGGGAGTTGGATAGAGATATTTGAAGTTTTGGTTGGGGAGGGAATACTGATGAAATAACCAGGAGATTTATTGGGTATTTTGGCGGAACCGTGGGGCTCAACAGAAGCAAAGAAGGGAGTGCCAAGAATGCAGGCAACTCGGATTTCTATTAACAGGAATTTTAAGGATAAGCAATAATGTTGGAAACATAAAGTTGCTTCGGGTATTTCATAGAGTAGTTGAGTAGGTTGGTTTCCCAAACTGATAGCACTTTGTTGGGTCTTATGCCAAAATTGGACAAGAATTATTTCTTTGTTTAGAATATTTAGATCAGAACCAATATCTAGTAAGGTTTTGAGCCAAAACCTTTTTCCCTTGATCATGATATCCAGAAGGACATGGAATTTTTGGTGTTCAATGGACAAAATTTGTTGCTTATCTTCTTTTATTGTGGCTTTTTTAATGTCTGTTTTTAGCTTGCTAATTTGTTTGCCCAGATCAAAGATGGATATAGTTTGGATAGGGAAGGAAACAAGTGGGGTGAGGATAGGTCGTATGAGAAAAGGGGAAAGGATTTTTCTTGCTGACTGGTTTCTGTAGAATGTGGCACGAAATTTTTGTTGTGCTTTCCACTCGTAAAAAGAAATCCAAACATTATTTTCCTTCATATAATTTTTCCATGCTATTGACAAAGCTATTTTTTCTTTGTCTGGTGTATATTTTGAGAATTTCTCAGCATTAGTATGAGTAAAGATATCCCAATTTAGCATGAGTTTTATCCAATCTTCTTTTACATGATTTTTCTTGCACCCTCTCATTAGGGTAAGGAATTTTCTTATTTTTGTTATTGCTCATCTTTTTAAATCCTCTGGAATAGAATGGAAAGGGGAAATGTATAGGTCAGGAGAAGGAGAGGTTATCATTAGCATGTGATTGTCATGGGGAAAAGGAATTTCTGAACAATGAGGGTGTGGACAAGGATCTTTTGTCGTAGAGATGGGAGGAGGAAAGTTTGTTCTTGGATTATGGAATTGGTGTTCAAATTGGATTTGGTTGTCTTCTCTGGTTGTGGATAGGCTTGAAAGAGTTACCAATTTGTGACAATCTAAGCATTGGATAGAGTAGGGGACTCATCCTAGTGAGGAATCTAGAGGTTGGAGAGAGGGATGTAAGCACAAAGTCGTAGATGGTGGAGAAGGTGTAGAAAGTACACCATGCTTAGTATGCAAGCTCTGTTTTAAAGGAGGGAAAGAGATCACAACAAAAGAAGGTGATTCTTGTATGTGTTCAGAGGTGATGGTTTGTTGGATGGGGTTTCGGGGAATGTCTATAACCCAATGAGAGGGAAAATAGAGGTTTTCCCATTTGATGAGTTGATGTTCCATTTTTTGGTTGACAGGGTTAGTAAGGATGAGTGTATTGGATTGAGAATTTTGGCTGGGTGTATGTAACATAGTAGGGTATAAAGTGTTGGTATGTCGGAAGAAACCACGAGAGTGGATAGAAATATTAGTGCGAGTTTTACGCATGTCAAAGCCAGTGGTGTGGATTTGGAGTTTAAGAATATCCTCAAGGTTTTAATCAAAAGTATAGACTGATAAATTTGGATAACAATCAAAGTATACAAGTCCACTTGAAAAGGGTGCAACAATGCCACCAATGAGAGAGTCAGTAAATTTGTTGTGAGTCATGTCTCGGACGGTGCAGAGGGCATAGGCATCTATTCCCTTATGTACTAAGGCATTGATGCCTACTCGGATACAACCAAAATGAATATAGTTTGTTTTATGTTTCTTTGCTTCAACTTGGATTTCTTTAACATTGAGTAAGGAAATGGTTTGACTTACATCACTGTTTTCTTAGATACAGCTGATTGATTCTTTGAAAAAAACTTTGGTAATGGCACAGAGATGAAACATGCTCAAATCACTATATACTTGGTTGGGAGAGATATCAGGTAATCTCCATGTGGCTTGAGGTTGTGACTCAACTACTTCTATATTGGCCTGGTTTAAACATTCAACATTATTATCGGAGAAGATGGAGCTAAGGCTACTTTCAGAAGTACTGCATTCAACATCACTTACTTCTTTAAAAGACAAAGAGCGATCCATAACTTTAAATATAGTAATAATTATCACTGCATAGAAAAGCAAGGCATTTAATTCTAGTTCTCTGAGAGAATTTTGAATAGGCTCCTGGATGACTGCTCAAGCAATGACTAGCTAGAACTAAGAGAGTCACAAAAGTGGAAACCTTGTCTTTCAAAGGCCCGAGACTTTTGATACGGTTCTCATACATATACATATACATATATATATATATATATATATATATATATATAT